>OY728129.1:935752415-936363821 GCA_963277665.1 Viscum album | reverse complement strand
AACAGTTATAGATGAGAATAGGAAGGTCACTCAAATTACTCTTGATGAATTATTTGGAACTCTTATACAACATGAAACTAGAATGAAGAGAGATGCTGACAACATCAAGAAGAATAATGGAAATGGTACTGTTGCTTTTACTACAACTTCTAATCAGATGAAAGCTAAGACTCCTGAGAGAGTAACCAGATCCAAGTCTAAGAAAGTCATTTTCCAATCCGAATCTAGTGAGAGTGAAGTTTCAGAAAATGAATTAGCCAATCTTGCTCGAAGGATGAACAAGATAGCTGGACAGAGAAATTTTCAATCCAAGTATAAGAAGAAGGATAGGAAAGATAAGAAAGATGGAGAAGTTACTTGTTATGAATGTAAAAGAGCTGGACATATTAGACCAGATTGCCCTATGCTCAAAAAGAAAGAAAGGAAGGAAAGACATTCAGACAGAAACAGGAAGAAGTATTATAAAGCCAAAGCTAAGAAAGTTCTGAAAGCTAATGACACCTGGAGTGCCAGTGGTGGTGACTCTTCAGATGAATCTTCTGAATATGAATCTTCAGGACAGAAGAATCTTGGTCTTATAGCCAGATTACCTATTGATAATCATTGTCTTATGGCTAAGGTACGAAATGCTGAATTGTTGACCAATGTTTCTTTAAATCCTAATGATAGTAAGTATTATAACTCTTCTGATGAAGAATCATCTTCTGATGAGGAAAATACTTTACCTACTTATAAAGAAGTCTCTAGGTTTGCTGAACTTCTTGAGATTGAGAATTCCAAACTCAACAAGAAACTCGATAAGGCAAATTCTAGGAATTCTATTCTTACTAAAGAGATATCAGATCTTTCTAAAGATCTTGATAAGAAAAATGATGATTTTGAAAGTATTTCAAAAAATCTTGAGGAAGTAAGTTCTGAGAATAATAAACTTTCTAAAGAATTAGAAAAAGTAATTTCTAAGAAAAATGTTCTTGAGCCTAACTCTAGTTCTAAAACTAATGATTTTGAGGATAAAAACTTGGTTGTAAAACTCAAGTCCGAAATTTTTTCCTTAAATAAATGTTTATCAAACTTTACCCATGGTAAGTAAAATTTTGATAAGATGTATTCTCAAATACGACCTTTAAGAAATAAATCCGGATTTGGTTATACCCATGCAAAACCTGTTTTCAGTAACAATTATTTTGTTCCTCAAAGTGCCCCATTTTGCACCAAGGGTCAATGTGGTGGTCACTGGGCAAAGAATTGTTCTTAAACAAAACTCAATCTCTAGGATTTCATAAAGCCTACTTTTCTAAGAAAATGTGGGTACCTAAAATTTTATTGTCTGGAAATCTCGGATCCAAACAAGTTTGGATTCCGAAAGTCTAATTTTCTTCTTGATTTCAGGAAAATAAAGAAAGTTCCAGCAACAATACTTGGTACATGGACAGTGGATGTTCCCGGCACAAGACTGGTAACAAAAGATTTTTTGAAAAGATTATCAAAACGAAAGGAGGAAAGGTAACTTTCGGAGACAATGCTAAGGGAGAGATTGTTGGTATTGGTAATATAGTTTTTCTTGGTAAAATTTTGATTTCAAATGTTCTTTTTGTTAAAGGTATTAAGCACAACCTCATTAGCATAAGTCAGTTATGTGATGAAGGTTACCTTGTGAATTTTAGGAATGATAAATGCTTAGTTCACAATTCCAAGGAAGAATTTATTCTCTCAGCCAATAGGCAAGAGAATGTTTACACTTTAAACTTAGAAGACCTAAGAAGCCAAGATTTACCTTGCCTAAGTGCAATGGAAGATCTTTCTTGGTTATGGCATAGAAGAGTAGGACACTGTAATCTTAGGAACCTATGTAAACTCTCTAAGAAGAAACTTGTTAAGGATCTACCGGAGATTAGATTTGATTCTTCTAAAGTTTGTGATCCTTGTCAATATGGCAAGCAACATAAATCTAGTTTTAAGTCAATCGGTGAAGTCTCAACAACCGATGCATTACAGTTGGTGCATATGGATCTTTTCGGTCCAACACAAACTGGAAGTATTGGAGGCAAATACTATGTGTTTGTTCTAGTTGATGATTACACTATATTTACTTGGGTCTATTTTATAGAAAATAAATCTGAAGCTTTTTCTTATTTCAAAAGTTTTAGAGCTCAAGTTAAAAATGAGAAAAACCTTCCATTGAAAACTATTCATAGTGATCATGGAGGAGAATTTCAAAATTCTGATTTTGAAACTTTCTGTAGTAAGAAAGGTATTACTCACAATTTTTCAGCACCTAGAACTCCTCAACAGAATGGTGTAGTTGAAAGAAGAAATAGAATTCTTCAAGAGATAACTAGAACCATGTTGAGTGAATATTCTATTGCTAGACATTTCTGGGCTGAAGCTGTAAGTACTGCTTGTTATACTATAAATCGAGTTTTGATTAGACCTTTTCTTAATAAAACTCCTTATGAGTTATGGAATGGTAGAAAACCTAGACTTTCCTACTTCAAGGTTTTTGGTTGCAAAGTATTCATTTTGAATACTAAAGATAACTTACATAAATTCGCACCAAAGTCTGATGAAGGAATTTTATTAGGATATTCCACAACCTCTAAGGCTTATAGAGTTTTTAATAAAAACACTTGTACTGTTGAGGAAACAGTACATGTAAAATTTGATGAGTCAGATCCTTTTGTTTTTAAACCATCCCAACTTACATCTTCGGATGTGTTTTCAAAAACTGATTATCAACCTTTGATAGAAGAACCTTCTGATAAGGAAATTGTTCTAGAAGATACTTCTGAAACATTTACCCCAGAAGACTTTCTACCCTATGTTGATGAACAGGTTTTACAAAACCCAAATCAGGTGTTTCTTAAGAATCATCCCAGTGATAGTATCATTGGTGATGTAAATCAACCTGTAAGTACTAGAAGTTCCTTAAGAAATGAAGTAGAACATCTAGCATTTCTTTCCCAATTAGAACCTAAAAGCACTGATGAAGCTTTAGGTGATGATGATTGGATCAAAGCAATGCAAGATGAACTAAATGAATTCGAAAGGAATAAAGTCTGGACCTTGGTTGAAAGACCTAAGGAAACTTCTGTTATTGGAGTAAAATGGGTTTTCAGAAATAAATGTGATGAAAATGGAATCATTGTTAGAAATAAAGCTAGACTTGTTGCTAAAGGCTATAATCAGCAAGAAGAAATAGACTATGAAGAAACATATGCTCCAGTAGCTAGACTTGAATATATCCGTATTCTACTTGCCTTTGCAGCATTCTTTAATTTCAAACTTTTCCAAATGGATGTGAAATGTGCTTTTCTTAACGGTTATGTTCAAGGGGAAGTTTTTGTTGAACAACCTCCTGGCTTTGAAGATACAAAACATCCTGATCATGTGTTTAGACTTACCAAAGCTTTGTATGGCCTTAAACAAGCCCCACGAGCATGGTATGATAGACTCACTGGATTTTTGCTTCAAAATAACTATGTTAAGGGAAATGCAGATCCAAACCTTTTTATAAAGAAAGATAAGAAAAATTTCTTGATTGTTCAAATTTATGTTGATGACATTATATTTGGTTCAACTCAGCAATCTTTGACTGACTCTTTTTCTAGTCTAATGAAATCTGAGTTTGAAATGAGTATGATGGGTGAGTTAACATTTTTCCTTGGTTTTCAAATCTCTCAAAAACCAGAAGGAACTTACATATCTCAACATAAGTATATTAAAGATCTTCTTAAAAAGTATGGTTATGACAACACTAAAAGTATAAGTACTCCCATTGGTACCTCAAACTCTTTAGATCTTGATGAAGCTGGGAAACCAGTAGATCAAACATCTTTTAGAGGCATGATTGGAAGTTTACTTTACTTAACAGCTAGTCGACCAGACTTAATGTTTTCAGTATGCTTATGTGCAAGATATCAATCCAATCCTAAGGAATCTCACTTAAAGGCAGTTAAAAGAATTTTTCGCTACCTTAAGGGAACCATGGATCTAGGATTATTCTATACTTCTGGAAATGATTTTGTTCTAAAAAGATTTTCTGATGCTGACTTTGGTGGATGTAGAATGGATAGAAAAAGTACATCCGGAACTTGTCATTTCTTAGGAGATTCATTAGTTTCTTGGTCATGCAAGAAGCAACATTCTGTAGCACTCTCCACTGCTGAAGATGAATATGTAGCAGCTGGAAGTTGTTGTGCACAAGTGTTGTGGATGCAACACACACTCACAGATTATGGCTTGAGTTTTACTAAAACTCAAATTTTGTGTGATAACACAAGTGCCATTGCCCTAAGTAAAAACCCTGCACATCACTCCCGTGCAAAACACATAGATATTAGGCATCACTTTCTTAGGGATCACACACTTAAAGGAGATATTATTCTTCAGTTTATCGGAACGCAAGATCAACTTGCTGATATATTCACAAAATCTTTGCCTTCTGATAGATTTGAATATATTAAACAGAAGTTAGGAATGATAACCGTAAGGTAATCTTCCTTAATTAACTTTTTGTTGAAAAAATATCCTTACAGTAATAAACTCCTTTTCATAGGGGGAGTACATTTGATTGTTTGTTTAACAAAGTTTTTCAAAATTTGTTTTCAAACTTTTCAGAACGAAGATTTCCGGAATGAAAACTTCCGGAATGAAACTTTTCCAGAATGGATACTTTTGTACAGAATACTTCTGGAATGGAAGTATTCGTATTGAAAATTTCCTGAATGAAAAAATTTCGTACTGGTATTTTCATAACGGAACTTTCATACTGAATCTTCCATAACAAGTCTTTTATTTTCTTTTTCGTATTAACTTTTTGGTATTGACTTTTTCGTATTTACCTTTTTCGTATTGAGTTTTTCTTATTTAGTTTTTCGTAGTAAGTTTTTCGTAGTCATCTTTATATTACCCATTATGAATAACTTTCCTAATCTAATCCGAAAGGTATGATTTTCTTACTGAAGTATTCGTAATCATATTTTACTTGCTGGCAGTTTCTTATATTTTGTTTTCAGATTTTAGATTTCTTAATTCTTTGTTTTAATAAAACCTCAAAAAGATCGGATTCGAGCTCTCAACTGTCAGATTTGATCTCAGTTCATTCTAAATCGTTAGATCAATCGTGGAAGGTGAACGGTCAGCCCATTGCCTATATAAAGGGGACCATATTTTCTTGTCCCACATCGGTTTCAAGCTTTTGCGTGCTGAAGCTCTGACTCTCTGATTTAAGGCCATTCTGAACTTCAGTCTTCTCAATTCCGAACTTCTCAGAGACTTCAGATCCGAATGTCTGCAGAGTTAGCTTCTCAAGAAATGTCTTCAACCAAGCCTATTTCTCAGTGGTTAGTCTATAGAGAAAGGTTAGTTCATCCGACTTTCTTCAGCAACTACGATTCTATTATTTCGAATAATATCAAGTTAAATGGCTGGGAAGATGTTGCGGTATCAAAAACCGGCAACCAAGATAAAGTGTACTCAGATTTTCTTGTTGAGTTTTATGAGTCAGTTGCTTTCTTCGAGGAAGATAATAGAGAGAAATTTTCGTTCAAATCGTATGGCAAGACATATAAGCTTTCTTACACCAAGGCTGCAAGCTTGGTAGGGTTATCTTATGAAGGTGAAGCTGAGTTTATTTCTCACGTATTGCCGGACTCCAAGGGTAGTTTCAACAAGGAAAAGGCCTTAGAAACTCTCGAATTGGATGATGACAAGGCTCCAAAGATTGCAAGTCTATCTACAAACTTCCGGATGCTGGAGTTATGGGTGCAAGGGCTTATTGTACCGAGAAAAGGTGATAAGGATAGCTTGAAGAAGAGTGAGATATATATCTTAGATTTCCTGATAAATCTAAGTAAGTTTAACTTGATGAAGCATATTCTTCTTAATATTGAGAATTTGAAGAAGGGGAATCTGAGAGCTCAGATCGTAATGTACCCAGCAATATTATCAAAGCTCATAGTTCAGTGCCTATAATCCTTCAAGGTAGCTTGTAGTTCCAAACCAAGGGTGTGTAAGATCATGCTAGTTAGCGATGCCACTCTTAAGAGAATGAATGTATCCTTTGACAAGAAGTCTGGGAAGTTTATTGATCTACCTCCTCAAGAAGAAGTAGCTCCGAAATCTGCTGATCCAGAATCATCCAAGCCAGCAAGGAAGAGAAAGCTGAAAGAAGTGGAAGAACAAGCTGAAAATCCCAAGTCTAAGGAAGTCCACTCCGCACTGCCAAAGCCTAAGAAGAAGAAGACCTATCCTGATGAGGTTGTTACAAAATGGAGAGCTGACAAAGAGAAGAGGAAAGAAGGGGATCCGCAGTTCGGATTGGACCCTGCGGAAGCTAAAGCTTTGAAGGAGAAAGCTGCTGATGAGATTGAGAAACAAGCTAAGGAAAAGAAGCTTAAGAAGAAAATGTCAGAAGCTGAGGCAGTCCAAGCGTTGTTGAAGTTCAATGAAATGGTTTCAGCAACAATTCCAGTTCCTAGAACTTTCTCCATGGAATCTCTACCCGAGACTCCAGGAAGAAATCTTGTTGCTCCGGAAGAGGCTGTTGCCACGAATACTGAGGAAGAAGAGCAAGTGGAACAAGTAGAAGAGGCTGCTGAAGGAAGTGGTGAGACAGGAGATGTGCTAAAACAAGTTGATGAGTACAAGGGAACTCCTTCGGAACACTTATCACTCCGGACTTCAGAAGCTGAATCTTCGAAGCTTGTCACTCCTGCGATGGAAGAAGAGAAAGGAGAAGAAGAATTTGTCTATCATGGAGAAGAAGAACAACTTTTACAAGATATTGCTCAGATGGGAAACGTAGAGGTTGGTGTTCAAGAAGTTGCTGATGAGGAAGATCTCATTGTTCAAGTTTCTGACAGTGAAAAGAAAACTCCAGAACAGGATTCCATTCCGGAAAAAGATAAGGGAAAGAAAATTCTTACCGAGACTCCGAGCTCAGTAGTAATAAAGAGGAAGGAAGCTGGTAGTTCTTCTAAGAGGAAGTTGGAGCTTATTGAGGAATAAAATTCTCCTAGCAAGATTTCAGATTCGGAGTCATCTTCGTTGGGGCATGATTTTGTTGTTCAGTCTTTGAAGAAGTTGGTAGGAACCATTCCTACCTTCTCAAGCATTGATTCACGATTCCAGATGCTCCAACATGCGTTGAATCAGAAAATCGACTCCGTATCGATGGTTATGGATAAGTGTGTTGAGATTGAATCTCAGTTCAAAACATTCTTTGTTGGTTACGAAGCTCATAAAAGATCTTGTAAAAGGATGACAAGCTGGTCGAAGAAGAATGTGGAAGAGATGAGGTTGCTTTATGAGTTTCAAGATAATGTTAAGGATTCCTTTGAAACTGAAGACAAGAAGATTAATGAGCTGACTGCATCCTTCGAAGAGAAATTGACAGAGGAAAATAACTTTCAGATTCAGGAAGTGAGAGATCTGAATGGAAAGCTCAATTCCGTTAATCAAAGTTGGAAATATGAAAGGGATTATCGGATCGAGTTTGAAGAAAGGATGAAGGCTCAGGAAGAGAAGATGAAAGCTCAGGAAGAAAAGTTGAAGGCTCAGGAAGAAATAATTGAAGCTCAGTCAGCAAGAATAGTCGTCTTAGAGAAGCAAGCAGAAGAAGATCACAAAGACTTAAAGAAGATCAAGACGATTCTTAAGGGGCTAATGTCGAAGGAGAAAGATCTGAAATGACCAATCCGATCTTTTTGTTGTAATTCTTTTGTTGCTGATATTTCAAATCTAATGAGAATTGTGCTTGTTGTTTCGATTGTTACTATTACTAATATATCAGGTACTTTGTTATTTTTTCCATTCCCTCCAATTCTTTTTGAAAATCACAAAGGGGGAGAAGGAAAAGATCCTTAAGAAAAAGAGGAACTCTAATAAGAGTTTATCAAAGGGGGAGAAAGAAAAATACCCAAGGAAAAAGAACTCTAATATGAGTTTGTTTAAGGGGGAGTTTTTCTTAAAGAAGACCTTCTTATGAAACATCACTCCGGAAATATGAATATGATCCTTAGAGTTTCAAAGCCTAAGGGGGAGTTAGTCGTATTCATCTATATCCTTAAACCAAGGGAGATAATCTTTAATGTGTTTCTTTCTTCTTGGAATAGCTTTTTCGTAAGGATGTTTGTGCTTTCCAAAAAGGGGGAGATTGTTGAGTCAATAAGGTTTTTCTTATGACTTTTCCATTCCTTCTTGTTTTGAAAATCACAAACACCTTATCTTTAAGGAAAATTGCTTTCTTAAGGAAAATTGCTTTTATAAGGAAAATTGCTTTCTTAAGGAAAATCGCTTTTATAAGAAAAATTATCCTTATCATATTTTCATTCATATTTTTCTTAAGTATAAGTTTCGGATTCATTTTCTCAGAATCATTGAAGCTTTGATATAAAGCATTCTGTTTTAGGGTTCGGATTCTGGACAAAAACTATAAGGAAGTTTCATCCCGAATTCCGGATATGAATTCTGACTAAGTTCTATTCCAGATTCAGGATACGAATTCTGAAGAAGAATTCTCATTACGAACTCTAATGAAGAATTCTCATTACGAACTCTAATGAAGAATTCCCATTACGAATTCTAAGGAAGAAATCTCATTCCGAATTCTCATTACGAATTCTGATGAAGAATTCTCATTACGAATTCTGATGACAAATTCTCATTACGAATTCTGATGACGAATTCTCATTACGAATTCTGATGATGAATTCTCATTACGAATTCTGATGAAGAATTCTCATTACGAATTCTGATGATGAATTCTCATTACGATTTCTGATGACGAATTCCTATTCCGAATTCTCATTCCGAATTCACCTATTAAATAGAATCTGATTATCATTATTTTATACACTCTGAACTTATTCATTCCGAACCTTCACTCCGAAGTTTCTATTCTGAACCTTTATGTTAGAGTTTAAAACGATGTCGTACATTCAGTTACACTCACTTTGTTATAAAACGATGTCGTCCATTTTGTTATAAACTAACCGTTGTCTAAGTGACACGTGTACAGGTCCCTCCGATCTTTAAGGAAAATATGACCGTTGGAGAGGAGCCGACCTTACCTATAAATAGGAGCTCATTTGAAAGAGCTCGATACTGATTGCTGAAAAAGTGCTTACATGCTGTTGAAGTGATTTCTAGAGAGAGAGTCTCTTATTAACTCTCAAAGCTTCGTGCGACTCCGAATGTTGGTGATTACATTCGAGGGATTCTGGGGATAGGAAGACAGAGGTGCCGACTACCTTAAAGATCGAGGGCTTTCTTGCTGAGAAAGACAGAGGTGCCGACTACCTTAAAGATCGAGGGATTTCTTGCTGAGAAAGACAGAGGTTACCAACTACCTTGAAGTTGAGGGCTTGCGGGGATAGCAAGACAGAGACTCCGATCTTCGTATCGAGGGCTTACCCTGGTGTGGGTAAGACAGACTTGCTTGAAAGTATAAATCAAGGGACCTTTATCCAAGGTTGTTGGATACCCTTCTCTTTGGGTTAAAATACTTATTCTTGTTACTTGTAGTTTTACTACTTGTTTCTATTCCGCTGCAATTTGTATCTTAAGGAAAGTATAACTTTCTTATACTTCCTTATTTACTCTGATTCATTTAGATTCTATACGCTTTAAGGTAGAATCTCATATTGTAACTTTTGTTAAGTTTCAAATTCCGGAACCATATTTCCGGAACCTACTTTTGGAATCACTTTCCAAGTTCAGTTCGGTGTTAGAGGTGTTGTGAATTTACTTAGTTTAACTTTGTTAAACTTAGCCCTTTCCTTTTCTTAAGGAAACTCTAGTTATTCATAACTAACTTTAAAGGTTCCAAAGGAATTTTTAAAGTATACAATTCACCCCCCTCTTGTATATTGAGCATCTCATATTATATTTCGATCCTACAGGGTTTGGTTTGATGAATTATATAGGTTCTTATTGGTTCTTTTATTTGTTTGCTGGTTGTTTCTGATGCTTTCGCTGGGGCACGCGTGTTCGTGTTGTTGGATGATGGTGGCATTGTTTGTTTCCCCGCATTCCTGCTTTCCAAAGGTGGGTGGCATTTGTTCCTTGTTCAGGGAAATTTTCTCCTTGATCGAAATGGGATGATGTGATGTCAGTTCTTCCTTCCGTGGATTCCTCCTCGGAGCTCGTCACCAGGTTCGGGTCTCCCTTATAGATTTAAGACGTTGTTCGTGAAACTCTTCCTTGTGTCATATCTTCATGGACACCAGTTAATTACACCACTTCTGTCGGGACATTATAAAGGGTTCGGTCAGGGAAGCAACCTTCAGTCAGGGGATTAGTCACATTGGACATCATTGGCATGTCTGGACATTGGGACATTTGCACATCTAGGTTTCTTCCCCTTATTATAGGGATTCTCGAGGGCACAGAAGCCTGAGGCATCCCACGTCGAATGTGGGTAATCATATGACATAGGCATGTATCTGAGGTTTTCCTTAGCTTCTCATGTTTAACACAGGGTATGCCGCGAGTTTAACATCTAGCGGAGACAGATCGGGCTGATTAGAACACTGATTAGAGTGGATCGGGTGGGTGAAACCCCTGGAGGGAACACTGATGTTGGGGCCAATGTGTGGTTAGCTTTGGGGAATGATGTGGAATGATCCCACCGGGATGTGGTGGCTCAGTTAAGAATCAAGATGGATGATGTAGGGTTTAATGAAATAGGTGGAGAATGAGATGGAGTCGGCTCAAGGATGATGGTGATGTTGGGATTGAGTCTCGAAGAGACCTCCTACGTATCCTCGTGGTAGGGAATCAATGTCCTCGTAGTTTTTCTGATGATGGATGAACGGGGTCAAACCTTAGAGAGGTATCCTACGTACATTATCTAGGAGACAAGGATCAAACCCACGTAGTCCCTATGGGATAGGGGTTGGTGAACTGACGTGGAGGAGAAACTAGGGTCCAATGTTTGTTGGTATTGAACCTCAAGGAGGGGTCTTGTATACCTTACCTTGTCAAGGATCAAATTCCATGTAGTTCGGGTAGGTGCAACGGCTTACCGCTAACTGGGGGAACAACGGCTTACCGCTGATTGAGGTCCACAGTTTAACGGCATGTAGAACGGGGGTGAAAAGATGTGAAGGAGGACCTGAGGCCTAGATAGATGGTGTTATTGAACCTCATGGAGGCTTCCTACATACCCTGACTTGGAAGGGATAAAATTCCACATAGTTCAGAAGGAGTGGGAGAACTGACGTGAAAGGGGGTTGGTGAACTGATGTGAAGGGGGTTGGAGCAACTGGGTGTTGGGCTTGAATCACAGGGTGTCCTCCCACATACCTCGCCTTAGCAAGGATCAAAGACCTAATAGATCAGAAGGGGTGTTTGGTGAACCGACATGAGGATGGTCGGGACCAATGGATGGTGGTATTGAACCTCAGGGGGTCTTCCTACGTACCTTACCTTGGCAAGGATCAAAGACCTTGTAGTTCATGGTGGGTTTGGGGAATACACTTCAGGTTTCCTAGAGAGGATTTCATGGTCGATGCTTGCTCTAAGTGAACGTGAATCATGCTCAGTGTGAGAAACAAGAGACAGCAAAGACCTGACGATCACATCATGGAAGGTGCATTTGTGGGAAGTAGAGTGGGGTTGATGCGCATGTAGAAACCCAAAGAGGAAACAGGGGATTACGCATGGTTCGCAGCCTAAAGAGGAGACAGGGGCTTATGCGTGGTTAGCAGCCCAGGGAGGTGGAGATTGGGACTTACTCTAGGATGGAGGCCTGGGTGGTGACAAAGCCCGGTGGGAGAGGGTTTCAGCACCCAGGAAGAGAGGAGGAGCAGGGGTGATGCCTCCTACAAGGAAAGATAGGGGTTTACACCAGGGTGGTTGCCCTCACCCCCTTATAAAGACACTGATTTGATAAATAGGATTTCATTCTATGTAAGGAATGATTTCACTCCCGTGGAGACCAGTGGGCGTAGAGAACATCCAAGGTGGGGCGCCCTGTGTGCAAGGCATGGGGTGAGGTCATAGTTTAACGTCATGTGCTGATAATGATGGGGCTTGGCAGTTTAACATCCTGCAGCTCAGATGAGGCAGGTTCACTCCGCACCCCAAGGACTTACATAACTGATACCCTCCCACCCTTGAGGGAAGGAAGGCATCAGCAATTCCATGACTGGGGGGTGTCTAGGGATGATCCCATTGGGGGTCCACGTTAGTGTGGCTATGCAAAGAATCAATAGCCATTAGCATGCCTAAAAAGGGGTTGTGTGAGGCTTACACATGGAAGTAGCCCGAGTGCCATAAGAAGCGGCGCTGGTGGATGGGGCTTACACATGGAAGCATCCCAAGTGCCGCTATGGAGTGGAAATGGTAAATGGGGCTTATGAAAAGAAGCTTACCAGGTGCTTCTATGGAGTGGAAATAGTGAATGGGGCTTATGCAAGGAAGCAGCCCGGGTGCCGCTATGGAGCGACAATGGTAAATGGGGCTTATGCAAGGAAGCATCCCATAATGTCTTCCTCATGTGTGGTCATGATGGCATCCCAACCCACTGGTTGGTTGGGGTATATAATTGGGGCCAACACCTATGCGTATATGTATAAGTGGGATAACACCAAGGGGTGTTAGAATCAGTCCAAAAAAAGGGAGATGAAAAGTGTGAATCACATGTCTGATATTTGGAATGCAATGAGGGTGGCGTGGAGATGGAGGATAACTATTGACCGTGTTTGAAACACAGCATCCATATCGTGTTAGCTTGAAATGGGGACAAACAGATGATGGTCGACTGCTGACCATTTTCCAAATAAAGGACCTGACTGGAAGTGTTGTCCAAAGTCTTACGGGGCATTGGCCCAGGACGGTAAGTGAGCCAATGCGGCATGGGACCAGACCATTGGGGGTCCCTTTAGACATGGAAGAGGATGAATATTCGAATGAAGGAAATGAAAATCATGATGTGGAGTGATAGAATGTTTGAACGGATTCCAATGCTCTTGAAATTATGCCATTGTAATCATGGCATGAGGTATCTTATGCTTTTCACATAAGTCATCTCTTATTTGGAACAAGAGGCATCCCATTATTGAATGATAGGGCTCGCTACAGTTTAAAGTCATGTAGAGATGACTCTTGGAATATTATGCTTGAATAATAAGGCATCTATTGTTTAGATCAAGAGGCATCCTATGTTTGGAACATATGGTGCACTATAATTTATAGTCATGTAGAAAGGACTGTTGGCATCTTATGCTTGGAGCATAAGGCATCTCTTGTTTGGGGAAAGATCCATCCTATGTTTGTCACATAGGGATTACTATAGTTTATAGTCATGTAGAGAGAACTATTAGGTATAAAGCGCCTAGAAATGGTTGGTGTTGGGACTTACGCAAAGGCATACCATTCTGGTTCAACCCGACATAGGAGTTAGGTGATGGGGTGTATATGAGTTACTTGAGGAATGGTTCGACTCAAGGTACTCAGAGGGAATTGATGATGAGAATCTCAACTCACGACATGAGAAATTAACCAAGAGGAATATGTCGACTCAAGGTGTTTCATGGTGTGTGGAGAAATATCTCAAATCACGGTATTCCATAGGTGGAAGGTGAGTGTGCATAATGGTGCAATGGAAAAACCTCACATCCCGGCCCAAAAATTTCACGATGCGACTCTCCATTTTCCATGGGGGTCAGTGCCGGAAGTGAATGTACTGGCCCAGAGGGCCGGGACCGCAGCCCAACACTAACACCGAGCGGGGGTGCGGGGGCACAACCCCGCGGTATGGACCAGAAGGCGCATGTTTGTGTACAGTTACGTGTAAAATGTGCTACATGCAGGATAGGCTACGCGCAATATTGTACTGTGCAGCACAAGTGCATGAAATATTGGGTATCATGGCATTGTTGCATGTAATAGGGATGGTTGGCACGCAATAGGTAAGGATTGTGTGCAATAGGGAAGGTGTGCATGCAATATGGGAGATGTGCACGCAATAGGGAAGGTGTGTGCACAATATAGGAGATGTGTGTGCATTAGGGGGACGTGCGCACAATAGGGAAGGAACTGCGTGCAATAGGGGAGGTTGTCATGTACAAGGGGATCTCTATGTGCAATAGGAAATGTTCGTGCAATAGGGGGTCGTGTGCGCAATAGGGAAGGAATTGCGCGCAATAGGGGAGGAATTGCGCGCAATAGGGGAGGTGTGCAAACAATTGGATAGGTGCAACACTAGTGTGTGAAAAATTGGGAACCGTGGCACTGTTGCACGCAAAAATTATGCTTTTCACACAAAATTGGGCATGTTGGCCTCTTTACATGTAAAAGTGATGTTTTGCGCGCAAGATGGGGGGTTTTACACGCAGGTGCAGAAAATGCAGACTTACACGCATTAGAGTGGCAGCCGACCTCTGAGGGGACTCTTGGGAAGAATGGGGTGCACTTGTATTTATAAGTGAAGCTTGAATTTCAGTGCATGTAAAATTCCATTCAAATTTTCCGCGCAAAGCACTTTTACGCGCAAGATTCCTTTTTTATGTGCAAGATCACATTTTTACACGTAAGATTCCCTTTTTACGCGCAAATCCATTTTACACAAAAGATTCATTTTTTACGTGGAAGATTTCATTTTTACGTGCAATATTCCCTTTTTACATGCAAATCCATGCTTTTCCCCAAAACCGTCCTGGATGGCCATTTCTAGTATCCTGACTTCGAACAGGCATAACTTCTGATACGTAACTCCGTTTGGGATCCACGACTAGTCAAATCAAAGCTTGTGGAATGATCTATGCTCCGAGATCATTTTTGGAAGCATTTAGAGAATTACATAGATGCGTTTTCCAGTTCCTACACTGGTGAATTAGCATGCTCTTTTCACATGCACACTCAAGGCCTTGCTTATTTCCCTACTCAGTATACCGGTTATACTCACCCTATGTATATAAATTGTTTATAGGTTTATAGAAGGAATTTGGAATCCAAGATAGACCTTATTATCTGGGTTGTAGTAGCTATTGAGTCACTTCTGTAGACTTTACTTTTTAGGTATTTACTTTGGATACTTTCATATGTATCGGTTTATTTACACATGCATTGTGGGATAGTTTTTGGTTTACCATTATTTTTTCTAATATAGTCTTTTGGTGATTTTTTATCCTATATCATGATCTTGCCTTATTATAGAGGATAATACCTCCCATACTATGAGATTTTATAACATCAGTGTTAGTCACTAACTCGGGGCCTACTGGAGGTGGGACTCGGGATCATCGTATCTCTCCCTTCATTGCAACATCTTTGGTGGGAGGAGGTAGTGACAAATAGATAACTATAATTTTCATAATTTAGTAAGTATTATTTATAATTTCCAATTTAATAGCTAGGTTATAACTATTGTATTAAATAATAATATTTTAATCACATTCCTCATTTTTTTAAACTCATTGTTGGGTGAAATGCAAGATAAACTGAGAGTTGATTATAACACAAGATAAACTCTGTGTTATGTGTAACACAAACTAATATCAGCATTGCGTGTAATGAAATATATTTAATATATTTATAAATATATCATAAATTTATGGGGTGTTATATTTTTTTATAATATTGGTGCCAAGTGTCATATATTCTATTGAATACAATAATGTTATTTTATAATTTTAGGATGTTACATTCTCATCGACTTAAATAAATTTCATCCTCAAAATTTATACTTGAACTCAGTAATCCAAGGTTTGACATTTTAAAATATCATTGTTGAAAAACCAACATCGTAAAAGGGTTAATAAAACATCCTATTGATAAGAGAGAAAAGGAAGTACGAATATCATCTGGAATAACACATAACTAGGTTTCTAAGTAGGAGATCATAGGTGGTAAATTAAAACATAGATATGGAATAAAATAATAAATAATTATAGAGAGTGATTGAGGTCATTGATCATAATTGAATTATAAATTTAAAATTTAAGGTCCTCCAAACCATAAATCTGTGATGATTTAGAATACCATATGATTCATTAAATATTAAGTAAATAGGATAACACATTTTTTCAAGATCCTTTTCATAATATTGAGGAATTATTTTACTATCTAAGAATATAAGTACATATACTTAATTGATATGTTTATATGTCATAATAACAATTTCATCCTTTAGTTGTGTTTCGATCAATTTAAAATTCATCCCTTACTCTAAAAAATGAATATCCAAAAATGTTTTTTATTCCTGAAGCACTAAAATTCACTTTTAATGTATCATAAGATCCATAAAAGAGGGATGATTCTTTCTGTCTATCTCCAACATTTTTCCAAAACCAGTATGGTTAGAACAAGTTATCCACTATGCATAAATATCCATATAGTAAAGTAATTTATTAATATATAAAACCTCATCTAAAGTTCAACTTAAACCGTTTCATAAATGGTTAACCTTATGGACCTTCCAAAAGATTAAGATCCGTGAATTTAGAAATAAGGTCACTGAATTACCAAAATGATCTTATCATTAATCCACTAAAAAACATGAAGCAACTCTTAATTATCGCATACCAAACATGTGAATGCCTTCATCTTGTATTCTCTTAAAACATGGTAATAACCTGAATTATCATAAAACCTCATTGAAAACATGAAAGATTTTTTATTCCTTAAATAACACATGGATTATTAGATATATTCATTAAATCCAAAAATATTATTAACTCCTTTAATGACAAAATAAACCACTTTGTCAATGAATCATTAATCAGTTCCAAGTTAATCAGTACTATCTAATTTACTTTTCCAATATCAATTATTTATTTATACCAACATCATTATCTCAACATTAGGAACATATTAATGGTTATCAATCATGAGTTTTCTAAGAAGTTCAACTTGACACTGAATCATTTTTCTTGGTCATCGGTATCGTTCAACACAAGCTTTCAAATCCTAAAATGAAAATTATTGCAGTACAATCCTTATATATTTTATAATTTTTATAACAAGGATATTAGTGATAAAATACTCAATTGAAATGATTTGTAAATCCAAACATAATCATATTAATCATTCCTCTTCATTTTTTGGTAATTACATAAGTCTGATCATCATCTGTTAGCTTCTTTTGAGGTATATTCCTTTAACTCTTGAGAAATTGATTTTCATAGTGCCCCATATCCTTAAATTTAAATGATTATATACTGGAAACTTTTTTATTTCCATTTAAATCATAATAATAGTGTAATTTCTCTCCACACTTTTAGCAAACTATCAATCCCTTCAAAAAAAGTACATGAGTATTTCTTTCAACAATTATCATATATGGGAAACCCTTATTTTCCTTCTTCCATTTATCCATCATTTTTTCTACTATCCACTTATTCTCATACTTCCCTTAAAATCCATAATACTTAGATAATTATTTCTCTATCTTGTTAGAACATGATATTATGTCCTCAAATGATGATATTTTTTTGGAGACTAGTTCCCGTAGAAATTATGGGCTTAAATCCATCAATTAAATGATTATTCTTACTATTTGGATTACATTAATTAATGTGGTTACCATTCCTTCTACTAGTTTCCATTACTAAATGATTTCATACACTAGATTAGATCGCATAATTATGAACCATAATGTATAATCCTAAAACTAGTGAAATAATTAAAATAAATTGAAAATTTTATGCATATCTAATATCATAATCATAAAAATGGTTTCTTTTGGGATATATTTATTTTAAAATACTTCATAATATTGTTTATAGAAAATGTAAATAATCCTAATAATATACCATAAAAGTGTCAAACTGGGTTCATAGTAAAGCCTATTTTCATGCACCAAGTGATAATCGGGTCAAGCCCAATGTGCCTTTTTCAAAGTTATTACCCCTAGGTGCATATGTACCAGAACCATGTCCACTTATAGTATCCTGACAGGGTTGTATTGTAAGGAAAACCCACATAATCTCTAACTTACCAAAACTTTACGATGTTATTTATACATATCCTTAAAGTTTATTATAGTTTTATTTTCCCTAATCTATGTTTTCCTAAATCTAGTTTAAAATGTTTCTATTAAACTTCCTCTGATACCAACTATAGTTACACTAAACTCAGTAGCCTAGAGTTGATGTATACTTTATTACATCTTCATAATATATAAGTAATTACATCTCAAAGGACCAAATAGTTTAGTAGTCTTGGTAAACTAGATAAATACATGATTCCCTTATTATATTTTAATACACAAATTAAAACACGTTTTCATAGAATAATATTATTCCCTATAGAATATACTTATATATCAAACATATTACACTTCATGGATTCCTAATAAAGGAAAAAAATAAGGGTGAGATCAAATGATTAGTAAGGGTTAAGTATAGTAGAATCTATCATGAATAAATAAATAATAGTCAATATAGAAAGGTATATAATTAATCACACATGCCATTTAAATAACTAGATAAGTAATAATAAATATGGAAAGATAAATAAATGAACTTGTATTCCATTTAAATAACTTGAAAATCATGGTAATATAAGTCATAATCAAGATATCAAGGTAAATAACTAAAAAAACATATCATTTAATCAATAAACTCGAAATGAAATGAATCCATAAATAATATCATTTATAAAATATCATTTATAATATTAATTAAACTCTTAATGAAGGCAATGCTTAATTATTATATTTCATGTATTAGGCACATGATACCTCTACTTTTAAGACCTTTCACAAGACAATTTAAAACATAGGTAAAAACCCATTTAATGTTATCTTACTGATTCATCTCAAGATACCAATCGATGCATCGATAGACTATATAATATCAATACCCACCCATCACTATAGTTCCAAATCATTCCTCATATATCAAATAATCAATTTAATTCGTGAATAAATATTCCTTAACATAAAATATCTATATTGATTAAAGGATATAGATTTTATCAATATTTATCATTAAATCAAATAACCATCAAAGTAAAAAAAAATATTTATAAATGATATATGGTTTAATAAATAAGAATATACATGATAAATAATATGTATATTTAGGTGAAATTTAATGTCTAGTGATCACAGGATAGTGAATATTTCAAGGGGAAGTTAATGAATAAAAAATTAAATAAAGAAGTGAATGTAAATATTTTCCTTGGTAAAAATAATCATAAACCATATAGAGGAAGAATAATAATGGTATCAACATATTCCCATTAGATTAATATTTAAGGTTTGTTTTCATTGATGAATAGAAATACCAAAAAATATCCATAAAAACATCATTCAGAAAAATATCCTTTTCATTTTGAAAAAAAAAAGTAAAAATACTTTTCTTTAAAAATCACATATAAAACATTTTATTTAAAAATATCCTCATAAACTTTCAATTAAAGCTTCAAATAAATGATGGTAATGAGAGTAGATAATTTTTTAAATGTTTTTAAAGTAAAAAACTATTTCTTTTGCACTCTAAAAAAGTTTGGAAAGTGACTTGTTCAAAAAATGACAAGAATATTCCTTTCACATTTTTGGTAAAATAAAAATATGAATTGTTTTGAAAAATTAATAATATTCATTTGAAAAAAATATTAAAGAGTAAAAAAAGGGTGAAAATTACTCTAATAATCATTTTTAAAATGTTAAAAACATTTTTGAAAACATTTTTAGAAAATATGGATTTAGAAGAAAACATATTTTTGAACAAAGAGAGAAATAAAGTCATATTTTTTAAAAAACAATTTCCCAATTAATTTAATTAAAAAAGAGTGGAAAATGACACTATTACTTGAAAATATCATAAATAAATAAAGGATAATAAATTGAAATGGGTTTATTTTTAAATTTTCAAATAATTTCCTTCAACTGAAATAAAAGAGTAAACAATCTCTATTAGAATAATATTATGAAATAAACCTTTACAGTGATCATAATGTTGAAGTGATAATTAATAAATGAATTAATTTTGTATTTAAACTATAAATATAAATAAAAAAAGAGTAAATATAACACAAGTTTATCAAAAGTAATCATAAAAAAAATCTTATAATGACATAATCAATGAAGTAAAATATTAACCCAATGAATAGAAATTGAGTTAGGAAATCCATTACCTTATGCTTCCTTTTGATTTAACATTATTTAAACTCGTGGATAGTGGTTTTAAATGTGTTATTAAATTACAACAAAACCATATTAATATTTATAATATCATATATGATCTTTTTATGACATCTTATCATCCATTCATTAATAATCTTTCATTATTTTTATTTTTTGGGTGTTAATTACCTTGTTTTCTCATGCATGATTCCGTACGAGAGATCTAGTTATTACACATATTAAATATTTATATAATATATATAATAATAATAATAAAATAATTATTATATTTATGCATCAATTATACTTTTAAAACCAATCAATAAATATGGTTATGAAAAATGAAGTAGATAACGATCATAGAGACGGTATGTCATATGTGTGCAGGAGTAACGCTTCCATTTTTCGATGATCATTATAGAAATAAGTTAATAAATATATTATATTTCCATGATGACAATAATATCATATATACCATATTATATGATTATATTTTTGTAACCAAGGTTGTTCTTTGGTAGAAATGGAGTCTGGTTTGTGTTTATTTTCAATCCACACTTGGATAGTCTGGGTGTTTGCAAGGAAGGTGATATTACAATAAAAGATGACCATAGTAATGA
This sequence comes from Viscum album, assembly GCA_963277665.1. Taxonomy (NCBI): domain Eukaryota; kingdom Viridiplantae; phylum Streptophyta; class Magnoliopsida; order Santalales; family Viscaceae; genus Viscum; species Viscum album. Next base: position 936,343,124 of record OY728129.1, on the reverse strand, counting down.
ATGTTGCATAATTTCCCATTGTTTTCCAAATTTATGGGCTCAAAATATGGAGAATTAATGGAGCATCGTAAAAGGTTGTTTTCTGGAAGGAACTCATCTCAAATATGGTAAAGGCGAGGGTTTTGTAAAGACTAGGTTTTGCAAAGTTTGAGATTCGTGAGTATGTGATGGGTTGAGGGTGTTATTTGAAACTAAAATAAGTGGATAATTAGGAATTCATGATGATTTTATGGTAATATCTGTGACTATAATAATCTTCATGAGCAGGTTGAATTTCACTAGAGAATCATGAGTGAAGGAGATTCACAAACATGGTTTTGGAGTTTCACAAAAAATAAAATAGAGGCATGGGAGCATCAAAAAGGATGATAATATAAATAGTTGTATACACCAACTTTATTTTATATGAAAATAATTTTATAAAACTTGAAATCTCTCTGTTTTCATGAAGGTTGGGAGCTTTGAGAATCTGGTTTTCTATGCGATCTTGAGCATTATAAAAAGACTTGTTAAGTCTTGACTAATGCCAATACTTCTAAAAAATGGGAGTCTCACGATGATGGGATATTCTCTGATGACTAAGTGAGCTTTTCAAATTAATTATGATTCACAAATATAGTGATATTATAGAAGGATCTTTGTGAATGATAGTTTTTAACATTAGTTTTTAAGTGAACAGTGCTTTCAAAGTGCATCAACTTAGGTATGTAGTGAAAGAAGAGTCTCGTACTAGTCAGGGACAAAGAATTAAATGTCAATCTACTGAAGTGACATTTAATTCAATGAAATAGGTAATAATTCACCCAATTTTGTGATCTAGGGGGAGTCGATGGAAGTGTTCCGAGTGATGTAGTATGTTATCCCTAAAATATTGTAATGGTAGTGTTCCTGGCACAGAGTGATGGTATATAAACTTTTATATTCCACAACTAGTGTAGATTAGTGGATTTAGGTATAACTGATGTGATTTTTGAATATACTCCTTGAACTGTCCCTTTTTGGTGAACCAAGTAAAACTATTGTGTTTTATCTCTTTATGTGAATGTTTAAATTAATTCACATCACTATTAGTCACGTTTAACAGGTTCCTATAAAGGTGGAAACAAGATCCATCACTTTTGAGGAAAAAATTGACACCTTGATTCACCCCTACTCTCTCAAGATATTACATGGTCCTATATATATATCATCCATGTGGTGTGGTGATGAAAATATAATCACATCACTTCATTAAGGTGGTAATCTATACATACACAAACGATGTTATCATCTTTAAGAGAGTGAAAAGGCAAGAAATAAAATAATATATATTATATTTAAACAATGATAAATATGTAATGAATATAATGATTATTTAATCTATATCACATATAATCATTAACTTTAACCTTATTATATTCCATGTAAACCATTAGTGAAAGACGAATCACATTGCTTCGTGAGGCGGTAGTCCGCCATACACAAGAGCGATGTTATCGTATCCCTTACAGAATGGAATTTAAAAATATATATATATGATATAGTGACTCAATAGGTGTAAATATTTTATAAATATAATTTATATATTTTAAATCCATTATTATACCCAACCTTTAAAGGTGGTAATGAAAGAACGAATGATTCCAGTTCGCAAGGTAGTAGTCTGTCATACACACGAATGAAAATTTCTCAACCCATTTGAAGGAAGTGGAGATGGTTGTAGGTTATTCCCATATTAAAAAATATATAATATTATGTTTAATATAATGAGGTTGTTATATCATTATGTTTTAATAATAATTTAAGTGGGTGGAGGAAGAAATAAAATAAAGACGCTCGTTGAAGAACATTACTTTTTCTTCAGGTATCCTCCTTATGTTTTCACTAAATCCTTTCTAGGTTGGATTTATTACCAAAATAATGTTTCTAGTATGATATTAGGGAATTTGGGAAATTATTTGGGTAGGTATTGGATTAACTAAAATGGTTTTAAGTGATGAATAAGAGAGGAGAGGAGGTGGCCTTTTATAAGTGGGGAGAGGACACACTTGGTATTTTTAAAATAATTGAGTGCTTCCATATTTTTCATATATCACAAGGGTAAAAAATGGTCCATTATAAAACCTTAGAGGTTTAATGGTCTTAATATGTCTATAAAATAGTTCTTAGACAATTTTATAGGTCATTTTACCACTTATCATTTTAGTTTAACCCCCGATAAATCAGTTTTTACCTTAACAACGGCAATTAATTATTATTGTTTTCGCCATTAATTTTAGTAAAAAATTAAAGTAAAAATACTATATATTATAAATTTTTATGATTCCAAATATGGAATCCATTTTTCAAAATTCAATTCACTTAATTGGAAAATTTTAAATTAAAATTAATCCTACAAAAGTGTTGAGAATGCGGGTTTTTAATGTAAAAATGTTCAAAAGTTTACAATGTTTTTATATCTAAATTCAATAAAAATGATTAAAATGACCTAAATTAAATTAATTTATATAAAATTTAACTAATTTTACTTTAAAACCAATTAAAAATATAATTTAATATTATAAATTATTTAAACAAAAGGAGGGTTTTAATTAAAATTCAGTATTTTCACTATTCATCAAAAAAAAAGAAACTTTTCATAAAAATATAAAAAAATCACCCAAATATAATTTTGGTATTATGGTATCAAAAATTAAGGTTATTTTATCAAATAATTTTCTATAATTGGTAAATTTTAATTTTAAATTATGTGTGCAAATCACAACTAATCCGTATTTTAAAAAATATACAGTTTTTCATAAAACATTTCTTTTTCATTTAAAAGGTTCTTATTTTATTTATAATCAATATATAACCATAATTTTCATTATTTATTTAGTAATATTCATACCCACAAATTTAAGTACTATATTATAACTATTATATTAAATAATAATATCTTAATAATATTTCACATTTCATTTAAACTTGGTGTTGTGTGCAACGCAAGCTAAACTGAGAGTTGCATGTGACACAAGATAAACTTAGTGTTGTGTGTAATGAAAGATAAACTCAGAATTTCTTGTAATGAAATATATTTAATAGATTTATAAATTTATTGTTAATTCTTGGGGTGTTATGTTTTTTTCTAAGCTTGGTTTCATATGTCCTAAATGTTATTGAATACAATGTTATTATTTTAGAATTCCATTGTGTTATGCATGAATAATTCTCGTTAAATGTATTCTATCAAAAACCCATAAAATAATTGAGTCATGAAATGTTTTAGGCTTATAGGTTGTTTATTTAAAAGGTATATTTCATCTGAGTGTTCACCAAATAAGAATATGCATGTGATCCATGGTTTCAAATAGAGGGAACTATAGTCATATTTTAGGTGTTATTTTACAAAAAAAGTTATAATTGAAGGGTTTGATTAGTATCCTCAAGGTTCGGTAAGAAATAATAGGTAAGGTGAAAACTCCTTCAAATTTATCATTTCATGTAAATTTTTTTTATAAATTGATGTTTCAGAAAATAAAACTATCTTTTAATGGGATAGGTTTTTAAAAATATTCTAGTGCCAAAGTGTTTTAAGAAATTTTAAGTTATCATTTTATATACAAGGGGAAACATTTCAAAATTTTCTACTTATAATTTTCCTAGAACTGGATCCCAATCGTAATAAGATTATGATTTCATAGTTGATCTTAGAGAATTTAAAATTATCATTTCATGTGAAATTATTCAAAATTCTATTTTAAAGTTTCCAAATAAATCAATATTTTATTTTAAATATTTTAAGATCTTAAAATTTATTGTTTCATGTTTAAAATGTTGTATTTAAAATCTACATTTCAAATTTAACATTTTATATATGAATTATTTTTAATTAAAAACCCTCAAATTCATATATTTTCTTTGTAAGCAGGATTTCTCTTAAAAATAATTTTATTTATTTGGTTTCTCTTATGTTTAAATTATTACGTGTCTATGCATTATTTATTCTAATTCGGAATTCCATTTATGTTTTGAAAAGCTTATATCAATCTCAAAGATTTATTATCGTTAATTTTAGTAACTTATTTATATTTAATGAATCATCTATATATATATATATATATATATTTGTGTGTTTTATATATATACACACACATTTATTCAATGAAAATGTTTTAAAAGTATATTTTTCATGGAAAACCCCAATGACAAAAAGGGGGGAGCTAAAAAAATTAAACGTGGACCTTTAGAATTGTAAAAATATATGAATTGAGAGTAAACCAAATCCTCAAGGGACTTTGTCCACCATTTGGTGGGATGACATTGTATAGCCTTCATTGCTCTAGGTCGCCTCATGGATTTTTTTTATAATCTTGTGAAAGGTTTTCTAAAAAACACTTGATATTTTTTTAATAAATAATTGTAATAAATTTTACATGGTGAAAAATTAGGAATTGTAAAGTATTCCTTTTTTATAAATATTCAAGGATTGGTTTTAAGAAAATAAGTTATAGTATTTAAATGTATTTTAAAAAAGTATTAAAATTTATTTTTTAGAAATTATTTATGGAATTTTAAGAGAAAATTTAATTATATAGTTTATCAAATGTTTTATTAAAAGTAAGATATTTTGTTTTTAGGAAAAAAAATTTAAATGATTTCTAGGTATTTAAAAAAATAGGTTAACATGATTTTTTTAAAACCACTTAGTGGTCCTTTTTCTCACTTCATGCAATGAAATTTATTTCACAAGACAATTTGTTGAGTAGAATAAAAATTTGGAGTTTGTTCACAATTATTTGTTTTAGTTATATTAGAGATGAAATTATTATAGAATTATTTAGATTCTGTAAAAAATATAATTTAGAGAGTAGTTGAGTTTTTATTTTTTCCAAATCCTTCAATATCAAGACATCAAATATAATAATGAATGTATGGGTGTATATATTTCAATAATTTTAAATATTATCTTTTAACAAAAAATATATATAGTATTTTTAGCACCAGACTCAGGATCACAAGTTTGGATCATCTTAGTTTGTATCAAAGGGAAGGCTTGTAAAAATTTGGAGAGTAGTATTTTAAGGATAATTTAAGAGTTGGAAATTTTATTTTAAGATTCTAAGTGATTATATTTTTAGGTAATTCTTAATATAATGGACCGTGTGACCTATACAATATTTTAAATCATTTTGGGTTTCAATATTTGTTGATTTAGGATTCAGTAGAGTGATCTTTTAGTCAAAAACATTTTCATGGATTAATTATATATAATTTTCATATGAAATTATATTTAAGTGTTCATATCTAGGAAAACATGTGTATATATATATATATTATTTGGATGATTAGAAAGTAAATTTTTAATATAACATTTAATTTGAAAGGACGTAATTTATTTTCAGGAGTATGCAATGACCCAAATTCTTAATTTATATTTATATATATCTTAATTTGTGTCATTCAATAAATAATATAAATATAATACATAAAATGATATTTTTTCATTAAAAATGCATATTTTAACAATATTAGTATTTATGAGATACTATGTAGTTAATAATATAACATCTATCTCTATACATTAATTTATATAGGTGGATATAATAATTATTTTATCCTATAAATAATTTAAAAAGATACTATCAAACATAAAATCATATTTACGATAAGTGAATTATAATGCACAACTTAAATGTTAAAGTAAAACTATCCCTCATAGACTAAAAATCTATCATTACAAGATGAAACTATAAAACCAGCTTAACAAAAAAGAAAAAATAATAATGTTATGAAGCAATAATATTGATAAATATAACTAATAACACTAAGGGAAAATAAATGAAAAGAAACATAAAGAAAAAGTAAGTTTGAAGTATGCCTCATCATGATTAGCCATAAATAATGTTTTTCTAAATACGATCACAGATATAATCCAAAATAATTGAAAATATAGGAATCTTTTTTGGAAAGTGTAATAAGGAGATATGAGACACTGGTATTTAAAGATATAAATAGGGGAAATGATTGTTAAAAATGGTGGAACTGCCTTTGGAAGCCGTTAGAAGGGGTTTTATACGTGAGAAGTAAAGTTATTTCAAAACCTTTTTAGATAAAATTAAATTTATTTTAAGAGATATATATTTTGAAATAACCATTTTAAGTTCTTTTTTTAATGATTAAACTTGAAATTATATTCAAAAATAAAAAATATATGTATAATAAGATATATAATAAATAGATTAAATATTAATATAGTTATAACTATATTATACTAATTTTTTGAAAATATATATATATATATAATTAATGTAATATTTTATAGGGATGTAAAGATTAAATTAAATATATTAATGATTTAAAATGAATATAGTATGGTAAAAGTATTATATTCTTCTTAAAGTTATTTATACTTAGTAAAAAATGGGTCTGGAAATTCGATCCATCTTGAGGTCCCATGGGGATGCATGTATAGGAGAGAGAGCTAGAACAAGCTAAGAAAATCCTACACCAGTAGACATAAGAAATTAAGGTATTTGAATAGGTGGAGCTCGAGGGTGCCAGTGGGTTAGTGTGGGGTTATGCAACCCATGAGGTGAGTGGGTGAAGTTTGAAACAAACTTAGTTTATTGTAACTATCAACTAGTGTACATTAGTTAACTTATTAAGAGATGAAAGCCTTTTGTTTTCTATTGTGGAATTATTCCACCAAAACACTATTCCATCACCTTAAAAACATACAAATATCATAACAACCATCCGCCTCATCTTCCTCCTCCCACTTGAAACTGCAGCTACCCATTGATGTTGTGTGTGTGTGTGTGTGTGTGTTTGATTATAGTTATAACTGAGGGAAATTAATGTTTGGGTGATCGATTAAGGATTTTACGAAGACCTCTAGACAACAAGTATAGTTAAAATCATCATCCTCATCCCTGACATGACACTGTTACGAGATATATGCGGACAGTGTATATAAACATTTCTATATATAAATATATTCATGTATATACTTGTTTGTTAAATAAATATGGGATTTTAGGATGATAGGGATAAAGATGAAATGTTAAAAAATGAGAGGTAATTGTGCAACTAATGTTTTCTTCTTCCTCAAAATATCATAGTGTGAATATTCATGGAATTATAAACATATGCTTATATATATATAAATTTGTAAATAAATAAACATAAAATCAAGGCACAAGGATCCTCAATCAAGTATAAAACTCATTAAGAGACATTATTTTCTTATTTCATGCTATTATTACATGAAATATTATGTAAGGAATATATATGTATATATTGAGAATTAATCTCTAGTTTTTGAGAAACACGTATCCATTTTGGACCTAAAAAAAGTAGAAAATGATAATACGAGATGAGATTCCTAGTTACTAGGTTCGGTGCACTATTTTTACTAGAAAAAAATTGGTTCATGGATACTGGTCATTACATGTCTTTTGTCTACAGCCTATCAAATACTTGATCCATGCAATCTTTTAAGCATAGTAGTTATTTATATTAAGGGGATATTCCGTTTAAGTGTTCACCTAATAAGAATATTTGTATGATCCATGGTTACCAATGAAGGTAACATTATTATAATTTGAAGTGTTATTTTTTAAAGGATGTTTTGATAGAAGGGTTTTATTAATGTCCTAAAGATTTTATAAGTAACAACAAGTAAAGAGAAAAATGTTTCAAAAATATCGTTTCATGAGAAATGTTTTTTATAAATTTATGATTTAGAAAATAAAACTCTCTCTTAAAGGGGTATGGTTTTAAAATTATTCTAGTTCCAAAGTGTTTTATTAAATTTTATGTTATCATTCTATGTGTAAGGGGAAAGGTTTAAAAAATTTCAACATCCAGTTTTACTAGTCCTTGTCATAAGAGGATTATGATTTCATATTTGGACTTAATGAATTTAATATTATCATTTTAAGTGAAAATATTCTGAAAATTTATATTTTAATGTCTCCAAATAAAAATCTATTTAATTTTAAATATTTCAATAGTTTCAAAATTATCATTTCATGTTTAAAATATTGTATTTAGAATCCCTATTTCAAGATTAACATTTTATGTATGAAGTGGTTCTAATTAAAACCCTGGAATTCCTATATTTTCTTTTTTAAATATGATTTCTCTTGAAAATAATTTTATTTCATGGGATTTTCTTTTGTTTAAATTATTTTATGGTGATTCATTATTTATTCTAATTTTTAATTCCATGTATGTTTTAAAAAACATATCTCAGTCTAAAAGATTCATTATCATGAATTTTAGTTACTTATTAATATTTAATGAATCATCTATAATTATATGTGTGTATGTTTGTTTGTATATATATATATATACATATACTTAATTGAAATGTTTTTAAAATAATGTTTTGATGGAAAACCCTAGTGAAAAAAGGGGAAATCAAAAAAATGTCTTAATAAAATATGTAACTTAGGCATTTTAAATAGATAGTAATGGGGAGTGAACTCGATCCTAAAGGGGATTTTTTGACAATGTGATAGCTAAGCCCTATATATCATTCAATGATCTGGGTCACCTCATGTATTTGTTTTCCAGGATTGAAAAATGTTTTCTAAAAAACACTGAATATGCTTTTAATAAATAATTATAATAAAATTTACAAGGTAAATAAAATGGGTACTGTAAAAGATTCCTTTATTGTTATAAAGATCAAGGGATTGGTTTTAAGAAAATTGGTTATAGTATTACAAAGTATTTTCAAAAATATATATAATCTTGAAATTTATTTTCTGGAAACTCTCTATGTATTTTTAAGGGAAACTGTATTTTATGCTTTACCAATTGTTTTATTAAAATTATGGTATTTTGTTTTGAAGAAAAAAATCAAATTATTTAAAATTATTTTAAAAAGTAATGATATGATTTTTTTTAAAACCCCTTAATGATCCTTTTTCTCACCACATGTTTTGAATTGTATTTCATAGGGTATTTTTTGAGTAGAATCAAAATTTGGAGTATGTTCTCAATTATTTGTTTTAGTCAGAGTAGGGTCTAAATTATCATTGAAGTGTTTAGATTATATAAAAATGTATAATTGATGGATATATTTTAATTTTAAATTTTTCATAATCCTTTAATACTCTAGAATTAAAATATCTTTATTAATATAATTTTGTATATATTTAAGTAATTTTTAATATTATATTTTAATAGAAAAAAAATATACGGTATTTTTATCACTAAACTCGGGAGTGCGGGTCTGGTGCATCTCAGATAAATAAGGTATAAATATATAAAAAAGGTATAAAATATATTAAATGGAATAGAAATGAAAATTTAGAGAATAATAGTAATTTTCTATCAAATATTGTTGTGTCATATTATGATGAAAGTTAATAGAAGAAAATAATTGAGAGGATGAAATTGCTCTAGCTTCCAGATCTCAATCAAAGTAGACTAATAGTATTCTATAGGTGAAGGAAACTGTGAAGAATATAGTGAATAAGAGTAAATTCTTATAAAATTTCAACTAATAATGGTTCTCATGGTGTATATCAAATAAAATTTAAAACATGAAAGGTATGATGCAACATTTAAGAAAAAAATGAAAATTTTAATTTCAAAATAGATATTGAAATGGAAGTTGAGTTTGTGAGAAAAATTGAAGATATAAATTACATTCATATTGGTAGAGATAATATATTATATAATAAAAAAATCGTTCTAAAGAATGAGAAGGTTAAATATCTTGAATAAAAGGTGCATGAATCTAAGAACTTGATGAAAAAATTTCAATTTCAGTTCAATAATTATATTATAAAAGTTGTAGAATAATTGAGATATTTTGGGAAAATAATCAATTACATTAAGAAAATTTATAATCAACATTAGAAGAAACCCACACTCACTTTGAAAACTTAGTCATGAAAATAAAACAAAGTAAAAAATGAAAATAATGGAAATAAAATTACAATTTTATTAAGTAATGTTGTTACACCCACTAATATATCAAAATAGTGTGTCAAAAATATAAACAAAAATTATTTATGGAAGAAAAAGGATGTTAAGGATATGTATAAAAACTATAAATTATATAAAAAATCATAAAAATTCCTTGTAAGGCTGAAGAAAATTAGTAAAGTCCACAACCAAAGAAAAATGTCAAAACAAATTTTGTTCAATAAAATTTCAAACCAATAAGAAGATTTTAATTTGAGGGGATATATTAATGATGATAGTGTATATAAAAATGTATATTTTTCTCTGTACAATACTTTTTTCTCTCAATCAAATAGTATTCATGTTTTTTGAAGAGAAAATTATAAAATTCAAGATGAAAACAAAGGTATTATCTAAAGGATAAGGTTGAAGTTCAAAACAGAATTGATAGTATTGAAGAAACTTATGGTATCTATAAAAAACAAGGTCATAATGCCAAAAATTGTATTTTATTACTACCAGAGTAAGTGTAACCAAAAGGTTAACTCAAATTTTAATAATAAATTGGGTGATCAAGAACATGAAATGTTGATTTTTATTAAATATAAATCATTAAAATGTGAAAAAAAACATGGATCTTGGACAATGGTTTATCATCACGCATGATTGAAAAAAAATTGTTTTTTTGATTGTTCAAAAATATGATATTTTTATTATTAAATTTAAGAATAATATTTATTTCAATGTTAAATTCATTGGTAGAACAAAATTTAGTGGGAAGAATTTCACATTAAATGTTATTATCTTGGTTAATGGATTAAGGCACAATGGATTGCGTGTTTCTCAACTTTTTGATAATTTCAATGGGATTATTTTTTGGAATAATGGATATATAATTGGGTGGTTGAAGGATAAAATTATCATTATAAAATTATAGTAGATGTGAAAAAATCTATTTCATATTTTTAATAAAATAAATTCATGTTGTTTGGTTGTTAAATAGGTGAATGAGCTGTAGCATCTAAGATTCTAAAATCAACCAACTAATAAAATTATTTCATAAAAAATTATTTCATATTTTAATAAAAAAAATCTTATGTGTGTGTCATGATGAGTCTAAAATCAACCAAATAATAAAAGTATTTCATAAATTTTTTGATTATTTTAATCATATGAATTATATTTATTTTATGATGAGTATATAATAGGCTCTTGAAAGGTTTAACATGTTTTGATGAGTTTTTAAAAATAAAACATGGTATGTTATCAAAATATTTTGGCCTGAAAATGGATTTTTATAAAAAAATACATTGAAATAAATATTTAGAAGCATATAATAAGGCATCAAAATTATAATCTATACAAGACTTAAAAAATTGATTAGTTGATAATTAAAATAAAATTGTGGTTGATATATGAATAACCATGTTATTACAGAATAACACATCAAAATATTTTTACAAACTAGCTAAAATAGCTACTATTAATATTCCCACTCAGTTTCTACTTAGACCAAATTTGTTGAACAAGAGTTATGAGATGTGTCTTGTAAATAATACCAATTTCAAGAGATTGAATTTTTTATATATCCCACGTTTTACCAATATTAAATAAATATATTTTGGTAAATACAATGAAAAAGTTTTTGTGGGTATATTTCTTGGTTATATACCTACAGAAATAAGTTATCAGTGTTGAAACAAAAAATATCAAGAGGATTTTTTATAGTTATGATGTTTTCTTTATGGTGGATCGTGGTATGTCATAAACATGCTCTTAAATAGTATACATGTTTTTTCAAATAGATTTTAAGTCATCATTCTTGAATTAATATATTCAATACGAGGTTTATATTAAATAACAGGAAGGATTTATTATTGATTGTGTTGGTTTATGATTTTATAATTTGAAGAAGGATCTTTATGGCATCAAAAAATCCTTAATAATTATATTAGAAGTTTTATAGTATCTTTAAGATAATTAATTTCAAGAGGGACAAGGTGGATAAAAACGTATATGTCAAATAAAGTAACATTAACTCACTTACAATGATATTGCATGTTGATGATATAATTATTTTAGAATTGAAATGGAAAATTGTCAATAAATTACTTTAAAAATGAAAAATATATTTAAAATTTTGATGATTAGTGGGATCAAATTCTCTCTTGTTTTTCAAGTTTTGAATATAGAATATTTTATATTTATTTATGAAAAAAATCTCGTGAGTTTCTCAAATTATTTGGAAGGGATGAATCAAGTGAAATATCAATTCTTATTTATCTTAGGACTAAATTTCTCATATGTTAATAAGGGAATAGTTTATATCAAAAATATATTAAAATAATGGTTATAATATTACTCTACCTTACAATATCATGAACTCACATTATATATTCTATTATACTTTGTACTTGATTCTAAAGAAACCCAAAGAAGTCTTGTCTTGTGGTTGTAAATAAGAACATGAGTTATATAAAAATAAATATTGAGTATGGATTAAGGTATCACAAATATGAATCATTATAACTTTATGGTTTTTATGATGTTGATTGGGAATGTGACATTGGAGATCATAAATCTACTTCTTGAGGATCATCTTTTTTTAGTGGTAGATGTGTTTCTTGGTACTCCAAGAATCAAAATTCAATTACTTTAAGAAAAATAGAATCTAATTATGGTTTATCATCATATCATAAATTATTTATATGAATTTTCAACATGTATAAATGAGAGTTAAATTCACATATCGATAGATTATTTGGTCTGATAACCAAATTCAAAATTAATTTTTCAAAGAATCTACTACAATATTCAATTTCAAAACTTATTAATATAAAATATCAATTCATTCAAGAAAAGTTACAATTTGGTGATATCAACTTGAAATATATTTTAAAAAAGGATCAAGTAGTGGATATCTTAAGTTATTAATTGATGATGGATGCCTTCCAACACCTGAGAGTTTTTTTGGGAGTGTATCCTCCCCCAACATCCTTGTATGTTAATGATATATTTTCCATCTTTCATTAATCTTAATTTATTAAAAAATGTGTAGAGTATATTAAGTGTTATTCAAGAATAATAATAGAACTAATAATTACATGGGGAGTTGAAAAGTGGGATAAATGTTTTATGGGGAGTTTTATTTTAGAGGGATATATGAAGTTTGGTCGGTAGGAAAACTCTTATTTAGAGCTCAAAACATGTTTCCAATAAAAAACTAGGAGGTTGAATGTCTCCAATAAAGTGAAAAAGAAAGGGATTTTTTAGGATCCCTAAATTTATAATCAATTAAAATTTTATTTATCTTTACACTAAAACTTATAATTCTCTCATAAAAATTACTCCAACGAGTAATGAGGTGTTTAGATAAATCTTACATTTAGTAGCATGTTATAACTAGATTCTTAAGATGGTGAGTTATAATCTATAGATATTTTTAATCTTTTATTTATTTTCAAGTCTCTTAGAAAAGTTTTAATTTGTTTATAGCAACTCGAGATTAATTTTTTACTAGTTTTGAAAATCATGCCACAGCTGGGTGTTTATTATGTTGTAACTATATTATGGAAAAATAACTTTTTTTCAGATATATGAAAATCATTCCACAATATATGTGTGTTATTTCATTATTATTTCTTGAGGTTTTTAAATTTAATAAGTTTGGGGATTATGGTTTTAATAGTATACAGGCTTTACATTGAAATGAAATATCATGACGGATTCCCAACTTTGAGAAATATTGAAGCATGAAGAAGGATAAAATATTTAAAGGCTAGTCATCACATAAAAATAATAATACCACAGTTTTATATATTTTGGTGTGATTAATTATACTATATTTAAATTTTTTTTCATGGTTTTAATAAAGTTAGTTTATTTTGGAAATTTTTACATTTAGGAATTAATATAAAGTTCTCACACCATAATTTGGAAAATTAGGTCATAGTATGTCAAATTATTCCATAATACTCAAGAAGTATAAATTTTTTATTGTTACTGAAATTGAAAACTTGATAATTCAAGCCCTATTATTCATTTAATATTTCATAATAAGTATCAAGGGATTACATGAGAATTAAAAATCCTAAATAATTACATCATAATTTAATTTTTTATTCCACCATGCATTAAAGATATGTGAATTTTTTTAAGATCTCGGTGAAGATTTTAAGAAATTTATTAAAATATATGATCCTTTATTTTTTGATTTTGGGTTTACCATGTGTTAGTATGAAGCACATAACATTACACCATGATTTTTAATGGTAAATAAAATTTATATTTCCACTTAGAGATTATTGAAAAAAAATTATATATCAACTCACACATTAATGGTAGCACTATGAATACTAGATGGCCAAGTTTGAGGAGAATAAAAAGATTCCCACTTGATCCATCGCTTGGAGGAACTTGATGAGGATTTATGCTGATCGATTATGGTCATTTTCACTCATTGGTGATTTATCCCCATTGTATTTAAATTTAATAATTATACTAAAATTCAAGATGATATTCATGCTCCACATCCTAAATTGTTTGATAATAAAACAAAGACATGTAAAATGATATCACAACCACTAAGCACCACTGATGTAGTCAATAAATAAAGAGTTGGTGGACCTTGTAAAAATATATTTTATCATGTGTTATCCTTTCTCACTCTCAATCTTACATTGATATTATTTTGCCTAATTTTTATATCTTTTTTCAACAATTCATCAATTTATTTCAACCCACCAACACAATAATTAATGATCCACCGTGAAACATTCCATCATGATGACACATAAATGATTCAATACATAAATCCCTACCAATTCATCTATGTGTTTCACTACTATTCATAGGACTACCACCTCAACATGTTCATATACCAGTACCTTATCCCCATACTTCACCATTTTTAATCACAAAAAAATGTTACAACATCCAGTATCTCATCCACAGTATACAAACCCCACCATTAATGTATATATTTCTAAAACCCATACCATTTTGACTCCATTCCATAATCTATATTCCAATATACACAATAGATAGCGATTATTAGTTGTAAATCATTACAACCTAGTAATTTTGATTTAATTTGAAAATCACAATGATTGAACTTAGATTTTTATTTTATTTTATTTATTTGAAATCTTATACACTAAACTATACATAAATATTATATGATTTATAAGTTTTTTTTATCACTCTAATTAACCCAAATCCCAATAATTATCACTTGTATTTCATAATCATGTCATATGATTCAACTCTAATAGACTAAATTGACTACCCATTAAGGGGTAAGGGAAGGTAAAATGATCAAAGGAGGTTTAAAAAATATGAAATTATCCTATCCATTGATCACATATCTCAGAGAAAAAACGTAAAAAATAGAGATAGTTGGAAGGAAGAATGGAATATATAAAATTTATAGGTAGAGTGGATCATAGAAGAACAATAAATATAATTCTATAAAGAAGAAGAAGAATTATTTTTTAATTCATTGAAATATTTTTATAAATGGGAAATAGGAATATGAATTTCATTGACATGGTAATGATGGATATTATTTCAACACCAATAAAGGTTTAATATTTATTTATTTTGATTTATGAGGATGTATTCCTTCAATTTTTTTATAGTGGATCATAACATGTAAAAGTTTTCATTGATATTTATAAGAGTCTGAGGTCATAAACCAAAGGGTGTGGTGAATGTGTTATAAATTTGTAACAATCAATGTGCTTTAGTTCATTTTGGTACATCATCATTGATGGATATGTACACTAAAAGTTTGATTATGGTGTGGTGGTTTAGACCATGCCATGGTCCATCCTTATGTGACATGAAGAATAGTGTGAGATAGTATGTTGTGTTTTTTTTCATTATATTATTATGTTGTGTGATAATTATTAGTTCATCCTCTATATTCCAAACCATCTATCATTATTAGTTATAACCATCATATGATGATGATTATGAGGAGTCTGAATATTTGATTGAATCGTTTAAATGTTAAATAATAATTATAAT
This sequence comes from Viscum album, assembly GCA_963277665.1. Taxonomy (NCBI): domain Eukaryota; kingdom Viridiplantae; phylum Streptophyta; class Magnoliopsida; order Santalales; family Viscaceae; genus Viscum; species Viscum album. The sequence continues at coordinate 936,327,209 of OY728129.1, read as the reverse complement.
GAATATACTTAATGTTTAAAGTATTTGAAACTTTTGGAGAGATTTTTGAAATTATCAATTAATTCATGGTAAAAAATTTGGTTCATGGATGCTTATATTGATTTATTATATCCTAATGTGATGAGTGGGCATTCTAATGTGTCAAAACTCTCATTAGAACTCCTCAAACAAATATAATTCCTTATCTCTTGTTCTATTTATCCTTTAACCAACGGTTCTAGAAAAATATGGATAGGATGGATATTTTCTGGAATGTTAAGAAATTAATGCAATCTATAGATACCCTATAAGGGAGGAACCCATTGGTTTCTCCTCAGTGATCATTATCAAACACTTGTTTGAAGATCGAATCAACTGGTGTGAGGTATTTCATTCTTATATATTTTAATATTTATTCTAAATGTATAGATTGATGTTTGTTTTTATTTGGATTTTAGTGCTGTATTTTCTATATTTAGGATGATTTTCATCCCTTTAAAACCCTTCAATGGTATCAAAATAGATATATCAATGCTTGGTTTGATCTTTTAATGAATGAACAAGCTGGAAAAAGAGTTTCCAAGTTCTGTAGTATTAAAAAATCCAAAATTCCTATTTTCATTCTTGGTTTTACCAGTCTATGCCATTTTCCACATGAAATGGGTGTTTTGGTTTGTATTATGGTTTGGTCATAGAACATTATACCTAAAATAGTTTTTTTGGGGAGGTGTTGAAAATCATTGAAAATAGAGCATCGTAGAACGATGCTCTAAACCATGGTTATCTAAGAACTGTGAAATGGTGACCTATACCAAGGTGATTGACCATAACATAATTTAGATTTCCAAGCCATTTTGTGACTTTAGAATTCATGCTCAAAATGGCCTAGCCAAGAAAAATTACATGGCTAAACATAAAGGAAAAATGGTTCGTCTTGTCTAAAATTGCCACCAAAATAATTGTGGTTCTTCCTGTGGCAAGGGTTGTCACTTTGGGAGTCACCACACTATATTTTACTGAAATTTCTTGTATGTAAATAAAAAATAGTCTAAAACTTTCCTTAGAAAAAAAATTTACCATGGGGAAGACCAAACCACAGTGAAAGCCATTTTAAGGGGAATTTTAATGAAAAATTATTTTTGTTAAAATTATCAAAAACCTTCATCGGCATGGGCCATCTATGAGGTATTTAACTAAATAAAAAATGTTTTGGTATATGTGATATATTTTTAAAGTGGAGTTACATGGTATATAATCTATAATATCTTTATAAATTAAAATTTAGTAAAATATAAATTTTTTTGTATCTATTTATAACTTTTTAATAAATGTATATATAAATTTTTTATATTAATGACTTATTTTAAAATTATTTAAACCATTACTAAAGGTTTTTTGGATGATATGATCAGTGGTTTAAATAAAATAAAATAAGTGATATTTAAATTATAAAAATTGTTTATATAAAATATGAATAATTGAGTATTCGATAATAAAATTTCTCATAAAATATATATCTTATATTTTGGAATACGAATAAGTTCATATTAAATCTATGAAAATGATAATGTGAAAAGGCCATATTATATAAAAGTTAATTGCTCACATTTATCCATACCTAAATTATAAAGTACTTGTAATTTAATGAACTGTTCATAAATGATTATCTCATGTATAAATTCATGATGTGTTCATTTATTTAGTTCATTCCCTATTTTATTATTCATATATATAAATTTTATTTTATGAATTGTGAGGTATGATTTAGTTTAAAAGTGTTAAAATTATTATTTAAATTATCATACATCCATTTATGGAGTTACATGCTAGGTATGATAATTGATTTAGTTTTATTCTACCTTGGTTTTGGCTTGTATTGGGTTATGATCTTTAATTAAGTCATTAATTTAATTTTATACACATTATGTGTTAGAATTGCAATGGTATTGAGGTCTTCCTTGAGTAAATATCTATGGGTAGAGGGATTTTAGTTCAAGTTACTCATTATCCTGGAGGGTTATTCCTTTTCTGGAAAAGTGGGGGGTTGAATACCTGTTGCTCCATGGTTACACTTGCATGAATTTTTAGTTTTATATTATTTTAATCCTTTAAATGAAATTTTTTCATGCACATTATGCATGAGATGCATTCAAATATGTATAAATATAGTTGGCCTCTAATCTGGATTAGTAACACAAGTTATGAGTAGTGCAATGATTTATATGTCAATATGGCTTGATCATATTGATTTTGTGGAAGTAATACCTCCTCTAATCCATTTTTTTGTATTTTTTTAAAGTCAATTTGAGGTTAAGTGTGAACCAATTACATTATAAACCCTTGAAATGGAAAATATTAAACCAAAAACCTATAAAAACTAATATTCCAAAGGAATGAAACCAAAAAAAAACTGGGTTGGGTCAACTTAAACTCATTCTAAGCCCAACCCAACACAATATTGGGTCATGAGGCCTTATGAGTGAGGTCAATGACTTGAGATCCACATGCAAAGAAAGAATGACCCACCTTGTAACTTATAAATAGTCCTTTTTCTATCAGATAGCTCATCATTGTCAGTGCTAATACACCCTGCTAGTGGTCCCAGTGATTATAATATCACAATAATAAAGCACAAACTAGACCATAAGAAATTGACTTGTCTAATGTTTGTTGTCATCCATCATGATCAAAAATACCACACCAAGATAAATAGACACATCTTCAGAAACATATCCATTTATTTATTAATGTTATTTTCAAGGTTGAAACACTATGAGCCTCTTTCACCAGACCATCAAGAACCGATGGGATAAGAGTAACCATCTCCAATGAAAATCCTGAAACACCACCATAGAGGAACACAAAAATACCAAGGAATAAAATGAAACCAATTTTGTCTATGCCTCCCGAAACATCATTGAGCACTCAACTAACATATCCCAAAACCTCCATTAAAACCACCACACCATACCAAAATGTTTCCTAGTGTGATAGCTTAGATAGTAAGAGAATATATCGAGTTGAATTATATCCTTGACAGAAATCTATGAACACTAAGAAAATAGGATGAAATAGAAAGTCATGAAATAACATAGGTTATTCCCAATGGGACACTGATGAAGGCTCGACCAACACATCCCAAAACACCTAGTGAAACCCCCTCACCTCACCCTGATGGGTTCTAGATTATGGAATTATGTAAAAAGAGTAGATGAAACTCTAAATGATGGCATCAATAGGGATTCATGATCGAAAATCCTAGCTAATGATAATAATGAGAGAGACTAAATCACAAAAAAAAATAGAACACCCAAAAAAATAACATAAGTAAACCATCACTAAGGTGGGATAATCATGAGTTGATAGAGTCCTAAAAAACTAAAATACAAACAGGGAAAATTGAATGGAGTATTAAAAGTAAATAGGGTAAAAACCAAGATCTAGAGAAAGAACATTGACGGAGATAGTGATGAAACCCATCAAAAGGATCTAGTAATTGAGGTTAAGGAAGGGGGAGGAGGGAAAGAAGGTGGGGTGAGATGATTTCAAAGACAAAATGTATAAGCCTCCCCCTATTATTTACCATCATAGAAAAATCTAGTGTGAGAGAGAATGAAGAAGTTTTTCTTCGAGTCCCCCCCCCCAAATGAACAGGGATTACAAAATAAATCATTAAAATTATGAATACATGTAAAGGAAATGAATGAGATGTGATGGTGATATTAAATCCCATTTAAAATACAATGTGTTGTATTTATTCCAAATAAACCACTTGTTAATAAATTAATCATCAAACTAGGTAGTTTCATGCCAAATATGGGCTCGTCAGATTATCATGTATAGTTCAATAAAGTAATGAGGTGTCACTGAGAGTTAGTTTCCATATGTATAGTGTTTTATTTAGGTTACAATTACCTGGGAAATACTTGGGAAGTATACTAGAGGAATAGTATTGAGTTTATCCATATAATGGATTGGGAAAGGAGTTTTCTGCTCAAACATAAAATATTCATATATGATATGATTAGTATGATGGCCTACCTAAATAACTAAGTGGTGAGAGGAATGTAAAAGTGGGATAATTTCATGGTATAATATTGACATTGGTCCACTAATAGATATGATGTATTTAAAAGGGGTCATTATTTTACCAGGAGAACATTTAATAAAATTCTTTATTAAATAAATGTAAAATATGATTCTCATCTGATAAAAGCAATTATTGAAAATAAATGACATCATCATCATCAAACATTACTTTGAGATCAATCCTTGATTAAGAGAAACTTAATGGAAGCAATTTCCCATACTGGGATAGAAACCCATGAATTGTTATTAAGAAATAAATAAAATTATATATGTTAAAGAAACTTCTTCTATAGAAACAAAATGTTTAAGTTAATCAACTAGTGGATTTAGATTACTATGAAAAGTATAGAGGAATTTAATAAATTTTTCAAATACATTGTTTAAATGAATGATAACCGAAGGAACTTTAGTCTCCACTCATGGACTTAGTATGATTGTGTAAGTTTATATAAAGATTGGAGGTCATATTTAAGTCTTTTTATGGTTATAGAATTCATTTTTTATCATTGTTGAAAATTCTCGGACATTGTTAATGAGTTAAATAAAATTTTACCTCGGTTCCTCGATATGTTGATGATAGATTAATTAGGCATGATATACCTAGGTTTTAGTGTTGTAATGAAACTAAAATTGGGTAAAAGTTAAAAATAAAAGAATGAAAATTTGTTTTAAGTTAAATAATGATTCTTAAAGTATATAAATAAAGTATTTTGAATACTAAAGAAATTTTTATTAAGGGAGGGAAATGTTTCTATAGTTTGTAATAATTCGGGATATCTAAAGGGGTTTATGAAACTAAAAAAAAGTCCTTGTTAGGTTTCACTGTTATAAAAATTAATTCCTTGATTTTCATGTGTATGTAATACCAAATGTAGGTTTTACAAATGTTATAAATACATAGGAGTTCAAAATATAAGGAAGAATTAATGGAGCTTGTAATTTTCATTCAAGTGATTAAGAAAAGTGTTGCTCAATATTAGAGTGGATGCAAAGGAATATTTCAATGTTAGATGGATCTAGATAAATTGTGTATATAGTTATCTCATTTATCTTATATTATTAGATAAGTTATTTGTTAACAAAGGGTTTTTTTAAATAAATGAGACAATACACATGTTCTATTATTCATTAAACTCTATAAAATATTTGAAAATTAGAAAAGGATAAAAGGAGTTTTATCTTGAATAATAAAATATCCAATATATTTGTTAAAATATGGGGAAAGGGTTTCAACTACCTTAAAAAGAATATTATAAATTGAAAAATATTATTTAAAAAATAATTCTCCAATCATGTGTAATATCATATTAGATATGGTTGGTAATAATTTATTTATTAATTATTCCCACTAAAGGAAATAATTTTTATTTCCTCACACAAATGAGTTTATCTATATGAGAAATATATTATGAAAAGAATATAGTTTTTAAGAGGATAGTGGGGGTATGTCTAGACTTAGAGAAGATAAAATTATAATAAATACAAGATTAAACCATTAAATTTCAAAGTGAATTTCACATAATATCCTAAATTAGTTTATGGTATAACATTAAAGAAAAATGTAAATAGTTGTATTTAGTTTCCATAATGAAGTGAATGCCATGTTATTTCTTAAAGTTATTTAGAATGTATCTATAAATAATAATGTAAAGAGTTACATTAGTTTTTAAAATTATATTAAAATAATTTTTTGATGGAAAAGTTCAAAGAATAGTTATGATGATTAACTTATAAAGTGTTCAAAGCAGATATTGGAAGTTACTAACACCATAAAATTTAATGTTATAAGGAAAAAGAGTTCGGATACTATGTTTATAGAGTTGAGAATTTGGAATTTAATTCCTAAGTCTTTCCATTATTCAATAAAACATTAATTATATATGTTTCTCACTAAATGATTATTGTGAGATAGTTTTATCATATGGTCACATAAATGTGTGGTAGAAATAACAGATAGATATAATGATTTTAAAAAAACCTGAAAATGAGGTTTACATAAGACCTCTCTAGTGGTCTATCATATGGTATATGATTATATAATCACTTATGTATGATTTTGTTTGTATTTATAAAAGAGTTTGAGATTATGAAATATATCATATTATATAAAATGAGGTCTTCACTTTATTAATATTTTACATTGGTTGTATATATTATATAAAGTGAAATGATAATTAACCTCTCAAAGTATGACTTTAAGTTATAAATAATTGGTTTTTATCATGGAATAGTATAGGTTGTGATGAATTATTAAGGTTAACATGGGTAGGATTTCATATAAATATATAGAATATGATCACGAGGCATAGAACAAATTTTCTACACTGTATGACCCGACAAGTATACCACATAGAGTGTCATGCACTATATATTTAGTATGTTAGGGGTTCATGTTTCATATGGAATCCCCATACCTAAGGTAAGCGATATACTTAGCATGATTTCATTTATACTATGATAAATTTATTATGAAATACTTTAGGTTTATCTAATCAATCATTAGTTGGGTATATTGCTAATCATTTCATTGATTGAGGATTAACCAAGATGGGATTTGTCCTTATATATGATGAGTATAAAATCTGGCCCCTCAATTCATATAGACAAAGGAAGTGTATGAATATACATAGATAAGGTACGTATGATATGCTTATCTATTTGTATGAGGGTAATTTGATGAGATCATAGGCTTAGATGAATGACATGTGATGTAAACATTCAACTGGCCAGTCTATACTTAGAGAATTGAGAATATATGAGTAGGATATATGGGATTGGTATATTCTGTATCTCATGGTCACTTGATGTCTTGATCAAAGTGATTATATTATTATGTATACTTATATAAGATACAAGTTATAGACATGGGTATGGGGATAAATATGCTTGATATAGATCACATTAGATCCCTTTGTAGCTTTAGTAGAATTAATTCTTTTATAGAGGCTATTATTTTCTTAATTTTATGGATTAAAATTTTTATAATTGTTTTCAATGCTAAAAATACAAATGGGGTTACGCTTTTTGGTTTTGAGAATGAGGATAAGTTTATAAATCTTTAGGATCTACCCCAAAAGACTTTTAGAGGTTATCTGGAAGAAGTTCTAAATGTTTTTTCATATGTTGTTATATATGATATAACATGTGGTGAAAATGGATAATAGTATTTCCAAAAGGATTTTAGAAGACATCAAAAAGGATTTTTTTTATATAGTTTCACAAGTTTTTACTTATTATGTGACATTAGGTAAAATTACACCAAGTCTATGAGGCTTCTAGTGAAAGTGTGGGATTAATAGATATATGCATTAAAAGGTTAACCTTATTATAGTGGTTTAGAGTATATTGTGGTCTATCGTTTTGATCAACATGGAATGGTGTGGTATGATATTATGTGGTGATTGTTCATGGGATTATCATATTATATAATAGTACTTAGATCTTCTACCATCTTCTACACCAGCTATCATTATCAGCTACAACCATTATATAAAGATGATTATGAGGAGTTTGAACATTTGATTTGATAATTTAGTTATTAAAATATTTTTATGAGTAATGAAATGAATGTTTCAAAAATTTTAAATGCTTGTATTGTTTTGTAAAACACTCAACTAATGTAAGTTTGAACGTTTGGTTATTGGATGCCTATATTAATTAGTAAAATACACATGTAATAGGTAGGAATTTCAATGTGTTAAAACTAAAACTATAACTCTTCAAACTAGGATAATTATTTATCCCTCGTTATCTATATCCTTTAACCAAAGGTTCTAGAAAACTATAGTTATGAGGGAGATCCTTTCCAAGAATTGAGAGATTCATGTGATCTTTGGATAACCTAAGATGGAGAAACCCAATGATTTATCCTTAGGGATCATTATCAAACACTTGTTATAAATAGAAATCTACTAGTGTAAATTGATTCATTATTCTTAATTTTATTATTAATTCTAAATTTATAGATATATATTAGTTGTTTTTATGTTTTGGTGTTATTTTACACTATATTTAAACTGATCATCACCCATCTGAATCCCACCAAGCACATTGTTATTGTCTACTCCTTGGATGTAGCCCAATATGGGTGACCTAAATAATATCTCTTGGATATTATGCTTTTACCACATTCATAAATGAATAGTAAGAGAGTGGAGTTCTCATTAACTATAAAATAAGATCAATGATAGGGAAATTTTAAACTTATATATCTTGATTCACCCCCCCCCCCCCTCCCCATGGGGTATATTCAATGATGGGTTAAAAACATATAAAATATTTCATATATTTTAATAATATACTAAAAATATATATTAATTCTATAAAATCATAAAATTATATGAATTTTATAAAAAAATCAATACAAGATCATTAATTTGCCCCAAAAATCATAAATTGCATAAAATAATTATTTTGAATGTTATTTTTTACATTAAAATATCATAATAGTGATAAAAAATGGTATTCATCTTAATCTAAAAATATAATAATCAAATACAGTCGCACCAAAGTGTATCCATCTTCAAGTAAATTATTAAAAAATCATATTAATGTAAACACTATTTGGAAAGAGTAAAAAAGATATGGTGACAATCAAGAAAAAACAAGAATTAATGAATTTAAAAAAAACATGTATGGAACTCTTTCAATTCAACACTTTTCAAATAATTTTAATGAGTCAAATATAAGATATTAAAGTCTATAATTATTTGTTTAAAAAATTAAACAATATTAATATTTTAAATTTTCATTTAAAATATGTTATTTCACTCATTCTTCATTTTCTACTACAATCTCATGCACACATGAAATTTTTTATTCATTTATATTGTTTTCATTGATTTTTTATTTTTTTCTCTTTTTCCATGAAATTGGGGTTGATCCTTTTAAAAACTTCGATTATAATTATTAATTGTCTCTCAAGATTATTAATATAAGTAATACATAAAGGGTATTTAGTGAAAATTTAATATTATAAAGAATATAAGTTTGAATAACTATAATCAAATAAGCTAAACAAATCACAAGATGTGATTACAAAAAACATGTTTTAAACAAGTGAGATATGCTATAATTTTTATTACCATTTTCTTGTAATTCACATGGTATGTTTTGGTTATGTATTAACCATGTAAGTTTTATTGTTTTCTAAAACACATCCTAAAGTGAAATTTGGTATCCAGAAACTCCTTTGATCTTCCCTTCAAAAAATATCCATTATAAATCTTATGTTTAAGGAATGATTTACTGAATAAATTTTATGATCAAATAAAAATACCACATAGAAATTAAAATTACATGTTTTCAACCAAAACATCACCCACACAAACAAAAAATCACATTCACATGTAATCACCAAATTCAATTATGTTAATGGTTATGTTAAATATTATCATTTTCTATCAAACTTTAGCATGATAAGATCGAATAAAACAACTCATATAATCACATAACTAGAATATTCATCAAAATGAGTAGCATGACTAACAAAACAAACTCGAGGGAAAAAATTAATAATCACGCATCGGCATCATATTAAAAAAAAGGTTCATCCAATCATATTGATTATGAACAATTTTTACATGTACAATATGATGCATGAGATAAATCAACCATATCACCAATTTGAGGTTATGAGTTTTAAATTCAAAAGAACATGGAAGAATATACCACTTAAAAGTAAAAAAAATGTCTCACATTATCAAAAATTCTTGAAAACTTGAGTTCTAATATAATTATAAGAGATATTCACACTTAAAATACATATCCTAAATTCAAAAAATCCTATATTCATCATAACCAAAGTCTCAATTATAAAAACCCTAATTTTATATCATTTTATAATGGCATGTCTCTCCCCGCTTCGGTGGTGGCGTAGTGGTGGGTGGTCGAGGGCTACATTAATGGTGTTCGGTGAGGTATGGGGTTCGATTCCTGGGAGCCTGCTCCTAGGGGAATTTCTACCTCCCATGTACCACTCGTCTTTCCGGGTCAGCCAGTGTCTCACTAGGTGGGTAGAATGGACGCACTTCACCTAGATGATGGCTTGCTATGTCGAACTATCACTGAGTGAGTTGTTACCCCATGGGATGCTTTGTCATCTCGGCTGGCAATGGATCCTTCCCAGTTGTAGAATTATGACCTCTTCGTGGGTAGGGGGTTCCTTGGAGTGGAAGGTTCAAAAAGGCCACTCCCAAGGGATTCCCCTATCTTTAAAATAACCTTAATCCTTGATTGGATCCATCACATGATCTCTAACATGTTCACTTGACTCCTAAAGGATGGATACTAACATTAATATTAATTAATTAACATTAGGGAATTATTTACCTCCTAACAATCAAGCACCATAATCATATTAAGAAAATTTGAATCCAATTATATCAATTATGAGAAATTTTTACATGTATTATATTATGTAAGAGATTCATTAACCATCCCACCAATCTGAGGGTTTGAGTTTTAAATTAAAAATAAAATGAAATAATTGACCACTTCAAGGTAAAAAACTTGTATCGCATTATCAAAAAATTATAAAACCTTAAGTTATGATATAATTATAAGAAACATGAAAACATATAGTACATATCCTAAAACTACAAAAAAAAACAGGTCTTAGTGGAAGTTTATTAGGGTGGTTCTGGAAGCTGACACTAAAAACCATATTAATTGTTATTCAAAATATAACGATGATTTGGTATAACCACCTCTATATTTTTTATAATTTTATATTTTACAGTTGTTAGTTTAAAATCGTCGATAAATATTTTAAAATTTTTCCAGAATTCCCCCCCCCAACCCCTCCCCACATGACCCCAACACCCCAACTCTCATCGATGCCCCCCTCCCCATCTCTCCCCACGACCCTAATCCCCCCTACTCCCATTGAGACTGACCATGACAAGAACCACCCCCATACCCAATGGTCATTCTCCCCCCATTAGAGGCCCCTCTTACCCTCCACCCCAACCCCCAACCCCCCACCTGATATCCCACTTCTCCCATTATAGTGAACCCCCTCCCCCCTCCCTTGATGGCCCTTCTCCCTCAGTGGTCCCTCTTACCCTTTTTCCTTGTGACTACGACCCCCAACGACAGCACCATCCCTAACCTCCTTCTCCCCATAACCCCATCCTCCTCTCTTTACCTTGACCTGATTTCCTCTACCCTTATCCATCCATGACATCCAACCCTATTATTGTGGAAGGTAATATTTATTCATTTATTTTGTTTATTTTTTTCATGTCATATTGAATCATTTTTATGTCAAATTTGTGTACTATCAAATCAAGGCTCTACCCTGGTCAATGACTAAGTTTGGTGATGTTAAAAATTGGTTGTACTTTTTTATTAAATATTTATACTTTTATATTTGAATGTATAGGGAGAATATTATCAATCCAATACCAATGGATAAAAGTTGGATTAATTTACCTCAAAACACACCTCATTGTGTCAATGGTTTAGAATAATGTTTAGATTAAGCAATTGAAAATTGATCATTGGATGGTAGAATAAAATGTTAGTGTCCTGGTTGTAAATTCAAAAAATAATCGAATAGAAACAAAGTATGTGAACACTTGATATTGAAATGGTTTCCTACTCAATATGTATGTTGTATTTGGAATGGAGAATTGAATGTTATGAAAAGTCAAAACAATGACTATCCTATCAAAGAAACACAAAGTGACCTTCCATAGGAGAATTAAGTTCAAAACATGATAAATGATGCATTTTTCTTTATAGGATATAATATATAAGATTTTAATAGATCAAGATATCTTTCATCTTATCATGATTAGATTAATATTTCTCAAAACTTTAGTGACCTAAAAATTAGTTTTAGGATTTAGTTGAAGATATAAAATAATAACTGTATGAAGGGTGTGACAAGTATTTGAAGTTGTCTTTTCTAATCAATTTGTATCATATAAACTATCTTTGAAGAATTACTAAAAAAGTAGTTTCTATGATTTTATATTTGATTCATGATGTATTTAGTGAAGCTAAGCACCCTGCATGATTCTATGAGATGAATAAAATAGTCAACAAACTTAAACTTGATTATAAAAAGATACATGAAATACCAAATTATTTCAGGGTTCATTGGGGAGAATATTTTGATAAATAAGAATGCATAATATATCCTATAAGAAGATGAAATTAAATGAGCATAAATGATAGTAAAAATTAATTTCACATCAGGAAAAAGTAGAAGAAGAAAACTCCCACAAAGTTATTGCATTACTTTCCTCTAAAACCATACTCAAAAAGATTATTCATTTCATCTAAGTATACATATAACATAAAGTAGAATGATCAAGATAGTAACAACAATGTCTTGATAAGAAATCCAAAATATTTAACATCATGGAATGTGTTTGATTCATTATATCCATATTTTTCTTCAGATCCTAGGAATTTATGTTTGGTATTTTCTTCTTATAGTTTAACCATTTTGGTACTTTAAGTACTAATTATAGCATATGTCTATTTATTTTGATCCACTATAATCTAACTCCATGGATGTATATGAATAAGACTTATTTCATTATTTTAATGATTATTCATTGAAAGAAAATTCTTTTAAATGAAATTGATTTATACCATTAACCTCTAATCAAATAATTGTAGAAATTTTGGGATGATGGAATGGAAACATATGATGATTCAATGAGAAAACTATTCAAAATGCATGTTTCTTTAAAGTGGGAAATTAGTGACTTTCCTGGACTAGGAAACTTGTTCTGTTGGAACACTCATATCATTTTAGCCTGTCCATATTATAATTTTGATTTTGAACATCAATAATTACCTCATAGTAAAAAATAGTGTTTTATGTTTCATGGTCGATTTCATAATGCTTCTCATAAATTAAGGTTTAACAAGATGAAATTAAATAGAGATATTGAATTGAGAAAGTCACTGAATGTATTATCTAGTTTATAAATCTAAGGATAATTAATGAATGTCACTATAGAATTTGGAAAATGTAATCAGTTTAAAGAAGGGGGAAAAGGGTACGAGGTAAAATATCTAAAGAAACTGGAACACAAAAGTGTAATAAAATGAGTATATTTTTCAAACTTCCTTATTGGGAGTTTAATTTGATACGTTATAATCATGAAATATTGAATATTTATAAAAACAATTGTGATAATGTAATTTTTACATTGCTTAATGAGTAGAGTAAATCGAAGGATCACCTTAATTCTCATAATGATTTGGAATCAATGAATATAAATAATGGTTTGTGGGAAATTGAGAATAAAAAAGAATCCTTCATTTATTTTTACAATGAAAAATCATGGGAAAGACATATTCCTTAAAATTTTAAAAAAATTAAAAGTTTTAGTTGGATATTCAAGTAACATTTCAAGGTGTGTTGGCTTAAAACATCAAAAGTTTTATGGATTGAAAAGTAATGACTCATATATTTTGATGGAGGATTTGTTGCTATTGGCATTGCATAATAAGTTACCTAAAAATTAACTATAGTTCTATTTGATTTATGTACCTTATTCAGAGATATTTTTAGAAATACTCTAAATCCAAGTGAGCTTGATAAAATTCAAAAAAAATAATTGTTTTGACACTGTCATTTTGAGATGTTATCTCCCTTTCATTATTCGTAGTTATGATTAATTTGATTATTTATTTGGTTGAAGAAGCTAAAATTGGTGGACTGGTACACTATCAATGGATGTATCAAATTGATAGTTAAATTAATATTATTTTTATTTTCATTAATGAATTCAATTTTGTCAAATCACTGTATAAATTTTTTTAATATGTTTCTTTTTTTCATTAGGTACTTAGATAATTTGAAATCATATGTGAGGAATAAAGATCAACCAAAAGACTCTATTGTTGAAGGTTACATATCCTAAGAGTGATTGACCTAATGTTCTAGGTATTTTGATAGTATTGAGACTAGATTCAGTCATGTTGGATGTGTTGATGACATATCCACTAATTCACATTTTGAGAACCAATCATTGGTATATATAATTATCGTAAGACTGGTTGGAAAGGGGTCAAATTTTATACTAACTGAATTGGAGTCACTACAAGAAGATAGATCTCTGCTACTCGATAATCTTATCACATATCTATTTATTGAATAATTGAGATTGTAAACAAAGATATAACTAAGGGGTCAGCTCAAAATGAGATGGAATTAACAAAAGTTCAAATGAGGGGATTGTTGAATGGTTCATCTATCATATAAGTATATACTCATATTCATATTATTGATGTGTATTTATTTTTTCTATGTTAAAAGTAAAACCTTATTTATTTTTATCTATATAAAGAATTTTGAGAATCAAGCTAAAATATCAAATCATTGAAGCTTGTTGCTCAAGATCCTCTAAGGAATTCTAAGAAATCCAATGCCTATAATATTTGTCACTTCAAGTTTTGTACAATTTACCATGAAGAAAGATTGAAAACACAAAAAATGTGGTGTATTTACACTTGTAGAGGTGGGATACTATGGAGAGCTAATTGATATAATTGAATTAAGCTATCATGTTCAATTTTCAGTCATCTTATTCAAATACAAGTGGGTCAACATTGATATGGGTAAAATGAAATATGCCTTACATTTTACTTTTGTCAACTTCTCTTACCTGATCCATATCAGTGAGAGTGTAGATCATGATCTATTTTTCTTGGATTCATAATTGAAGATGATTTATTATGTGAATGATGAAATACATGAAGGATAGAGTGTTTTTGTACACTTAATAAAGAAATTATTATATGATATGGGTGATAAAGGTCAATTGGTACTTTTTGATAGTAAACCTCATCAACCAAAAAACATTTAATGGTTTTTTCCTGATAATATTAAAATAATAGAACTTGTAAGAGAGGTTGAAAATGAATTAATCATCTTAATAGAGTTTGATAACAATGAAGAAAACAAAGATAAAGATAATTGAATGTATAAATCAGTAATGAAACTATATTAAAAAATCAGTTAGAAGTGTTTCATACATATATAAATTGTTATATTATTTCCTTTTTTGTAAAAATATTTTACATCTAATTTTTTTTATACATTGAATATATTCTGAACCATTTAAATTGAAGTAATTCTAAGAACAAAAAAAATCAAGATCCTAGATCAACGTCTCAAATTACACCACCACTACCATCGGCTTCTTGTATTTGAGTGTTTTCATTATACTAGAGATATATATCAATCCATCAGTTTTAATTCCCTGACCCCAAAAGCTTAAATCCAATGCATTGTTTTATTACATTGGTATGATTACAAGGAATCAAATCTCGAAGGACCGTTCAGTTTAGCAGTCTTGGAAATCCAGATTACATACATGATACCCATAATATATTGGGAAATATAAAATAAAAACACGATACATAATAAAATTAAATAAACTATATCCTCAAAATATTATTCAAATATTTATTCTTCATGACCTAGGGAAATGAAATATAATAAGGGTGAACTCAAATGCTCAGTAATGGTAAGTAAAGTGGAAGTAATAATGAATCAATAAGAATAAATTAAAATGGAAAGGTAAATTACCAATAACACATTCCATAAAAATAACTAGATAAGGAAATATCAATATGGTAAGGTAAGAACCTAAAAAAACATGCCATTAAATCAATTAAATGAAAATGAAATTCATCCATAGATAATTTGACGCAAAATCTCATGGCTAAATAATAACTTAATTGTCAATATAGGAAATGCTTAATTATCGGGCATCATGTTTCCCAGGCACATGATACCTTTACCGTCAAGATATGGTTTAAAATATTTGGACAACTTATTCACCTCATAAGACTACTGATGCATTTAGGGGCTTGCATTAACTAGTCCCCGGCCTGTAGGGCTTGCCTTAAATGGTCCCCAACCCATGTATCGCATGTCCAAATAATTCCTCATATATTGATTAAAAATGTGCCTTATAAAATATCCATATTTAATAAATAATATGTATTTATCAATAATACCTAAAATTATGATAATTAAAAACAAGTATTGTTGACATTAAAACATTATTGGGAAAAAATAAACTTAAACATTCCAAAGTGTCTCATACCACTTGAAACATTTAAATCATAATTCCTTTTAAATTAAATGAAACTTATAATGTCATGAGGATAATTATATTAATGATATATCATGTTAAATGGTAGTATATACACAAAATAAAATTGAATTGGTGCATAAAAAAGTCTCAATGGAATGTAAATTGAGATGAAATCCCTTACCTTAACCTTTCTTTTGTTGTGTGGTCTTTATCCAACTTTATAGTGGTTTAAAATAAGTTAATAACTTATAAAATAATCATAACCATGTTTATAATATCATATATTAATTCCTTATAATATTTTATTTCAATTTTTTGAGCACTCTTTCATTAATTTTACTATTTTTGGTGTTAATTGTCTAGTTTTCTTGAGTAATTTTTAACATGTTATTTGTTGTTATCATTAACTAGATCATGGTTTCATCATATCCAGAATCTAAAAATAGATTAATTATCATATATAATCATTATATATGTATTTATAGTAGTCCATTATATTTGGAGATTATAAATTAAGTGCATCGTTCATGGAGATGATAGGTCGTACGTATTCATGAACGCTACTTCCATTTCATTTTTGTATTAAAAGAATGAAAACTAAATGATAAATGTGTATTATAATTCCAGAATCGTATATATGTTATATATGTTACATAGGTTTATTAAAATCATCCTTTATATGTACTATGTATGTTATAAATGATTCATGTAACTTTGAGGGAGTGTTAGTCTACAATTCCTCAAATGAAATTATCATATTTACCTAAGATGGAAAGCATAAAGGTGTGTTCTAAATAAAAATTACAAAATCATAAATACATTATAAATATCATATATAACATATATAAACATAGAGTAAATCATAATTTCTCCCATGATAAATTATGATTATTCCATATATGGAATCTATCTTTTCAAATTCCAATCACAGAAGTGGCAGAAATTAATTAAAAATTCATCATGTAAGCCAGATGAAAACATGGGTTTTTATAAAAACGTCCAAATGTTTTCTATGTTTTTATACTCAATATCAAAGTTAAATTTAGTATAATAACCTAAATTGGATTAATTGATAAAAATATTATCTAATTAAACTTTAAAACCAATATAAAACATAATTTAACCACATAAATAAATCAGATGAAAAAACAGTTTTGAACTAAAATGCAGAATTTTTAACTATTCATTAAAAAATCATGTGTTTCTGAAAAATATTAAAAATTCACCATAACCTCTTTCTTATGTTTATCATTCAAATATGAAGTTTATTTTGACATATTAAAATAATTAAAGTGTCAAAATTTATATTTAAAATGTGTTCGCTGTTAAAATTCATTAAAATTTCCTTTATAAAATTTTAGGTTTTTATTTGTAAAATAGGGTTTGTTCTTATCTTATGGATATCAAACATAATGGATGAATATCAAAAATATTTTATTAAATATATAACATATATATTTCATTAAAATCATTCACTAATTGTAATTAACTATGTTTATTAAGACAAAACCTTTTTGGAATCAAATAAATAATAATATTTCTTTTTATATCCAATTGGTTCTTATTTTCGTTTCTCATTAGTTGGTAACAAATGAATTAATTTTATATTTATATAAACCATAAATTTTCATTATTAAATTAATAATATTCATAACCTCTAACATAACGGTTAGGATATTTTATATTATATTGAATAATAATGTTTTAATAATACATTGTTATTTGGTGAAACTCAGTCTTTTGTGTAATGCAAGCTATCGAGGAAGATCGCTCTTGTGTGCAGTGCAATATAACTTGGTGTTTCATTAATTATAAGTTATATCATGTATTTAATATATTTAAAATAGTAAATATATAGTATAGTCTTTATATATTATATTCCCTTATGAGATTAGTGATGCATGTCATACACACTATCGAATACAAAGTTGTACATTAGAATTTTGGGGTGTTATATTCTCCCCACCTTAATTAAATTTCATCTTCACAATTTAAACTTTACCTCAATGATAGAGGTATTTAAAATAAACTAATTTTGAAATATCCACATCATAAAGATGGTTAATATCACAAATTCTTGATAATAGAGAAAGGAAAGTACAACAGTCATGTAACTAGGTTCCCTAGTAGGAGAACATAGGTGGGAAATGGAAACATGGATATAGAATAAAAATTCCAAAAATAAAGTTATGATGGAGATTTATAGAGAACATGTTCAGATGAAAGTTTTTTACCACAAAATCATAAACCATAGGTGGGAATAAAGTTCATTGATATTATCAAAAATTATGATAATAAGACAACATTTTTGTTTCAAAATCATTTTATTTATATAGTTAAAGAATTATTTCTCTCTGTAAATATACATTTCTATAAACATAATATTTTCCTTTTATTAAGACTTAAACTATTTATACTTCATCTCTTAGCTGATGATTCATCATATGGTGAAGTAATACATTGACCTCTAAAATCTCATCCAATGACTATCTTAAACCATTTTATAAACAGTTAAATTTTCCAAAAAAATGTGATCTAAAAACTTATGAAGGGGAGTCGCTAAATTTATAAAAGTAACTTATAATTATACTTTAATCAACATGAAGTATCTCTATAATAATCACATACCAAACATGTGAATAACTTCACCATGTATCCTCTTGAAATATGGTAATAACTCAAATTACCATGCAGTCTTCCTTATTCTTAATGTAAAACACATGTTATTGGATATATTACTTAAATCAGAAAGTGTTGTAAAATCCATCAATAGTATCATACACCACTTGTCGACCAGTCATTAATCAGTTCCAAGGTAGTCCTCACTTTTTAAAATCAATCATTTCTTCATCATTATCTCAACGTTAGGAAGATATTAAGGGTTATATTTCCCTCAATCATGTGTTTTATAAAAAAAATTAACTTTCTACAAAATAAATTTTCATGGTACCATTCATTATATGATATAAATTCCTTAACAAAAAAAAGTACTATAATAAAATCCTTACATATTTCTTAAATCATATGATGAGAAAATCATAAACAAAATACTTTTACAATATATTTCTTAGGTCCAAATACAGAAGTACATTAATCATTCAAATTTAGTCATTTCAATAGAATATTCTTGAACTTGATCCATTATCTTATTCGAAGGTATATTCCCTTGATGTTTGGTTCATTTGTTTTTGTAATACCCCATATCCTTGTAGTTGTAACATTGAATAGCGATGTTTTCCTTCTTTTTGTTGCATTTTTTTTCTTTGTGACCTTTTCCTCTGCACTTATAAAAAACTCCAAATCCTTTTAAGAATTCACCATGCTGATTCTTTCCACAATTATCACAAGTTGGAAAATACTTATTTCCATTTATCTTCTTTGAGTTATTTCCCTTTTTCATGGTGTTCAGAAGAACTCTTCTTCTCTTGGTTTCCCTTAAATCCATATGACTTGGAGAATTTTTTTTCTCTATCTTGACAGCACATAAAACTATTTCATCATATGAAGAAAAATTCTGAGAAACTAGTGCCCTTCAGAGATTTTTCTTAATTCCTTTAAAGAAATGATCAATATTATGTTCCATGTTATGTGTGAAATATGTAGTATACCTTGTTAACCTATTAAAGGTTGCTTCATACTCCTCAATACTTTCTTCCTCATTTTTATTTAAACTAAGGAACTTTTTCTTCATCTTAATTATTTGATCACAAGGGAATTATTTATCAAATAATGTCTCCTTAAAAGTTATCTATTACATTAGTTCAATTTCTTATTCCTCCCTTTTATTCTGGATCAGTTACCAGCACTGGTTTGCATCACCTTGGAGACAATAGACCGCAAGTGTAACATTTTCCTTTTGACTATATTTCAAGGTAGTAAATATCTTTTCTAGAGACTTAATCTATTACTCAGTAATAATTGGATTAGTAGTCCCACTAAACGATGGGGGATTATACCACATAAAGTGATCCTGTATAGGATATTCTCTATATTTAATAGGTTTCTCCATTTGGGAAATGTTATGTTTCATGATGTGATTAAGCTCCCCTAATATTTCTATAACATTCTTAGTTCCAATACCATCTGTATTGGTTTCCTCAGCAAGGAAGTCTCTACATTTTCCATGAGTATTGACATCATTCATCCTTACAAGTTCCATTTCTAAACAATGGAATGTACTATATTAGCTCTTAAATTATGAACTTTGTATAACTATAAATATGGTATAGAACATAACATAAATTTATGCATCGTAAATCCTAGAATCATAAACTTTAGTTACTTTGGGAAAATCTTTACTTCTAAATCCTTTATAATGGTATGTAAATAAAATATGAATTATCCTAAGCATATCCCCCAGTAGTGTCAAAGAAGGTACGTAGTAAGGCCCATTGTCGTGTACTAGGTTTACCCTGAGTCAGGTCTGGAACACCTTTTTGGTGTTATTACTCCTAGGTACATTTGTACCAGAACCGCGACCACTTGTAGTATCCAGACAGGGATGTATTGATAGTAATAACCACATAATCTCTACCTTACCAAAATTCTAGGATATCCTTGTATACTTATCCTCAATATATATATTAGGGTTTTTCTCCATAATCTATGTTTTCAAAATCTAGTTTCTAAGGTTGTTGCTAAACTTCCTTCGATACCAACTATAATGCCTCGACCCCAGAAAGCGAGAGTCAATGCATTATTTTATTAAATTTCCATAATTACAAGGAATCAAATCCTGAAGGATCATTCGGTTTAGAAGTCTTGGAAAGCCATATTACATACATGATACCCATAATACATTAGGAAATAGGAAATACAAACATAATACATAATAAAATTAAATAAATCGCATCCTTGAAATCTTATTCAAATATTTATTCTTCATGACCAGGAGAAATGAAACATAATAAGGGTGATCTCAAATTCTCATTAAGGGTAAGTAAAGTGGAAGAAATAATGAATAAATAGGACTAAATTAACATGGAAAGGTAAATAAATGATAAAACATGCCATAAAAATAACTAGATAAGACAATATCAATATTTAAAGGTAAAAAACTAAAAACACATGACATTAAATCAATGAACTAAAAATGAAATGCATCTATAGATATGTTGACGCAAAATCTCATAGATAAATAATAACTAAATTAACAATAAAAGAAATACTTAATTATTAGACATCATTTTTTCTAGGAACATGATACCTTTACTATCAAGATATAGTTTAAACTATTTGGGCAACTAATTCGCCTCATGAGACTACTGATGCATCGAGGGGCTTGCATTAACCGATCCCCAACCCGTAGGGCTTGCCTTAAATGGTCCCCAACCCATGTATTTTATGTCCAAATAATTCCTCATATATTGAATAAAAAATGTGTCTTATCAAATATCCATATTGAATACAGAATATGGATTAATCAATAATACCTCAAATTAGTATAAGTAACAACAAGGGTTTTTGACATTAAAACATTCTTGAAGAAAAATAAACTTAAACATTCCAAAGTGTCTCATACCACTTGAAACATTTAAATCATAATTTGACATGAATTAAATAAAACTTATAATATAATGAGAATAACTAGATTCATGATATATCATTTCAAAGGGTATTATATACACCAAATAAAAGTGAATTTGTGCATAACAAAAATAAGTCTCAATGGAATGTAAATTGAGACGAAATCCCTTACCTTAACCTTCCTTTTGTTGTGTGGTATTTATCCTCCTTTATAATGGTTTAAAATATGTTACTAAATTATAACAGAATTATAATCATATTTATAATCTCATATATTAATTTCTTATAATATTTTTTTACCATTTTTTGAACACTCTTTCATTAATTTTACTATTTCGGGTGTTAATTGCCTAGTTTGCTTGAGTAAGTTTTAACTTGTTATTTGTTGTTATCATAAGTTAGATCATGGTTTCATCATATCAAAATTCTAAAACATGGATTAATTATCATATATAATCATTATATATGTATTTATAGTTGTCTATTATATTTTGATATTAGAAATGAAGTTCATCGTTCATGGATATGGTAGGTTGTACGTACGCATGAACAATACTTCCATTTCATTGTTGTATTAAAAGAAAGAAAACTAAATGATACATATGTATATTATAATTTTAGAATAATATCTATGTTATATATATTACATAGGTTTATTAAAAACATCTTTTATATGTACCATGTATGGTATGAATGAGTCATATCGCTTTGAGTGGGTGGTAGTCCACACTTCCTCAAACAAAATTATCGTATTTACACAAGATGGAAAACATAAAGGTTTGTTCTAAATAAAAATTACAGAAGAATAAAGAAATTATAAATATCATATATAACATATATAAATATATTTTCCATCATAATGTCCCCTATAATAGGTGGTAAAGGAAAATTGAACAATCATCATTTCGTGAGGCAGTAGTTCGTTGTACACAGAAATAGTATGTTCATTACCCATTAGATGAAGGTGTGTGAAATTGTAGGTAGAAACCTTTACATAAACAAAATAATAGTATATTGAAGATATATTGTATTTATATAATAATTTAATAAATATATTTTAGTGGGTGGAGAATAGAAATGAAACTAGAGAGCTTGAGAAAAGACATTACCTCTTAATCGGGTAACTTCTTTTGGTTTGTATCAAAATGCTTCCTTGGAAGGATTCCTTCCCAAAGAGAGGATTCAAGGTTAAGGTGAGGGATTTTGGTAATATATTTGGGTAGATCTTGGCTTAACCTAAGTATTTTTAGAGGTTTCAGACATGGGGAGAGTTGGTGGCCTTTTATAGGGAAGGGAAATGACTCGCTTGGAATTTTTGGAAACAAGTTAGGTGTGCACATGTTCTTACCTAATAAAAGTCATAAAAAACCAAAAAAAAATAAATAATGGAATTGTTATGGACTATATATGGAAATCCAATGGGTTTTTTACAATTGGATAGGTCATTTGGGCCTTGAAGTTAAAGGTTTAGTCCTTTATTAAGCTTAATTTTGCCTTAATAATTTTAATTAATTTTAATTAATTTCACTAATAATTTTGGTAAAAAACTAATTTGAACTTATCAGAAAATATAAATTATGGTGATTCCAAATATTTAATCCATTTTTATAAATTCTAATCACATAAGTGGCATAAATTAATTTAAAATTCATCCCGTAAGCGGGATGACAACGCGGTTTTTTAAAGTAAAAACATCCAAAAGTTTGCTATGTTTTTTACGATCAATTTCAAAGTTAAATTGATTATAATAAAATAAATTGGATTAATTTATAAAAATATTATCTAATTAAACTTTAAAACCAATATAAAACATAATTTAACTATATAAATAAATCAGATGAAAATTAGTTTTGAACTAAAATGCAGTATTTTTAACTATTCATTAAAAATGATATGTTTCTGAAAAATATCAAAAATTAACCATAACCTAATTATTATGTTTATATTTCAAATATGAAGTTTATTTTTACATATTAAATTAATTAAAGTGTCAAAATATAGATTTAAAATGGATTATCTGCTAAAAGGCGTTAAAATTGCCTCTATAAAAATACAGGTTTTTATGTGTAAAATATGGTTTGTTTTTATATTATGCATATCAAACATAATGGATGAATATAAAAATTATTTGACTGAATATATAACATATATATTTAATTAAAATCATTCACTAATTGTAGTTAACTATGTTTATTAAGACAAAACTACTTTGGAATCATATAAATAATAATATTTCCTTTTATATCCAATTGGTTCTTATTTTCATTTCTCGTTAATTGGTAACCAATGAATTCATTTTATATTTATATAAACCATAAATTTTTATAAGTCAGTTAATAGTATTCATAATCTCTAATATAATGGCTAGGATATATCATATTATATTAAATAATAATGTTTTAATAATACATTGTTATTCGATGAAACTTGGTCTTTCGTGTAACGCAAGCTATCGAGGAAGGCTGCTCTTACATACAATGCAAGCTAACTCAATGTTGCGTTCATTAAAATCAATATCATGTATTGAATATATTTAAAATAATAAATATATAGTATAGTCTTGGGATATTATATTCCCTTACACGCTTGGTGATGCATGTCATGCATGCTATTGAATACAAAGTTGTACATTAGAATTTCAGGGTGTTATAGCATTACCCCAAATTTTGTTGGTATCCCACCATCTAATGAAACTCTGGTGATGGAGTAGTTAGTCACCCCTCCATCTAGGGTATTTTGGTGAGTTACCATTACTAGTATGTATGTCATTATACAAAAAAACTATATATTTTATTAATTTTTTAATACATTGGTCAAACAGATAAGGATAACAACATGAGGGATATAAATATGAACACAATAGATATATGGGAATTAAAATACTTCAATATTATCATTTCATTTTAAGATTTTGGGGTGCCTACCAGTGATTCTATGAGAATCTATGGACAGATTCTTGGAAAACTTTCCTGTGAAATGATGAGATTTCCTGTTGATTATAAAGATTGGAAGCATGTTCCTATAGCTTCGAAAAATGAGATGTGGTGCACGCTATCACAGAACGTCCAATTATCAAAATTTTATAACCCATTGACTACTATAGAAGTGGTGAGTGGGGTTGAACCCTAGAGATCATGATATTTAGTTCAGGAAAACAAATCTCTTTGGATGATGTTTGGGCAGGATGACTTCAAGGGAATTCCTAATTTAATTTTTAAATTAATTTTATATAACTAAAAAAATTGAAAAAGTGAATGAAATAAAGTAAAACTCAATTAAAACAAGGATGATGACCTTTTATCACCAAAAAGTGTCTTGAATGTTGACGTCATAATCAAATTACTACACATCCATGAAAAATATTTTTTTTATCTATGATCATTTATTTATCTTTCTTAATTATCATCATTTCTAAAAGTATAATAATTTTTTAGAAAATCATTTTTATATCTCATAATTTAGTTAAAGTCTCATTATTTGGTGTTATAAATAAATTAGTAAATGAGTTTGAGTGTTGAATCAATCGGCAAAATGAAACAACCCATTTCTCATAAAGTTATGTCACCTATTTGCACTACAATCGGTCAAAATGGTCAAACTTCTTGTTATTGTTGAATAAACTAAGAATTAAAATGGATAGTTATAAATTCAAAAATAATTTCAGTGCAAATATAATTTAAGCAGATAAAAAATCACCTAAAAATAACTTCAATTGAAAAATTAACCACAAAATACGACATCGCTTGCACGTCAATTTAAATTATTCAATCAACATCGAGACACAAATAAAACTAGATCAACATCACAACTAGAAATATATACATGGTAATTAAATGATAGTGCATAAAATTTATAACTTTCTTACCTAGATAAAGTTAATATCGGTGTGCACAGCCACCGCATGAAGAAACATGAAACTTGTCAATCTTCGGATGCAAGATAATATTAGTGATAATCAACATAGAGAAAAAAAATTGAACCACTAACAATTTTTGAACACCCATAATTTCTTATTGGTCAGGATGGTTCGGTGGAGGTTACTTTTACTTCAGGGAAGGAGAGGAAGCTTTTTGTGCCAGCAGTAAGGGAAACAAGTTGTGTAAGGGGATTGGTGCATGTTGCTAGTTCACAACGTAGGGAAGAGAGTGGAGATGGAGAACTGTAAGGTGACAGGGGAAGAGAGAGGCACCTGGTGGTGTGTGAGGGAGGAGGGTTATGTGCTGGTGGAGGGGGTGGGATGTTTTGCAATATGAGGGATGCGGTGATGTTGGATAGTCTTTCTACAGGGATAGTGGTACTGCCTACCACATGAAAAATGGAAAAATAGAAAATTTTCAAATTAAAAATTAAACCAAAGCTAATTATCTAAATGTTAAACAATTATTATTATTGTTTTTGTTGTTGTTGTTGTTGTTGTTGTTTTTGTTGTTGTTGTTGTTATATAAACTAATAAAAAATGAGTAAAAACTAATATAGTTAAGAGTTAAAATTACACACGCACGTATATATAATTAAATATACTAAGGTTACAAGTTAAATTAATTTAATTATATAATTATAAACATAAAAAAAATTAATGCAATATAAAATTATTATAAACTAATAATAACACTAAATTACTAATATTAATTTATATAATTAACTAATAAAAAAACTATAAAACTGTGAAAATTAACTAAAAATACTAAAAAAATTAAACTATTTAATTAAAACTAATTAGAAATTATAAAATGTTAGTGAAATCCATTTGCATCAAATCCCCTCCAGTTAAACTTTTTCACTTCTGAGAAAAACAATAAAAAAGAATACACACATGGACCCATAGAAAATCAAAAAATCAAAATTATATGTTCAAAAAATTTCAATACCTTTTACCCAAAAAATATGATGCTTCATTTAAAATTCCAATTTTTTAATATAGTTTCCATTCAACTCATATTCTTTCCAAAAAAATATATATACTCATGAATCAATGTGACCTCCCTCGCCATCACTCACATCGCTCAAGATAGTTCATTGGTAAAGTTTTACTCAATTCTCAAACACATACATCTTTACCATAGGTTTTCCATGAATTTTTAATCAACACTAGTGGAAATAAAAATAATTCATCAATCTCAAGGACTTCACATTAGGTTCAAATTTCTTTGATTTTGCAGTATAGTGGGTCATACAAAAAATTGATAGTTTTTGGCAAAAAATAAGGGTTTAATTTTGAAATATATGCAGGATAAATGTCGATTCAAATGTATCTGTAAAAATATCACTCCCCCACACATAAACCATTTATTGTCACCAATCATATTATAATCAAATGCCTCTCAAAAAAATCAATTTTTTTCTCTCTCAAATTTTTTTCTTCTCCCTCATTTGTTTTAAGGACACAAATCACTCAGACATAATGGATAGGTAAACAAGTGAGTATCAGCTCCCAAACCCCATGAAATATATATAAGACAATATCCCAAGAAAAATTATAAATGTGGATCATACTCAGTTGAATCATAGTGAAAATATTTCCTATAGAAAACTCTCTGGATCCTGGAGTTATGAGTCGTCAATTTTATATAAGTATCCCTAAAGGTGAGGGTAACCGCATAATGAACACGGATATACTCATTGTTGGAACCAATAAGAATCTATATTCCCATATCAAAATACATGTAATACATGTGGATACTATGAAATATAACACATATAATCATGATGAGATATTGTCAATCCACGTGCATCAAATGTCTCATTGTCCCTCAAACAACCCTCCCCATGAATAAATCCCTTCCCTACACTTGGATTGAAACTCATCATGAAAATATTCAAGAAATGGGCAGGAAAGCGTACCGCCTATAGGATCATCCTAAAAAGGATTCTTCATGGCTTATAAGGGATACGCGATGGAGAAAACACAAGGGTGTATCAATGGGTCAAAGGGTCTAAATAAATCAAACAAATGCCACCGTCATTTTAGTGAAACTTCCAAATTTTTTATTGCTTTGATGGAAAAACATGAAATATTCTAGAGGACATAACATGGTTGATATTTCCTTAAGAAACAAATAAACATAAAGAGATGTGAAAAGGGAAATATTCCTCATGGGTATGGAAACAAAATGTGAGACAACATAGAGGAGCATGAGTAAAAATAAGTCTCTCAAAAAATAAATGAGTTTCAGGAAAACATTTTCAAAGCAGGGACCGATATCATCAATCATATAAAAAGGATTATTCGTGGATTATAATGGCTATGTGATGGAAAAACACAAGGGTGGATCAGTGGGTCAAAGGGGATAAATAAATCAAAAAAACCTCAGTCATTTTAGTGTAACTTCCAAATTTTTGATCGCTTTGACAGACAAACATGGAATGTTCTAGAAGACATAATATGGTTGATATTTCATCAAGAAATAAAGAAACATGAAGAGATGTGAAAAGGTATAGAGTCCTCTTGGGTATGGAAAAAATGTTAGAGAATATAAAAGATCATTAGTGCAAATAAGTGTCTTCAAAAATAAATGAGTTTTAGGAAAATATTTTCAAATCATGGACTGATATCAACAATCATCTAAATCGGGGTATCAAGAATCAAATCATGTCAAATACGAATCATTTGCAGAAACTTCACAAGGTTACAAGTGGTATGCCTCTGACTATTTTGAAAGAAAATATAAGAAATTTCATGGGGGTTCAACAATGATATTAATGTTAGTTTTTTTAATTTTATAAGTTAGTTATTTTACATAGTGTTTTGGATGTATAAAATATAAAAGAAAATAAAACACTTGCCTATATAAGTGTAGATAGATTTGGAAAGGATACCTATATCCAATTAATTCACATAAATAATGTACCTATAAAATCTACACATTGAGAGCACATACCTGCATTATATTGTAAAGATAACACCCAAGATCGCATAGATGAAAGAAGGTATGCTATAGTACACCAAATTTCTAAAACTATTACTAGGTAGCACACAAAAATATAGAATTAAAAAATATCAAGTAGACCTTTCTTTAGGCATTGTTTTCCTAGATGGTGAATACTCATAATTTAGCTCCATCAAAAAATGAGCAATCTCTTTATCCAGAACTAGAACACCAAAGAAAAGGAAAATGTCCAATTTGTAGATCTTTTGAAAATTAGATGCATCCATAGGAGGAAAGCATTGAGACTCACATTCCAACTCTTACTAGTGGATAAGTCCATCCCCCTTTGTCAAAATCATCTCAATAATCAAATACCAAGGACTACTATGAGACAAGTATTGATACCCAACACAGTCAAAGTCATCTCAGGCATAACATGACTAAGAATTCAAGCAACACATTTTGAATATGGTTCCACATGGGTTCCCTTCTCAATCTACTTTCAAACCCACCATGAAATTTCAAGATTAAGGATCTCGATAGAAATATAGAACACCATTTCATCAATAACAACAATACAAGGAGCAAAATAAAACAACAAAATATGCTCATCATATAATAAAAATTCAACTAGATTGAGGGAAAATACAAAAAATAATAATGATATAAAATCAATCAAGGTTTGAGTCACAAGAGATGAAAACCCAAAACTTTCAAATGACCACCCAAAACTTACATGAATTCATATCAATTTGATCATTTATCCACACAAATTAAATACCAACAATAGGGAACTCTACTGGGTAACATAAGAGTCAACCCAATATAAGAGGAAAAAAGCTTTTGCATTATGTAGTGGAACACAATTTCCAGAGCAACAAATGTATTCTACTCAATAGAAAAAAGAGACACCTACACCTGCCACTAAGAATGGTGATTCAATAGAAAAATAAATTCAAGCTGAAGA
This sequence comes from Viscum album, assembly GCA_963277665.1. NCBI lineage: Eukaryota > Viridiplantae > Streptophyta > Magnoliopsida > Santalales > Viscaceae > Viscum > Viscum album. The sequence continues at coordinate 936,297,708 of OY728129.1, read as the reverse complement.
TAAATAGGGGGAAGATCAAAACAAATATTTAAAAATTGAAAATGAAAGAAAATAAAAGTAAAATGAATCACTCAATGAAAGAGTGAAATAACACACACCACAACCTATGTTTCCATAAAGAATAAACTAAAGGAAGTTGTACACTTAGTTTTTTAAATTCATGGAGATGTTTATAAAGATTCATATAAATATTCCTTTTGCAAAATCCATCACACTAATGCCTCACTGTGCTAAATTTATCAAATATATTTTTTAAAAAATAAGATAACTAGATGATGTGGGAATAGTTTTAATTCATGAGGAATGTTTTCAAGACATACCTAGATCCATACCTCCTAAACTAAGATACCCTATAAGTTTCACTATCCCTTGAAATATTAGAGGATGTCAATTTGGTAGAGCATCATGTGACCTTGGATCTAGTGTAAACCTCATTCCATCTGGAGTTCTTAAAGAAATAGGAATCATAAAGTTAAATCCAACTAAGGTCACCTTGTAAATAGAAAACTGATCAGTAAAGCATCCTCAAGGAATTATAGATTATGTGCTTATCAAGGTTGATGAATTTTACATTCATGTTGATTTCATTTTCCTTGATATGGAAGAAGATAAGGATGCCCCACTTATTATTGGGAGACCTTTATTAGCTAAATGTAGATCTCTTGTTGATTTCCAAGAGGGAAAATTAATTTTTAGATTTGGGGAAGAAAACGTAACATTTTATGTCCTAGTGTAAACCTCATTCCATCTGGAGTTCTTAAAGAAATAGGAATCATAAAGTTAAATCCAACTAGGGTCACCTTGTAAATAGAAAACTGGTCAGTAAATCATCCTCAATGAATTATAGATTATGTGCTTATCAAGGTTGATTAATTTTACATTCATGATTTGGGGAAGAAAACTTAACATTTTATGTCCTAGAAGCTATGGAAAAAACCTCTTCATATGATTGTCATTTCTTGGATAGGACAGGGTTAAAGAATGTGATGATTTAGTAAAGGATGTGCTGAATCCTGAGGATTTACATGAGGAAAAGGATTAGTTAACTAAATCAATAGAATTTTAATTCATTAAAAACATAGTTGAGAATTTGGATAGTCAAGAGTTAACATCATTGACTCTATCACTTGAAAAGCCTCCAACACTTGAGTTTAAACTTCTTCCACCAAACCTAAGATATAACTACTTAGGATATTTAAACACCTTTATGGTCATCATAAATGCTTATATTTTTAGTGAATATGAAAGTAAATTTCTCAATGTCCTGTAACAAAGGATGTTATAGATAGGTTGGACAATAGCTGGTTTAAAAGTTATAAGTCCTACCATCTTCACACATAGAATACATATGGAATATAATTCAAAACATTATAGGAAACCACAAATATGTTTAACACCTCTAATGAAAGAGTTGGTCAAGAAAGATTTCATTAAAATTATCAATTCGAGTTTAATATTTCCTATCTCTAATAGTCAATGGGTCAGGCCATTATAGTGGTACCTAAAAAGTCTGGGACCACAGTGGTTGAGAATGATAAAGGAGAATTGATACCCACTAGAATAGTAACCGGATGGGGAGTTTCTGTCGATTGTCACAAATTGAATGATGCCACCAGAAAGGATCACTTATCATTACCCTTTATTAATCAAAACCTCGAATGACTAGAAGGAAGAGATTATTATTATTTTCTGGATGGATACTCATGTTAGTGGTTACACCAAAATATTAAGAGAAAAACACATTCACTCATCCATATAGTACATTCTCTCATCGGTGAATGCTATTTGGAATGTGCAATGCACCGGACACATTTCAATGATGCATGGTGAAAATAATCCAGGACATGATTAAATATTTATTGGAAATATTCATGGATGGATTCTTTGTTTATGGGAATTATTTTGATGAATGTATGGAATATTTGGATAAGGTTTTGGAAAGATGTGAAGAAAAGAATCTAGTGCTCAATTGGGAAATATTGCACTTTATAGTACAAAGTGGGATAGTTTTAGGTCATCAAATTTCAAATAAATGCATTTATGTTTACATGGATAAGATCAATACAATCTATGAGATACCCATTTCTACTTCAGTTTGTTCAATTAGAGGTTTTCTTGGGCATGTTGGATTCTACCGAAATTTAATTAAGGATTTATCTTTTGTTTCCCATCCCCTTACCACCTTTTTAGGAAAATATTTAACATTAAACTTTGAGCCTAAATATTAATAAGCATTTTGATTATTAATGAAATGCTTTGTTGATGCCTTGATAATGATTCACCAAACTAGAGCAACCATTTGAGTTAATGTGTGATTCCAATGATTGGGTAGTTAGTGTTGCCTTAGGAAAAAGGAAAGAAATGATCTTTAGAATAATATATTATGCTCACCACACATTGAATGTGTCTCAACACATTTACACAAAAAACCAAGAAAGGATTTCCAGTAGTTTTATTTTCATTCGATAAATTCTGATCTTACATGTTGTTCTCTAAATCCACTATGTATACGGATCATTCTTACCTATAGTATATAATGATCACAAAATATGTAAAGACTAAAATCATTTGATGGATATCATTACTTCAGGAATTTAACATTTAATTCAAGGAAAAAGGGGTATTGATAATTTCATTGATGATCATTTATCATGCCTAGAATAAGAAACAAGTGAAATCAATATGGAAATAATCAATGAAACATTTCCTGATTAACAACTCTATGACACTGAGACAATCAAACCTTAATATAATGATTTCATGAATTACTTATATTTAGGTGTGGTACATCTAGATTTATCAAAATATTAGAGAAAAAGATTTTTGAATGAAGCATGCCATTACTATTGGGATGATCCATTAATTTTAAAGTATTTTGAAAATGGAATGATTAGAATATGCATCCTAGAAGAATAAGTTGATAGTATTTTGAATTTGTGTTATTCTAGATAAGATGGAGGAAACCATGGAATTTATCATACAATTAGAAAATTGTTACAATGTTGTTTATACTAGTCCACTATGCATCAGGATATTCATGACTTTATCAAGAATTATAATAAATTCCAAATAAATGGAGGCATAAGTTGAAAGCATAAGATGCCACAAAATCCAGTCATGGGTGTTGAAATTTTTTACATGTGGGGAATTGAATTCATGGGTCCTTTTATCAAATCATTTGGAAGATAATAAGTACTTTTTTTGTTTTCTACGTATCAAAGTTAGTGGAAGATGAGGGATTTTTTGAAAATAATGCTCAAGTTGTCATTAAAATTTTGAAGCAACAAATTTTTACCCAGTTCAAAATTACAAGGCTCGTCATTAGTGATTGTGGTACCCACTTCAATAATTCTCTATTTCAGAAGATAATGAATCTCCATGGATGTCACCACTATATAATAACCACATACCATCCATAGACTAATGGCTAAGCATAGGTTTTAAACATATAGATTAAGATAATTTTTTAGAAAACTATGAGTATGTCTTGGAAAGATTAGGTCACCAAATTTGAAAACTCACTTTGGCCTTATAGGATTGTGTACAAAACACCCATTGTAATTTCTCCATACTACTTGGTTTTTGGAAAAAGTTTTCACCTCTATGTATAACTAGAACACAAATACTACTGGGTTTTGAGGAATCTTAATTTAGATTTCAAAACTACCTAGGAAAACCATTTTATGAAAATTAATGAATTAGATGAGATGAGGATGGAATCGTATAATAATGATTTGATATATAAATATAAAACTCGATCCTGGAATGATAAATAGATCCAACAATGAAATTTTTCATTGGGTGATAAATTTCTACTCTTCAACTCAAGACTTCGAGACATGGAAGGAAAACTAAATTCAAAGTCGTTGAGTCCTTACACTATCATAATTTTTTATCCCTATGGTGCCGTTGAAATTTATAATGGGAAGATTCCTCCATTTAAGTTTAATGCTCAACACCTCAAACTTTATCACGCTTCATATACAATAGGTGTCATTGAATAAGTTCAATTAGAATGAGAGGTTTAACAGATGGCTAAAGATGTCAAATTAGTGTTATTGGGAGGTAACCCAGCTGCTTCTAAATTCTTCGGTCTCTATTTACTTACTCTCTCTTTGTGGGTGCAGTTGAATAAAAAATGGCTCGCTCCAATGAATCTCATGTGACGGTTGAATCCCCCCTTGAAATGACCCACTTAAATTAATTGGAGATAACAATTGAATCCCCTAATTAAATTCAAGGAAAACTGCCTCATGAGATGTGTTTAATGGAGGAAATTCATGGAAATCTACCTCATGAGATGTTCCCAAGAGTTTTGAGAGCTGATAGGATGAAGAAATTTCTCCATGAGAGGTTCCTTATTGTAAAGATGGAGAGTTTTAACCTCAAGAAGGGATCTTTGGAGTTGGAATACATTTCCTCTATCATGGTGAATAGGTCAAGGAATTTTGAGTCGATGGACCAAGTTTATTGACCATTGTATTTTTGTCAAGATAAAGACATAAAATTTAGAACTTCATGGGAGGCAACCCATGTTTTTTTATTTTTCATTATTTTTATATTAGTTCTTGTTTGTTTTAGGAAATAAACTTGGCATGTGTGAAATATATTTTTTCAACTACTCTTGAAATTTAGTGCACTCCGGCATATTTTATTTCATCTATGTGATCTTTGGTATTATATTTATGATATGATGTGGTATGTGTTGTCCATGTCACACCCTAACCACAGTTTTCTTTTATTTTTATTTATTTCTCGATGTTAGATCTTTTGGTTGAAGTTTGAATAGAGTGTTCGAAAATAGCCTTTGGGTTTTGGTGGTTTCATTTTGTTTCTAGCCCTCTCCATGATTATTATGAAAGTTATTGGGAGAAAGTGGAATGGTGTGGAGTTTATGACACCAACGGTGTCATCACATTGTGTTTAAATCATTCAAGGATCTTTGGTTGGACTCCCCTAGTGTTTGGGGTGTCATTTGAGGGTTTTTTTGAAAAAAAAATTGGTCAAACAGTTTGAGCACAATTTTCCCAAACCATGCAACTTAAACCTACAAGTTTGCATAATGTTTCCAATAGCAGTCATACAGTTTACAAAATCGTGCAGCAAGACCATCCATCCCATTAAAACCTAAATAAATTTTATTTTAAAACTCAGTTTAAGTGATTCCACCTCCCATTTGAAGCTCTTCCAATTGGGTTTCAGCTAGATCCCCCCCCCCTTAATTTTCCTTCATCTTAGGCCGCTTTTTGGGAATGTTCTCACCAAACGTTAGTGATTATTCATGATTTCTTCATCAAATCTTCCCCTTTCCTCTTCTTCTCTTCTCCCTCTCATGGTTTCTTGGTTTCTCTTATCTTGGATCTATATTGGTCGAACCCTAGGGTGAGGTTTGGCTGATGTGGGTTGATTTATTTGATTATAGGGTGTGAATTTTATTCATTTGTACATGTTATTTCTTCTACAAGAGTTTCGTTGAATTCACACATTGTTGAGGTAGGTGTTTCCATTATTTTCCTTTTCTGCCACATTTTATTTGATATTTGTGGATTTTTAAATAATATATAAATGTGTTTTTCATGATTGTGTTATGATTTTTTAACTTGGTATGGAGTTTTTGTGTTGGAAAAAATTGGTGTAAGTGGTTTTAAAGGGATTTCTTTAATCGTGTTACATAGTTATTCACACAAGGTATTTGTTTAAATTTCAATTGTTCCTTTAAAATGTAATTTTGTGTTTTTAGTGGTGTTTAACATTAGATATGTTATGATGTCATTTTTGGATCATGAATTTGAAATTATGTGTGTGAATTGGTAACCTTTATGGAAAGTACCTTATGTGTGGTTGTTTCATTGTTTTAAAAACAAATGATGTTTATTTGAAAAGATGTTTTTAAAGTAAATTTATGTGTGCATGTGTTGAAAGTGGTATTTCAAAAAGAAATGGGTTTTTTTGCAAGTGGGATTCTTTATTGTACTTATAAATGTGTATTTGAATTGTGAAAGTGTTGCGAAGTATATTATAAAAATGGGGTTTTAATGTAAATGTGAATTTCAAAGGGGGATTTTCCCATGAGTTGGTTTTTTTCATATGTGTTTTTCTAAAAGTTGGTTGAGTCCCATTTGTCACTTGAGATATTTTTTGTAAAATGATTGGTGTAAAGGCATGTTTGTAACTTCATATTGTTGCATGTTACACTCTAGTTTTGAAATGGTTTTATAAATGTATTTGGTTTGGAAATATTAAAGGCTCATTTGGTACTTTATAATGTTTTGGAAATGAATTTTGGTTTTGGAAGTACAAATGTCAGGTTGGCATCTTAGCATGTTTTAAGAAATGGTTTGAAAGATCATGTGATCTGACGACCCAGTTTGCACTTGTAAAAGGATTGTTGTGAGATGGTCACCCCTATGAAGGATTTCTTGATATGGGTTATCACATGGGTGGTGTCAATGTTTGGGGTAGGCAAGTTCAGTAGTGGAAGGTAAGGTGATACATGCATGCAAGGGCCTCCTCCTTTCCCCATGTACTATTACCATGGGTTTTCTGGGTGTCTTTAGAGGGTTGAGTGATGGTTTCTTGTTGACCTCAATTAGATGGTTTGGAACCACTTGGATGTTTTAAAGGTAGGGTGGGATTGTTCTACTAGATTTGTGGTTAGAATGGCCAGCTGGTTATTGACTATGGATCTGCACCATATACCGATAGGTGAGTCTGACACGAGTACGTCCAGGGATCGCTCTAGGGATGTTTAGGAAATGCCCATGGTTACTATATATATGTGCTTGTTTATATTTCGTTTCACTTTTTTTCTTGTATATGTTTCTTACCACTTTCAACATAGCTTGGTATTGCTTAGTTTTGGATTTTTGGTTTGGGATTTGGTTTTAAAATGGTAAACCGTTTTGAAAATGAAGATGTGGTGTTTTTTGTTTTGAAAAAGGGAAAGTTGTATTTGTTTATTAAAATGAGAAAAACCTATTTTCATATATGTATTTCAAACTAGTGTTTGTGGACTATTTTGGGAAAGGAAATGTATGGATTCTGTGGTGGTTTCCTACTAAGCTGTTAAGATCACACCCTTCTTGTGCCATTTACTGTCGGTAGACCTGATTGTTTTTCAAGTGTAGATTTTTTGCTCAGTTTCTCACCCTTGGAGTAGGTTGGTCTTGAGGTTGGTGGTGACCAAGTGTTTGTGTGGAGATCATGTAGCATAGTTTGGTTTTAGTTTTGTATTTAGTTTTTGATTTGTTCGGTTGTATTTTGTACCTGGATTAGTTTGTATATTTATTTATGATCATTGGTTGGATTTTGTTTCCTGATTAGATTATTTTATTTGATCCTAGTTTATTTGGGATAAATCATTCCCCCTGTGATTACTTTGATGTCCGGCACTAGCTTCCAGGCTATGGGGATCGGGAACGCCCTTTCGGTCGTGTCTCAGACCAGATCGGATGTCAGGTTGGATGGCATCCCAGCTTTGTTTGTGATAATCCATGTGTATATTTTACAGGTACATTAATTCTAGAGCTTCATCAAATACAGGCAGCCTTTTCATGTCTTTCTATACTTACATAGGGAAGTGTTTTATTTTCTATTATATTTTATTCTTTCAAAAACACCATGTTAAATAACTAACTTAAAAAAGGAGGTAGTAAGAAAAAATAGAGTGATAAAAACGTCAAATTTTTTATAGAGGAATTGGATTATCATATGCTTGAGGACATGTAATGTTTTAAGTGTGGGAGAGTGACATTTTTAGGGAGACATTTTGATTGACATTTATCATGCATATATTTCAAAAGTCCTGAGTAAAATTATTAATATACTTATAAAGCATTGTATTTTTTATTTCTAGATATTTTTTTACTTTGATGTCCCTTACTCCATTTCACACCCATGGAATCTAAAAATTTTAGGCAAGAAATTGAGAGATTTAAAATATAAATTATGGAAAATTTTTAATGACACATATTTGAGATCTCAACAAATGTATGAGAAAGTGCCTGAAGACATTTCTCATGAGAAGTGGAGTATGTTTATTGATATTAACATAGATTCATTTCATAAGGTTATTGCATATTTTATAGTATCTTAATAACATAAACACAATAAAATTATAATTTTTATTAATGCTGTTATTTTTGTAGGAACTATCTAGAAAAACATTATAAATCATGAGAAACAATTCATTCCTCATATTGTTCGGTCTTAGAGTTTTTTAAGAAAAAGAACAGTATTGGTTGTATTTTATCCATTATTATTTATATTATTTTATTATAAGTCAATTTTTTTCTAACTTGTATATATTTTTTATAAAAGGTTAATTAATTAGGTCACTCTATTGGCCGGACAGAGATGTGACTAAAATTTTATAGGAAACTCGATGATAGTTTTGTGAATGAACCTACCAGAGACATTAGAGTAAGTACTTTTCATTACTATTTAATGTTATTTCATTACTATAATAACATAATAATGAAAAATAAATTATAAAAACAAATGATCCTTAAACCAAATTAAATGGGCTCAGCTACATGGATCAAACGGTGTTAATTATCTCTGTTCACGTCATTTGATCCATGTAGTTGATCCCATTTAATTGGGTTTACGTATTGTTTTTTGTTATAATTTGTTTTTCATTATTATATTTTTATAGTAATGAAAAATTTATAAATTAGATAATATTGAGAAGTTCAGATAATTTAAAAAATAATTGTTAATATTGTTGTTTTAATAGGTTAAAATTCAAGAATCCATGGGTGTAAACCCTTCACCATCATCATTGGTTTCCTAGAATGATGCAGTTGTAGTCGTTTTAGGGAAGGAGCATCCCGGGCATATACGGGGGATGGGTTCTGGGCTTACTTCATCAGTGGTCTTTGGTAGGGTATCATCATCATTTATTGTTACACCTAGTTGGAGTTCAAGCAGTGTCATTGATCAGGAAGCATAGAGAGAAATTTCAAGGTTGAAAGAAAAACTGCAAGAACATGACTCTTATAGAGAAACACGGGATCAGTTGCGGTCTGAAATGGGAAATGCTTTACTTTCTGTATTTTTGAGTATGATGGACACAATCCCCACGAAAATTATCAGTCGTATATATCATCATGCTGAGGAAAATTCTAAACTTCAAAGATCATTCAAAAAATTTCAAAGAATACATAAAGTAGCCCACAAAACTCATGTAGCTTATTTATTTCAATTCTCATTTCAATGATCATCCCCTGGAAATAATCTTAGTAGGGTACTACAGTCAAGCATATTTATAAATAGAAGGTTGTCATGAATAAAATAAAATATTTAGAAGCATCTTAATATAAACCATATGACTTTTTATATCTCTGATGTTTGGAAGTTTGTGAGTCAATAGAAGCTTAATGCGATTAAGACATCATGTAACAAGAAATGACATGAAAAGAAAAATCAAATAGAAAGAGTAAAATTGAGAGAAATTTGAGTCATACTGAACACATCGTGCATCATATTAACTTGCAATTGATTCGTACACATCAAAAATAAATTATGTATCATTGTCCTGAAGTTTGAAAATAATTCAAGCTTGTTTTGTCAATTTTGGCTATATGAAAAGATTTTTAAAGTAAAAGGATACTTTTATATTGAAAACACGCACTTCGAGTCATACCACCCACTTTGTGTGTCTGATTTAATTGTGGTTGATTTCTACACATCAAAAATGAATTATGGATCATTTTCCTAATGTTTGAAAACAATCTAATCATGTTTGATCAGTTTTGGCTATGTGAATGGTGTTTTAAAGTAAAATGACACTTTTATATTGAAAACATGCACTTTGAGTCATGTCGTCCACATCATGTATCAGATTAACGTTTGGTTGATTCCTACACATCAAAATGAATTATGGATCATTTTTATAAAGTTTGAAAATAGTCAAATCTCGTTTGCTTGGTTTTGATAATGTGATATAATTTTTAAATTAAAATGACACTTTTATATTGAAAACACGCTTTTATTTATACCACCCACATCATGTGTCGTATTGACGTATGGTTGATTCCTACACGTAAAAATAAATTATGTATCATTTTCATAAAATTTAAAAACAATCCAAGCTTGTTTTCTTGGTTTTGGCTATGTGACAGGCGTTTTAAAGTAAAATGACGCTTTTATATTGAAAACATGCAATTCGAGTCGTACCGCCCACTTCATGAGTCCAATGGATGTGAAATAATAGGGAAATGACTGTAGATTTATTTTTCAAATTTAGGAACCACGACACGACAATCTGACATACGATTTTCTCTAGATGTTCGTAAATGCATTTTTAGTGTTTTAAAACACTAAAACATGCGTGTAACGGTCAAAACCATAGGAAATGACCTCAGGTTGACATGAAATCATGAGACAACCACCATAGAATTATTTGTGACATGTACACATAGACAACATGCCCATCTGAAGTGTGGTGTGCTTTGAATGACTTAATAAGCTGTTTTAAAAGATATTAAAGTCTTTAAACATGTGTGTCAGAGGGTCAAACCAAGTAAACGACGTTGGATGGTCATGAAATCATAGGAAAACTACCTTAGATTGATTTTTAAAATGTAGGAACTAATGACATGTCAATCCGTGTTACGGCTTGTCCAGGATGTCCATAAATGCATTTTTAGTGTTTTAAAACACTAAAACGTGCATGTAACGATCGAAAACATAAAAAACAACCTTATATTAACATGAAATAATGAGACAACCACCATTGAATTTTTTGTGACATGTATGCATGGACAACACGTTTATCTGACGTGTGGTGTGCTCTAAATGACTCAATAAACAGTTTTAAAAGATACGAACATCTTTAAAAACGCGTGTCATGGGGTCAAAACCAAGAAAACAACGTCAGATGGACATGAAATCATAGGAAATGATCATATATTGATTTCTGAAATGTATGAACCAATGACATGTCAATCCGAGTTACGGTTTTCCTGAGATGCCTGTAAATGTATTTTTAGTGTTTTAAAACACTAAAATGTGTGTGTAAAGGTCAAAAGTATAACAAACGACATCGAATTGATGTGAAATCATGAGACAACCACTGTTGAATTATGTGTGATGTGTACGCATAAACAACACGTCCATCCGACGTGTGGTATACTATTAATGACTCACTAAGCAATTTTAAAAGATACCAAAGTCTTTGAAAACGTGTGTCAGGGGGTCAAAATCAAGAAAACATCACCGGATGAATGTGAAATCATAGGAAAATGGTTGTAGATTGATTTTTGAAATATAGGAACTGATGTCATATCAATCTGAGTTACGGTTTTCCTGTGATGCCTTTAAATGCATTTTTAATGTTTTGAAACACTAAAATATGTGTGTAATGGTCAAAATCATAGAAAATTACCTCAAATTGATGTAAAATCATCGAACAGTCATCGTAGAGTTATTTTTGACATATATACAATGCGTCCATCGGACGTGTGGTGTGCTTGGAATGACTCAATAAACAGTTTTACAAGATATCAAAGTCTATAAAAACGTGTGTGAGGGGGTCAAAACCAAGCAAACAGTATCAGATTATCATAAAATTATAGGACAATGACTGTAGATAAGTTTGTGTTTTCAAAGTGTTATGCATTGTATATTATATGTTATGTGTTAAAATGTCTTCTGATTGATTAATAAGATACCAAATTTTACTGACAAAATTTTGAATATATTCTATGTATATTCTTTTTTGTATTCCTTTTCTTAAATGTTCTCATCTGTATTGTAGGTGACATATGTCGGCAGTAAGTAGGAAGTTGACAGTTCTGATCCACGACATTCTTCATAAGGCGGTTTTGATGGTTCTTAGTTTCAGTGGTATGGTTAAATATTATTAATGATTTTACTGTAATTTTGATTTCCATCTTCTTTTTATTCTAGTTGACGAAATTATGTGGTTAGTTTCGCATACGATGGTTGTAGTTGTGGAGGTAGAGAGATGCACCAAAGTTCGTGGGATGAACATATTAATCATGAGTTAATAGTGGCTGTTGGATATATTTTATATGTATATATTGATTATTGAGGTTATGGCTTCACTGAGGTTGTATATATATGAATGTGAATGTATGATTATTTATATATGATGAGTTTATGGTGCATTTATGAGCTCTAACATGTTCACTGGATTCCTAAAGGATGGCGACTAACATCGATATTAACGAATAAACATTGGGGAATCATTTCCCTCCTAACCAATCAACCCTCGTACATTAAAAAAACAATTATTCGATCATGAATTTAATAATTGTTCAAAAAGATTTTAAGAATTCATGAATGGTATGATATTTAACAATTGACCAAATTAATTCAAAATTGAGTTTTACTCGCCTTCTCATATAATTCCCCAAAGTAAAGTTTATTTGTTGTTCATTGCGATTTTTTTCTTTCTAAAATAAAATTTTCAGGAGTGACCTTTTCGAACCCTCCACACCCAGAAACCCCTCTCCCCACGAAGAGGTCATCCAGATAAGCCTAGAAAAGGAGTCGTTATCAGCCGAGATGACAGAGCGTCCCACGGGGTTATAACCTGATCAACAATGGTTCGTCCATCGTGATTTTTCTATATATGGGAGATCATTATTATCTTATATGTTTTCCCTAAAATAAATAATATGATTAATTAAATAATAAATCTGATTTAAACCATCAAAATAGGGTATCAGATTTAACAATTATCCTTTATTCAATCTACCAGGTCTAAAAAATCTAAATAATTTATAAAGACTTGCTTTGATATCAAGTCGTGGTCAAGTAGGCTATGAAAAGATAACTTGGTTCTTTGGATTTATAAAAGAAAACGTTATTATATAAAAAATAAAAAAAAAGGTTGATTAATTTTTTAATGCTCCTTTAATTAGTTCTTTCATTAAAAAAAATTGCAAATGCCGCGTGAGGTAATTCCAAACCGAGAGAACCCTTGCTTCCGCCTTTATACATATATTCCAATTGCTTTGCGAAAATCACGTGAGTCGCCGGAGGGAAAATGGGGGCAGTATCTATAATATTAAATATGATAATAGAGAGGAGAGGCTGTGACGATGAGTGACGTAAGACCGCGCTGATGGCTTTTGGACCGGGTAATGAGCATTGAATACTACAATTTTTAACCATGTTTTGAAAAACAGGTAGATAAAATGGTTGGATTCATTTAAAATAAAATCTACCGCACATTTAAGAAAACATGGGTAAATAAAATGCAATTATCAACATTTCTGAAAACATCGCTAAATGATTAATTAGCTATGTTTATAAACGTAGTTAATTAATGACATCACATAATTAGCAATCAATTTAAGTTAAACATGATGCAACATGTCCGAGATCGACATGACATGTCATGATACGAGTTAAACATGTTATATTTAAATACATCTCATTATGAGACACATTTAATGAGATGTGTTCGTGTTAAATTATGGTTGAATAGATCAATGCAAATACAACACAATTATTCATCATGTCAACATGAATACAACCCATTTATCAACCATGTCAAAAAATTCAAAACTCAAACTCACTAATTTTGTAGCATTTACGGTCATGCTATCATGTGGTGTCATAAATTGTTTCCCGTGTTTTATCATGAGAAAACTTAACCTGTTCGGTGCATCTTTGTTAGGATCATTTGTGGGCTTATTATTACTAGTTTGCGTGTGGTTTCATGATCCATGTTATACCTCCGAATGATCGTGTCCACTCATAAAGCTTGATCTTGTGACTCGTGTAGGCACTCAATGTTTCATTTTTGTGGGTTTTCTCCTTCACAACAAGCATCTTCTAGCATCCTCATCTTGACTAATTAATTGAAGTCACATGCACTTCCATCCACTTCCCTCATCTAGACCCTATTGGATGTGCACTAAAAATGGAAACACCATGCCGTGGTGGTGCTTGTGGATACCGTGCTCTTTCCCATAATGTGTATGGGTCACTACTGCAGAAACAGATTTTAACACCGTTAGAAAAAGATATTAACAGCGCTAAAAAAACGTTGTTAATCTAAGCATGGTGAAAAGAGGGTCCATTTTATCAGCGCTAAAAAAGTGTTGATAAAAGTTATTTTTTTTTAAATCTGCAAATAAAAAAAATCGAAATTAGAGGTGACCCCCTAAAAGCGCTAGGCACCCCCCTTCACCCACTCGCGCGCGCCCCTACCTCCCTCTGGATTCGAACCCGAGAGCTCTCTTTTGCGCGCATGAACTCTTACCACTCCTCAATGTTGCTTTGTTTTCCATTTTATGATATATATATCTATATATATATCTAGTTATATTTTTTATCTATATATATATTCGTATATATATATATATGATCAAATTTAAATACATTTATAAAATATGTTTTTGTGTGTGTTTATAAATAAATAAATAAATACAAACATATCTACAACATACATAGATATATTATATATGTGTGTATCTATAAATATATTTATACATATTTTTATTTATTTACATATATTATATATTAATATTTATATACATATATTAGAATATATAGATAATATATATATCAATTTGTTAATACATACACACACATACTCACATTATATAAGTATATAAATATTCATATATTTTTTATTTTAAATAAAATTAATATTATTTTTTATTTAGATATGGTTTGTATATTTATAAAGATATTTTATATGTAAATATGTTTACATATTTCTTTATAAAATTTAATTTTTATGTGTAAATATATACAAATATGTATATAAGTATGTATACTTAATTATAAATAACAATACATTATGAAAAATGACAAAATTTGAATGTCATAATATCTTTATGAGTGTAAGGCTTGAAAATAAATTGAGTCTCCACCGAAAAAAGATAAGAATATCATTTTAAACGAGACTGAAATTCCAATGAATGTTAAAAAATTGGGATATCCCGACAAAAAACTCAATTTTTGAGGCCTTCTGGACATTTTTTACCTCAAAAAAGCAGTGGCTGGGGTCTCCCAAGTTATAATGGCGTAGAGCTCGCCGCATGCTTCGATTTGATATATGGTAGAGCACAAACGGACACCCGGATCAAAAGTTATGACCGTTTGAAGTTTGGGTCACATTTTAAACTTATTTTAGATCGTTTATTATTTTTTTTTATTTTTTTATCTTCAAATTGTTATTAAATGACTATTACTCGATAGTAATTAGCAAATTATTAAATAATATCAGTTTTAAATTATTTTATAAATCATTTTCACTAAATATCTTATATATTAAGTGTAAATGCGTATTTAGCCTTGTATAAATCATATTTTATAAAATATATTATATTTATATAAATATATATATATATATATATATATATATATTAATATATGCGTTTTAATGATAAATAATTTTTTGTTATAAAATATAACTTTTATTAGTGCTAAGAAAAGCACTGATAAAAGTACCCTTTATCAGCGCTAAAAAAAGCGACGATAAATGGGTACCTTTATCACCACTAAAAAAAGCGTTGATAAAGAGATACTTTTATCAGCGTTTTTTTAATGTTGATAAAAACACATTTTAACACCGTTTTTAGTGTTGATAAAGATACCCCTTTATAAGTGCTTTTTTTAGCGCTGTTAAAAGGCGACACTGTGTAAAGCCAATTATGTGTTAGTGGGTGCTGCGTCTACATCATTTTACATGCATATGATGCATGTGTTTTCCACATCCACTCTTGTAGGTTTTAACAGTTTCAAATCCATTATGGCTTGCATGATATTATGCTTGTGTCTTCCACATCCACTCTTGTGGGTTTTATTGCTTTGCATGCATATGGCTTTGTGAGTTTATTGAATGAGTTCAACGGATTTGTCCAATGAGAAGTTATGTATGTTGATACATTGCATATGGCCGATGTGTTTCATTAAGATGAAACACGTCGAGGATGGCTATATAAGGGATACAATCCCACCTGTTGGGGAAACCAATTCCGTTGCAAGAGAAATAGTTGAAGCTCTCTTCATTCCATGTGCTATGTTTATCGCTAATTGCAAAGGTGCTAGAACCCCTTTAGAGTCCGAGGATCCTTAAGAAACATTCTAGGATCTTAAGTAATCCCTCGAAGGCTGGAAGCCTTTGTTTTTTTGCTTTGGTGTCACCATCAAACAAACTCCATCATCAAAGAACAAGAAGATGAAGGCCACTATTACCACATTCCAGGTATGCTATGTTTTTATATTATTTAAATGTTTCGATTCCTTGAAAATAGATCAGACTATCTTTAGGTTTTCTTATGCTACCAAGGATCATACGAAGATCCCCTAAAATCCATTAGTGATATCAGAGTAGAGGCTAAAGGGTTAGCCGATTCTTGATAACTCTCACGCATGAACGTGTGATAAAGTGCAGCTCTTCACCCAGGGGCTCCATTGTGATGCAATGAGTTGCATGCCTAAAGAGTTGGGGGGAAATGAAGTGCTTTGATAAGTTCATATGGATGTCGCATTGGACATGCCCATATGAGGGAATGTGATTCCCACCCATTAGTGGTATCAAAGGCACATTCTTCAAAGAATCAAACACGTGATTCAATAGCTTTTGAAGAAAATATATCTTCACCATGACATAGTGTCCCCTATGCCACCATGGTGACCATCAAAACAATAACATCACCATCACCACATTATAGTGCATGACGTGGTGGTTCTTCGCTGGAAATTCTCCAAGCACCACGACATGCATCGTGACATGGCCTCCCTGTAGTGGCGAGCATAGTGCACCTTTGCAGGAATGCACTATGACCCTCAAAATGACCACCTTTGTTGGACCATGACATTTTGTCATGGTGCTTCACCTTGCGCTATGGGAGGCTCCACAATGAAGTGGACCTATCTAAAACAGATGCCATTTAGGGACCATGGTGTGGTGCAAGCCATTGTGGTCCTTAAAAAAGCGCTGATAAAATAGGATTTTGCAAGCCTAAATTAAATATAAATAGTTCATATTTATGTCTTTTGTTTTAGAAAATAAATAAATGTCTATTTAATTGTTTAATTCCTTAATATTCATGTTTAGTAAATTGTTAAAGAAATATGAATATTGTGTATGCACATTTATGTGATAAATTGCTTCTAGAAGATAGAACCTTACATTACATGCTAGATATAACTCCATAAGATTTAGATTTCCATCTTCCATGACCTCAGTTTGTTATTTAGATTCATGGGTTGAGAATAGTTGTTGAATATAGTTTGCGCATATTAGGTTTTATAGATATCATGAATTGAATTCTCTCTTGAGTAAAGTATCCCCAAGGAGAGGGACTTTGGATTGGACTTCCCATTGACCTGGAGGCTTATGCCTCATTCTAGAAAGGTGGAGGTTGGCTATCTATATCTCTGAGATTACTCATGTGAAGATTTTCAATCAGATATAACTCAATGAATTTTCATGAAAAGTTTATATACCTTGCACATAAGATGCATATAGATATGTATGAATATGTTTGGCTTCTATATTTGGGCGAGTAACACGAACTGTGGATTGTGTAAAGAGTTACACATTAGTGCAACATGAACACATTAATTTGTTGGATCAAATAGGGATTTCAAAACTAAATCATTAAAAGCATGCATACACAAAGGAATAAAACATGAGAAGATAAAGATTACATAAGATGCAATAGTTATGAATTTAATATGCATATAATGTGCATTAAATTGGTAAGACTTTTGAAAGAAAACCCTTAAAATACCAAGTGTGAGATTCCTTCCAAAGAGACACTTTTCAAGACCTTGATCACCAAACTAGGTAGTTTCATGCCAAAGTGGGGTGCCCTTGAATTATCTTTTGTAAGGCAAGAAAGTTAAGAGTGACCCTAGATTACGAAACAAGGTAGTTTCATGCCAAATCGGGATGCCATGGATTTTCTTGTGTTGGGTTGTTTTTAACATTTACTTTGGGTTACATTTAGATGTGAAACCCCAAGGGTCAGGATACTAGAGGAATAAAGATGAGTATTATCCATATTATGGATACAAATAAAGAGTTGTCCACTCAACTATACAAGAACCAAAACTATTGTGATTTTATTGATAGCTTACTTAAATAAATAATGTGACGAGTTTCAGTCCACAACAGGGTCATTGCATAGTGAATTATAAATCTTGGCTCACTAAAAGGATATGATGTACAGAGTCATCATTTTTAGTGGGAGCACTTTCGTTAAAATTCCTTGATTAAAATATATAAAACATGATACCCACCCACTGATATATATTTGTTGTAGATTTTGGAACACTTCATGATAATAATTTTGATACCACTTATAGGTATGACCTATAAAATAGTTTCTTGGGTTGAGAACTATTCTTAAGGAGAATCATTATGATCATCTAAATGTGAATGTTATATAGATTAATTCCATCATCTCTAAATCATGGGTATTAGATATCAGGTGTTCGTCACACATTTTCACTGACAAAAATCGAATCAGAGATATAATGATATTAACAAAGGGTGAAGTAGATATTCATATTGATAATGGCGAAAGATTTACCACATTAGAAGTTGACACTTATGACTAGAAATTACTAAGTGGACTAATATTAGAATTGGAGAACAATTATTATGTTCCTTCCATAAATATGAATTTGATTTCGGTATCTTATTTAGATAAGAAGGTATTTTCATTATTTATTATGAAAAAAAGTTGTTCGATATATAAGAATAAAATGATTTATGGAATTATAAATATATTAAATGGTTTATAAATTCTAGATATAGATAATACATTTTATAAAATTTATAATTAGATGGATAGGGTTGATTCTAATCCCACTTGCCTTTGGTATTATCATCTTGGACATATAAATGAGAAACACATCCAAAGACTCCATAAAGATGGATTATTGGAACCATTCAATTATGAATCATTTGACACATATGAATCTTTTTTATTATGAAATATGACCAAGACAAATTTTAGTAGAAAAAGTGAAAGGGCTAGTGGAGTATTGGATCTCATAAATAAAGATGTGTGTGGACCAATGAGCACACAAGCTAGTGGTCACTTTAGGCACTTTCATTACTTTTACCGATGACTTTAGTCGGTATGGATATGTATTTTTGATGAAACACAAGTATTAAACTTTTTAAAAGTTCAAAGAGTGTCAAAAATAAGTACAAAATCAACTGGGAAAAAGTATTAAGATTCTTCGACCAGATCGGGGTGGCGAATACTTGAGTTAGGAATTCATTGATCAGCTGAGAGATCATGGAATTATTCCACAACCCACTCATCCTGGAATACCACATTGAAATATGGAATATAATAAGAGGGATCATACCTTGTTATACATGATTTGATCAATGATGAGTCAATGTGACCTTCCTATTTCATTTTGGAGTTGTGCAAAGAATATTACTGTATTTCTACTAAACTGTGTTCCATCTAAAGTAGTAAAAAAACACCATATGATACATGGTATGAAAAACATCATATTTTGTCTTTTATGAGGATTTAGGGTTTCAAAGAACTCATACAATGATATGATTCTGAAAAACGAGGCCCTATGTTAGAAAAATGCTTGTTTGTTGGTTATCCCAAATAGAAAAAGGAATATTATTTATAAAACCCCACTAAACATAAAGTGTTCGTGGATTGAGATGATGTTTTAATAGAGAGAAAACACATGGATCAAGTATTCAATGGAAGGAAAGTTGAACTTGGAGAAGTTAAAGACTAAAACACTACTACAAAACAGACCTTTAACAACTTTATATTTTATCAGCGCTTTTTTATATCACCGATAAAAGGTTCCCTTTATCAATTCTTTATTTTTAGTGCTGATAAAGGGTACCATTTATCAGTGATTAATTTTTAGCGCTGATAAAGGTTACCCTTTATCAGTTCTTTATTTTTAGCACTGATAAAGGGTATCCTTTATCAGTGTTTTTAGAGATACTAAAGGTCCCGAATAAAATGAAATAATTAAACAAATAAAAATTTTAAATGATTAAATTAAAAAAAATATTAAAAATTTCATTAATTAGATAATTATTTTTCACGACCCATCCCAGTAGGGCCCATGCTGTGACTCCCTAAGCCCACCTCCAATAGAAAAAATGGCTAGTGACTAGTACCAAGTAGATATATCACTAACATGGGAGGCATTGCCTTAGTACCTATACGTACGCACACATCTCTAATCCAAAAAATGTTGAAATGTAAAAAAACTAAGTAAAAAATGCATACAAACCACTATAACCCAAAACTAGAGTACAACATTGAAAGTGATAGAAAGTAAATAGGGATAGAATACAAGAACATTAAAAATAAATTTAGTAAAAAGTTCCTAAAACTCATCCATAGAAAACCCTACCTAAAGGCAAGGTACTGGGGCTACTGTCTGAAGCCTTAGGAACACCATGGTTTGTCTGATCTCACAAGGCTCCGTCTGGTCCTGGTCTGCCCTGAACACTGTCAAAAGGTCGCTCATCTTCACAAGACATGACACGTGTGGGCAAAACCCATGTAGGGGTGAGTATAACCATACTCATTAGGACACCCAAAGCCACAAAGTAATACACAAAGGAAATTATAGTCAACTCTATACAAGTATATGTCTACAACATATAACAAGAATATCTAGATATATTCAAACCATACCACATAGTCTAGGGTAAGTCATAAACACTGCATACCAACAATAGGGATTCAGTCTAAAGATTCCATGATGCAATCATCTATGAGAACACACTCCTGAGTCTGATAGCACTGACAACATCCATACGAGAAGTACCATTCATCATAATCCATTATGAGAGATAGATATGCTGAAAGATCTGAAGAGAGATATGATACATCATTGGAGGACCACAACCAGAGCCATGGGGTGATACCAACAACTCCACCAGTATTAACCAACTAAATAGAGGATTGATGCCCAGTGAAGTTGGTCATTTCAATACCGAAGACTCTACCTAGGGAACGAAGAAGAAATAAAGGATCTGCTTTGAGCCTCTCAGGAGATTCCAACAACTCTATCCTGGAAGTCTTGCTGAAGGGATCACACTTCTGTAAGTAGGAAATGATACCAATAAACCATTAGGGAAATGACAAAGGGAACAAAACCTAACAAAACTCATCCAATATATGGTGGATGAGGGAATCAATTCACGTAGAAAAGAGAGGGTTCACGGTGAGTAGTAGTCACACTCGCCGTGTCTCTTGACCCTAGGTAATTACCATGTAAATGGATCATATCACTAGAAATATGTCTTATCTAAGACCTAAAATTGGTCTCATAAGGACCATCTCGTTGTAAGGGTCCCAACGCTGCTAGCGACACGTCAAATAGATGCTCCTTTTGAAAGTTATGATCGTTTTAGTAAAAAGATCCAACCCGGGTCTGGTCTGGGTCTGATCTGACTCACCGGACCCAACCCACCGGATGACCCAACCCGATCTAGATCGTTGGGCCCACTGGGCCTCCCGACATGACTTGGTTCCCCTGGTCCGGTCCGCATACACGTGGGTCGGTTCATCAGCCGCATGCGGTCCGCCTTAGCCGCGTGCCCCTCTGGTCCCCACGGTGCCACATCGCATCCCATGTGGCCGGCCCGCTGTGTCTGCGCACACACTGCACGCTCTTCCTACCCGCAGACTCTACGCCACCACATGCCCCTTCTTCATAGACAAGCCACGTCACACATGGCGCTGACGTGTCACGCCGTTGTGCGCCACTGACCGCCGCCGCCTGCGCCGGCCACCGCCTGCGCCGCCCGCCGCCGCCCCTGCTTCTATGAGCCGCCAATCTTGCTCTGGTGCTCCATTTTTTGAAACGAAACTACTTACAAGATCCTCAGGTCGCGTTCTACACCAATCATGGCTACGAATCATCTTTCCATCACTCCAGGGGTCTGATCACGTTCGGAGCCTCCTGACAAGTCGAGCCGCGACCACGAGAGTCCAACGGTGAAGAGCACCAAGAACAAGGGTAAGAAAATCACAAAGAACTCCTTGAAGAATGAACCTTGGACTTTGTTCATATCGGCCTCAATCCTTTCTCATCAGAACAAAGAACGAAGAAACAAGAACATATAACAATAATCCCCAATGATTTATTGCAATTAAGCCTATCCTATAAGAATGATCGAACTGCAAGTCAACCTGTTGGTTGGTTGATCCATGTTCGTTGTTGATTTTAAAAACAAGGGGAAAAAAATAAAAAAACAACGCCCTACCTCATGGTTGGATCGTTCAGTGAAGAGGATTGATTGTCACATCGCTACCATTTGTGAGATCTGTCAAAACCACATCTTTTGATATCTGATTCGCAATCCCATCATCGTTCATCACCAAGAGAATCCTCCATGTTCCTCTCTCCAGAGCTTCCAGGTAATTCTAGGGTTATGTTCCTAACCCTGGATCCTTGATTAAAAGGTAAATTAAAAGAAATATTTTTATTCCTGTTACGTCCAAAAACTACTTTTCATAGTTGACCCACACCGGTCAATGTTAGATCTCACCTAGGGTAAAATCGCTGATCTAAATGTAATGGTGCCCACATATTTCTGATTCAGGCACCTGTTTAGAAGTTATTCTACTTTTTTTGGGAAAACCACTCACGCGTGCTATTTAAAGTTTAATATTTTTTAAACATTTATTTCGAGAACAATGGGTCTCGGAATCTCACTTCGTCTCAGTGTATGATCTCATAATAATTCCATATAATATTTGAAATAATACATGGAAACATTTGAGACATTACATTCTCCCCACCTTAGGGAATTATGTCCCCAAAAAGAAAAAACAAAAGGATACTCAAAACAATGCAGGTATTGTGCACGAATCTGAGCCTCCCACTGCCACGTGCTCTTCTGGAGATTACCATGCTGCCACCAGACACACACCAGGGGAATCGATCACCCATGAAGGATCCTCTCTCGCCGATCCTTGATCTCCACTAGGTACTCTGCAAAAGTCACCCCATCCTCAATGTCTAGCTCACCCCAGTCGATGATGTGTGATGAGTCATGCACATACCTCCTCAACTGCGACATGTGGAAGACATCATGTACCTGATGCAACTGAGGGGACAGAGCTAGGTGGTACACCACCTCACCAACTCTACATAGTATCTAGAAAGGGCTGATGAACCTTAGAGATAAATTGCCTCCCCGACCAAATCTCCGCAACCCACCTCGAGGTGAGACCCGAAGGAACACATAGTCTTCCTCCTCAAACTCCAAAGGTCTTTGTCTCCTGTTGGCATATAAATTCTATTGTCTCTGCACAGTCTTCATCCACTCCTAGATGATCTGTATCTTCTCAGTAGTAGCTCACACCAACTCTGGGCCCATGGGTGCTGACTCTCCTGAGTTAGTCCAGTAAAGTGGTGACCTACAAGATCACCCATATGAAGCCTCGATTGGCGCCATACCAATGGTGGAGTGGTAGATATTGTTGTATGAAAACTCAATTAGTGGTAGGTGATCATCCCAACTATGAACGAAGTCCAACATGCAAGCCTGCAACATGTCCTCCAGAACCTGAATGGTCATATCCGTCTGGCCATCCATCTCGGGATGAAATGTTGTGCTTAAGCGTAACTGAGTCCCAAATACCTCCTGCAATCCCTTCCACTACCGGGATGTGAAATGACCACCATGATCTGAAACAATCATTGATGGAACTCCATGAAACTGAACTATCTCTTGCATATAGAGGTATCCCAAGATATCTACTAAACTCTACTCCTGGATAGGTAGGAAGTGATCCAACTTGGTGAGTCAGTCAATGATCACCCAGATGGTATCGTGTCCCCTGGATGTACGTGGTAAAATCATCATGAAGTCCATCGATATCACATCCCTCCATTCCAGCACCTCAAGGGGTTGAGGTAAACCTGAAGTAACCTGGTGCTCAACCTTCACCTTCTGGCACATAAGGAATCGCGAAAAGAACTCTGCCACTGCCTTCTTTATCCATGTCCACCAAAACTAACGTCAGAGGTCTTAATACATCTTTGCCACACCAGGATGTACTGACAAATTGGATGTGTGAAACTCCCTCAAAACCTCCTCCTACAACGCCACTGGTACAACTATACATCCTCTAAAAAGAACAACATGCTCCCCACCTTTTGAATATCCATTTGGAGCAATCCTTGTGGATAATTGAGCATGTAGAGTCTCATAGTCGGTATCCCCAAGCTGTGCCTCCCTGACTCACTGTAAGAGTGCAGGGGTAAAAACCATCGATTGGAGGTGAGCCCTCCCATCTCCATCCACAAAGGATAACTAAAATGAGACCAACTGCTCTGATACCTCGTCCAACAACTAGGAACTTGAGATCTCCCGCTGAGAGCACCTCCACCACATTCTCCTTCCCAGGAGTATAGAAAATATCAAATTCACAATCCTAGAGAAACTCTAACCACCGCCTCTATCTTAAGTTCAAATCCTTTTGAGAGAAGATATAATTGAGACTCTTGTGATCAGAGTAGATGACAAATCGCTCACCCATCGGGTAGTGTTGCTACATCTTCAACGCGAAGACTACTGATGCCAACTCAAGATCATGGTTCATGTAGTTCTTCTCATGTGGTCTCAACTGGTGCGAACTATAGGAAATCACCACTTGCATCTACATCAGGATACAACCAAGACCGGTTCCTGATGAATCATAGAACACTACGTACTCGACACCCTCCTCCAGTAATCTCATGATCGGAGCACTCGTCAAACTCTATATCTAATGTTGGAAAGCCTGCTGGAACTTATCTTTCCACATGAAAGGCAACCCCTTTCAGGTCAAATCTGCCATAGGTGTTGATATCCTAGTGAAATCAGGTATGAATATCTGGTAATAGCTTATTATCCCAAGTAATCTCCGCACCTCCATCACACTTCTAGGTGGCTCCCATGCTAACACTACTTCCACGTTGGACGGTTCCACTGCCACTCAATCCGCTAAGATAACATGTCTTATAAAGTGGACCGCCTAAATCTAGAATAGACACTTTGAGAGTTTCCCATAAATTTAGTGCTCTCAGAGTACATCTAGAGCCATCCTTAAGTGTCTCGCATGCTCCTCCTCGGATGCCGAGTACACAAGGATATCGTAGATGATGACTACCAAGAACCAGTCTAAGTATGGCTGGAAGATCTGGTTCATGAGTCTAATGAACAATTATAGGGCATTCATCATTCCAAAAGGCATCACCAAGTACTCATAGTGACTATATCAGCATCTGAAAGACGTCTTTGGTATATCCTCATCCCGTACTCGCAGCTGGTGATAGCCTGATCGAAGGTCAACTTTTGAGAACCATTGTTCCCCTCTCAACTGATCGAAGAGGTCATCGATCCTCAGTAGTGGATACTTTTTTTCATGGTCACCTGGTTCAGGCACCAGTAGTTCACAAACAACCTCAAGCTCCCATATTCCTTTTTGGAAAACAACACTGGGTCCGCCTAGGGAGAAATACTAGGTATCACGAAGCCCTTCCTCTAAAAATCTTCTGTAACATCCCAAGCTTCCACGGTACGCTTCTCTTTGAATAATACAATAGTGTGTGTTGTACACAACTTCGAGTTCTAACACACACCACAACCAATCAAACTAGCCGTTATGAATAGTAATACCCACTTTTTGAAATTTTATAAATTTTATCTTTCAAAATGGACTTCATTTTTGGATTCGGAATATCGAAATTATATTAGGGAAAATTTTTGGTATTTTTCTGAAAACATTCAATTTTTGATGAATAGTGAAAAACACCGAGTTATAGTTTAAAACCAAATTTTTATTTAAATAATTATTTATTTTATTTAAATTTAATTAAGGTCAAAATATATACATAATACCTATATAAGTTCTATGTAATTAATTGAAGTTAGTTTAGAATAATTTTAGATATATAAAATTTTTATTGAACTTTTCACCGTCTTTTACCCACCTCCTATGAGAATTTGGAAATTCACATAAAACTTAATTTTACTGCTTCTATTAGTGGAATTTCAAAAATATGAGAGTCACGATTAATATCAAGGAGTAAAATGTGGTTCAATAAGATAAAAATAATTTTTGGTGAATAGTAACGTTTTACTTTTATTTACCACGGTTAAAAGTAAATAGTGTAATTACGGGTAAAAATGATGTTAATATTACCCAAACACATGTCCTAATTCTATTGAACAAGTGTATCTTGACCAAAAAAAACCTTAGGAATAAAATATTATCATTTAGATCCACTTGAATTAGATTTGGACATATATTATTATTTAATTCAAAAAAGAGTTAAAATCAAAGTTTAATAACTAAATTTTTTTTAATATAGGGATATACATAAGATGATTTCGATTATAAATATTCATTAGAAAGATAAAAATATTTCCTACATAATGGTATTTTATTTATAATTTTTAGACATTAAATAATTTAATTTATTTATGACACAATGGTGATGCAGTAATTACCTAATTAATGAAATATTAAAATAATTGATATTATAAATATAAAAATAAATGTAATTTGAGACTTTTTATGAATTACACTAATTTTATAGGTTAATGTGACATATTAGTATTGGTTATATAAATTTGTTTCGAAGTAATAATGCTGTTATGAAATTATCAAAAACAAAATACCCAATAGTGTCAAAATTGACATAAAAGAGTTTTTAAAACAAATATTATATTATTAATTGATATTCTATTCCTAAAAATATAAGGTTTGACAAAAGGAATTATATAATGATAGGTGTATCATTAATGGACCACTTGGGGGTCACTTGGAGGTATATAGTAAGTTTATTAACTATATAATATAAAAATACAAAGAGACATCGTAAATGTCAAACTATTTAACTAAGAGTTAAATATAAATGATAAGGTTAATATAGTGACCCAAACCTGTCTAAAATATATTGGTTGAAAGGATTATTACCCATACCCACATTAAACTTTAAATAATCTACTTTGGATCCATTATAAACCGAATATGAATTTTTTATAAAATAATATTTCTAGCTTTTCCAAAGGTTCCCCTCACCCCTCTTATAAAAGGGCACTCCCCCTTCTCTCTAATTTACACCTTCAAAGCCTTTTTTATCGGCCAAACCCTACCCAAATATTCTCTAAAATTACCTCACTTCAACTTAGAGGCTTTAGTTTGATCAGAAAACCAATCTAAGGATCCCTTTTGATCAAATCAAAAAGAAGAACCCGAAGAAGAGGTAATGTTTTCACCACCCTCTTTCAAGTTCCTTTCTTCTTCAACTTATTCTTTCTTTGTTATTTCCATTATAAAATAATAACTCCAGTATCTTCTATATACTATAATGTTATTATAAATATGGTACAAACATATTCAGTATTCTATCCATCCTTTGAATAACATGTCACCATACGTGCGTACGTACGACTTATCGTCTCCACGTCGTGGTGTAATTGTTATTCAAAACATTATTATTTGGATGGGTATGATAATGATGTGAAATTAATGTAAATAATAAATATAACATGATAATTATTATTTATATATGATATACCATCAAATTATATATTATTTTAATATCAAATGAATGATATTGTCGCTCGTACGTACGTACGGACTACCGTCGCCACGAACGCGATAAGATTCATTCCCCATCGTATCCATTCAAGACTAAATTTCATTTGATGATTAAAAATATTTTTAGAGACATGATATCATTATGGATATGAATAATATACATCCCATCCATAACAGATATGGATCACATAACAAAGAATATAAAGGAAAACAAATCCGTTAACACCCAAAACGATGATAATACTAAGATATTATTAACAAATCAATGTTAAAAGATCATATATGATATCATATTAATGTATATGATTCTTGTATAATTTAATAAAAATTATTTCACCATTATAAAGGAGTTTAACCTACTTTTAACCAAGTAAAATTATAAGGTAAGGGTTTATTTCACAATCTCTTCATTATCCGTGGTTGTTTATACGTAATTATCTACTGGGACCTCTTTATCATCCACATCCATGTTTCTTAAAAATATATTTCAAATCATTATTACTATTTTATAGACTATGGGTTAAAGTCATTTATACACTTGTTGACTTTTTATAAGATGTTTGTAAGGGAATCTTTCTGTCGTTTTCCAAACAAGGTCCTTTTTAACCTTTTTCGACAGAATTAAGGTAAGAATGTCTTTTTTTAACTTATACGGCGGGTGCAGCTATTTTCCACCATTATAAAATCGTCAAAGATTCCATTACAATATTATAAGAATATTTTCAAAGTAAATGTTTTATTTTATAATTATGTTACTTTTAAATTATTTTAAAAAAAGAGATATTTCTCTCAAATAGTTTTGATTTCATCTATGTCAACATCCTTTGATGGATTTTAAGCTTATTTGAAGTTTATTTATTATGATACAAAACTTCCATATTGTATTGAAGGTTTTGTGATATGTTTGACTGTGGATGTGTTATTTTTATACCATTCATGGTTTATGGAGAAAGTATTGACATTTTGTATGCTAATTTTAATATGAGTGTTTATGTTATGTTTAAACCTATTTATATGAGGAATGCATTGGACTTAACAAGTGACGAGTGCAGCCCGCTATAGCTCCTCGATGCATCGGTAGGTCTCATGAGAAAAACTAGTGTCTTATCACAAGGCCTCGACAAAATCTTATTTGTAGTCTTGGTATAAGGCCTTGAATATGTGGTTATGATAGTATGACATTATGCATTCCATCATTATGAAAGTGGTTATTGATATTTCTTGTGATTATTCGACTAGTAGAATATCCATGTGAATAAGTAAATGAAATTATTTAATTTAATTTTTTCCATATTATGCTGAAGTTCAAGTTTACAAGGATTTTGTTTTAGTTATACATTTCCTTAAATGTTTATGCTTATTTATGAAAGTTTTCGTTATATTGTTATCCTTACTGGGCATTTGAGCTCATACCTTTCTATGTTTTATTTTTCCCAGGATGTGAAGAAGTATTTTATGAATGACCTACAGGGATAGTATAAGGGGATATGAGTGTGGAGACAAGATGTTTTTGTAGTTTTCACTTTATGATGTAATATAAACTTTATGAATATATCTAGTTATTTCAAGGCTATTAAACTAATCAGTCTTTTGAGACTTGATCTTTTGTGATCATGACAATGTTATGTAATAATGCACCAACTCTGGGTAACTGGGGTTGGGGCATTACAGTTGGTATCAGAGGAAGTTTAGTACAAACCTTGGGAACTAGATTTAGATAAACTCTGATTAGAGCACATAGACCTAAGATGGACTTTGAGGATTAGTATAGAACAACTTCCTAGAATTTTGGTATTGTAGAGATTTTGTGAGTTTTCCGAGCAATACATCCCTGTCTGGATATGAGTAGGTAGAGCTGGATATGGTACAGATGTACCTAGGGGTTAAAATCGAAAACACCACTTTGAGCTAGACTCGAATGGGAACTGGTGCACGACAATGGGACTCGCTGCACTCTTGGTTACGACTCTCCTGGGGGATATGATTAGGATAATTATCATTTTCTTTACAAACCATTATGAAGGGTTTATGAGTATAAACTTCCTCAAAGATTTTTTTTATGATTATGGATTATATCCATAAATAGTTCAATTTACGTAGTTTTTTGCAAGTATGGAATTATGTATTTTGATCCATAAACTGATCTAGTTTATGCCATTGTTTAGAAATGGCGCCTAGTGGAAGGAATGGAAACCATATCAATGCACACACTCCATGTAGGGATTTACCTCCTACTCAAGATAATTATAGTGGAGCTGGTGATGCAACTGGTGCTGATCAGCTAATCACCATACTGGGACAACTCACTCAGGTTATGAATAATAACCTTACCCGTATGGAGCACCCTGATCCGCAACATGGAGGATCAATGTTAGATCACTTCATAAGGCAACAACCACCAAAATTCAATGGGAGTAAAAGTCCACTAGTAGCTGAGCAATGGATAAACTCCTTAGAGAAAATATTTTATGCCTTGGGGAGTAGTGAAAGGGAAAAAGTTATCATGGCAGTTTACTACCTCACTGGAGATACTGATCAATGGTGGTCATTGATTCAAAACACAAAGGAAGATGATGAAGTATCAAATATGGAATGGAGGGAGTTAAAAGAGATTTTATTAGAAAAATACTTTCCTCGTGACCATCGAGCAGATATGGGAAGGCAATTTCTGAGTCTGAGACAAAAGGAGGATGAGAATGTCGCAAAGTATGAAGCTAACCTTACAAGGTCAGTGAGGCATGCAACAGATTATATACGTAACCTGAGGAGTAATATTGATCGTTTATTTGATGGTTTAAAACCATTTCTTCATCGAGAATTAGTGTCACAATCCTACTCATCGTACGAAGATATTGTCTCATGTGCTATCAAGATAGAAAAAGAATTCTCTAAGTCGTATAACTTTAAAGCAAAGCAAGAGAAGAAGAGATCTTCTGATCACTTTGGAAATGGAAATAAAGGGGAAAAGGGAAGAGTTGATTATCCATCCTGCAGTAAATATGGGAAGAAACACCTCGGTACTTGCTTGAAAGGAATGAGAGTCTGTTACAAGTGTGGTGAAAAAAATCCACCAAACTCATGATTGTAAGGGGAAGAAAGAAGCTACTGATGTTCAATGCTACAACTGCAAGTAGATGGGACATTATGCAAATGAATGTCCTAAGTGTTAGGGGAAATTACCTCAGAAAAGGACAAGGGATCAAGGCCAATCTTATGCTATCACTACTGCTAAGGTAAAAGCTCCGAAAGACATGGTGGCAGGTAATTTAATGGTTTCCTCAAGTTTAGAAAATGCATTATTTGATTTTGGATCATCATAGTGTTTCATATCTTCCCAGTTTGCTAAGAAGATTAGATATTTCCAATTTGATCTAACAAGGGAGTTTTCAGTTAAAACTCCTAAGGTAAGTATCATTGCAACAATTTTTTTTGAATTAGTCCCCATTAGAGCACATAAATGTTCTTTATCTACTGATCTCATCGTCATACCTATGATTGAGTTTGATATAATCCTTGGTATGGACTGGATTTTAGACCATGATGCAAAGATTTATTGTAAGAAGGAGGTTACGATTTTTGATGATGATGATAAGGAACACCTTATCTTTAGAGAAGAATCTTCACCACCTGATTCTTACCTAGATCCACCCCCAGTAGCTCAACTAAATTCAATTATTGGGGAGGAAGAGAATGAAATAACTGTGGGTAAGGAAAAGAATGTTCAAATAGAGGATGTGCCTATTGTGAAAGAATATGTAGATGTGTTTTCGGAATATTTACCTGGACATCCTCCAGAATGAGAAATTGAGTTTTCCATTGATTTAATTCATGAATAAAGGCCCATATCGAAGACCCCTTATAGAATAGCCACTATGGAATTAGTTGAACTAAATAAACAACTAGAGGAATTGAGTAATAAGGGATTTATTCACCCTAGTGTTTCTCCATGGGGATCCCCTGTCCTTTTTGTTAAGAAGAAAGATGGATCTATGAGGTTATGTATCGACTACAGGAAAATCAATGCTATAACAACAAAGAACAAGTATCTCCTACCTCGCATTGATGATTTATTTAAACAACTACATGGAGCTCAATACTTTTCAAAGATTGACCTTCGATCTGGATACCATCAGTTGTGTGTGAAGAAGGAAAACATTCCGAAGACAGCATTTCGAACCAGGTATGGGTATTACGAGTTTATAGTAATTCCTTTTGGGATGACTAATGCACCCTCTGTTTTCATGGATCTAATGAACAGAGTTTTCAAGGAATATCTTGATGATTTTGTAGTGGTATTTATTGATGATATCTTGGTATATTAAAAAAGATATGAAGACCATTAAAATCACTTGCGCATTATCCTAAATACTCTTAATAGACATGAATTATATGGGAAGTTTAAAAAGTGTGAATTATGGCTTCAGGAGATCTCTTTTCTTGTCCATATTGTCTCTAAGGATGGAATCTCTATTGATCCTTCTAAGACCAAGGAAATCCAAGAATGGACAGCCCTGATGAGTATAACTGAGGTATGCAGTTTTATTGGTTTAGTAGGTTATTATCGGCATTTCATCCAGAATTTTTCCTGATTGGCTTACCCATTAACAAAGCTCACACGTAAAGGGGTTAAATTTTTTGGACAAAAGATTGTGAAGAATGTTTTGAATATCTGAAGAGAAGATTATTCAATGCTCCTATATTGACTCTACCATCGAGGAATGATGGGTTCATTATTTATAGTGATGCATCGAAGAAAGGAATTGGTTGTGTCCTTATATAGAATGATAGGGTTATTGCCTATGCATCACGACAGCTAAAAATTCACGAGAAAAACTATCCTACTCATAATCTTGAGTTATCAGCTGTAATATTTCCTTTAAAGATTTGGAGACACTATATTTATGGTGAAAAATGTGAGAATTATACTGATCACAAGAGTTTGAAGTATATTTTCTCACAGAAAGAACTCAACATGAGGTAAAAGAGATGGCTTAAACTACTCAAGGATTATGATTGCACGATACACTATCACCCGGGGAAGGAAAATAAGGTGGTAGATGCTTTGAGTAGAAAGGATCATGGAGTTTTGAACAAGATGAGAGTTGAAAAGGATCCTATATATATGGATCTAGTAAAGATGGATATGGGAATCACCATGGAAGGTGAAACATCAATGCTTTTTCAAATGGTTGCCAAACCATCTTTACTAGAAAAGATAAAGAGTTCTCAGACCGATGATGAAGAGTTTCAAAAGAAGATTAAAGTTGTGAATGATGGGAGATTGAGTGACTTTGTGTATGAAGATGGAATTTTAAAATTTGGGAAGAGAATTTGTGTTCCTAATATACCTGATATAAAAAGGGAATTGTTGGACGATGCTCATAGTTCCAATTTCTCTATACACCCTGGGAGCCCCAAAATTTATAGAGATTTGAAGAAACATTTTTGGTGGGACAACATGAAGAGGGAGATTGCTGATTTTGTGTCAAGATGTATGGTTTTTCAACAAGTGAAAGCTAGAAGGCAACAACCTGGATGAGTCATGCAACCTCTTCCCATACCTGAGTGGAAATGGGATAATATTACGATGAACTTCATCATGGGACTACCAAAGACTCCTAGAAGGAATGATGCAATATGGGTCATTGTTGATCGTCTTACCAAGTCAACACATTTTCTTGCTATAAGGGAAGATTTACCACTTGAATATCTAGCAAGGCTATATATTAATGAAGTTGTGAGACTTCATGGAGTACCCCTATCGATTGTTTCTGATCGTGATCCCTGTTTTACTTCAACATTCTGGAAGAGTCTTCAGAAGGCCTTGGATACTGAACTTCATTTGAGCACTGCCTACCACCCTCAAAGAGATGGACAATCAGAACGGACTATTCAAACCTTATAAGACATTTTGAGATCTTTCTCACTTGACTTTTAGGGTATGTGGGATCAATATTTATCTTTGGTAGAATTTTCCTATAACAATAGCTTCCATTCAAGTATTCAGATGGCACCATATGAAGCATTATACGGAAAGAGATGTCGCACACCAACCTGTTGGGAAGACGTTGGTGAAAGAAAACTTGCAAGCCCAGAACTGGTGGAGGAAATGATAGAAAAGGTAAAGGTAATCCAAAACCACATCAAAGCAGCTCAAAGTAGGCAGAAGAGCTATACTGATAACTTAAGGAAGGATTTGGAATTTAAGATAGGAGATCATGTTTTCTTGAAGGTATCTCCATGGAAGGGTGTTATACATTTCAGTAAGAAAGGAAAATTGAGTCCCAGGTACATCGGACCATTCGAAATTCTAGAACGAATTGGGGCTGTAGCTTACCGTTTGGCAATGCCGCCAAGTCTCTCCAAAGTTCACGATGTGTTCCACGTATCACTGTTGAGAGAATACATGCCTGACCCAACGCATGTACTCACTTATGAGGAATTAGAACTGGAACCCGATCTATCTTATTGCGAAGAGCTCTTCATGATTCTTGATACCAGAGAACAAGTGCTGAGAAACTGGACGACTTGTCTGGTGAAAGTTCTATGGAGAAACCATAAGATGGAAGAGGCAACATGAGAACCCGAGGAACTTATGATGAAGAACCACCCGAGTCTTTTTATGCAATAATATTCTAGAAATTTTGAGGATGAAATTATTTGAAGGAGGGGAGAATGTAAAACCCCAAGCTTCCACGGTACGCTTCTCTTTGAATAATACAGTAGCGTGTGTTGTACGCAACTTCGAGTTCTAACACACACCACAACCAATCAAACTAGCCATTATGAAGAGTAATACCCAAGTTTTGAAATTTTATTAATTTTATCTTTCAAAATGGACTTCATTTTTGGATTCGGAATATCGAAATTAGCTTAGGGTGGTTTTTTGGTATTTTTCTGAAAACATTCAATTTTTGATGAATAGTGAAAAAACACTGAGTTATAGTTTAAAACCGAATTTTTATTTAAATAATTATTTATTTTATTTAAATTTAATTAAGGTCAAAATAGACACATAATACCTATATAAGTTCAATGTAATTCATTGGAGTTAGTTTAGAATAATTTTAGATATATAAAAATTTTATTGAACTTTTCACCGTCTTTTACCCACCTCCTAGGAGAATTTGTAAATTTACATAAAACTTAATTTTACCGATTCTGTGAGTGGAATTTAGAAAATCCAAGAGACAAGGTTAATATCAAGGAGTAAAATTTGGTTCAATAAGATAAAAATAATTTTTGGTGAATAGTAACTTTTTACTTTTATTTACCACAGTTAAAAGTAAACAGGGTAATTAAGGGTAAAAATGATATTAATATTACCCTAACACATGTAATAATTCTATTGTAAAAGTGTATCTTGACCAAAAACAAGATTAGGAATAAAATATTATCATTTAGGTCCACTTGAATTAGATTAGTACATTTATTATTATTTAATTCAAAGAAGAGTAAAAAGAGTTAAAATCAAAGTTTAATAACTAATTTTTTTAATATAGGGTTATACATAAGATAAATTCAATTATAAATATTCATTAGAAAGATAAAAATATTTCCTAAATAATGGTATTTTATTTATAATTTTTAGACATTAAATAATTTAATTTATTTATGACACAATGGTGATGCAATAATTACCTAATTAATGAAATATTAAAATAATTAATATTATAAATATCAAAATAAATGTAATTTGAGACATTTTATGAATTACAATAATTTTATACGTTAATATGACATATTATTATTGGTTATATAAATTTTGTTCGATGTAATAATGCTGTTATAAAATTATCAAAAACAAAATACCCAATAGTGTCAAAATTGACATAAAAGAGTTTTTAAAACAATTATTATATTATTAATTGATATTAAATTCTTAAAAATCTAAGGTTCAACCAAAGGACTTATATAATGATATGTGTATCATTAATGGACTACTTGAGGGTCTCTTGGAGGTATATAGTAAGTTTATTAACTATATAATATAAAAATACAAAGAGACATGGTAAATGTCAAACTATTTAACTAAGAGTTAAATATAAATGATAAGGTTAATATAGTGACCCAAACCTATCTAAAATCTATTGGTTGAAAGGATTTCGACCCATCCCCACCTTAAAATTTAAATAATCTACTTTGGAGCCATTATAAACTGAATATGAATTTATTATAAAATAATATTTCTAGCTTTTCCAAAGGTGCCCCTCACCCCTCTTATAAAAGGGCACTCCTCCTTCTCTCTAATTTACACCTTCAAATCCTTTTGGCTCGGCCAACCCATACCCATATATTCTCTAAACTTCCCTCACTTTAAACTAGAGGCCTTAGTTTGATCATAAATCCAACCTAAGTATCCCTTTTGATCAAATAAAAAGAAAGAACCCGAAGAAGAGGTAATGTTTTCACCACCCTCTTTCAAGTTCCTTTCTTCTTCAACTTCTTGTTTCTTTGTTATTTCCATTATAAAATAATAACTCCAGTATCTTCTATATACTGTAATGTTATTATAAATATGGTACAACCATATTCAGTATTCTATCCATCCTTGGAATAACATGTCACCATACGTGCGTACGTACGGCTTATCATCTCCACGTCGTGGTGTAATTGTTATTCAAAACATTATTATTTGGATGGGTATGATAATGATGTTTAATTCATGTAAATAATAAATATAACATAATAATTATTCTGTATATATGATATACCATCCAATTATATATTATTTTAATATCAAATGAATGATATTTTCGCCTGTGCATACGTACAGACTACCGTCTCCACGAACGCGATAAGATTCATTCCCCATCATATCCATTCAAGAGTAAATTTCATTTGATGATTAAAAATAATTTTTATAGAGATAATATCATTCTGTATATGAATAATATACATCCCATCCATAAAAAACATGGCTCACATAACAAATAATATAAAGGAAAACAAATCCGTTAACACCCGAAACGATGATAATACTAAGATATTATTAACAAATCAATGTTAAAAGATCATATATGATATCATATTAATGTATATGATTATTGTATAATTTAATAACAATTATTTCACCATTATATAGGATGTTATCCTACCCTCAACCAAGGAAAAGTACAAGGTAAGGGTTTATTTCACAATCTCTTCATTATCCGAGGTTGTTTATACGTAATTATCTGCTGGGACCTCTTTATCATCCACATCCATGTTTCTTAAAAATGTATTTAAAATCATTCTTACTATTTTATAGACTATGGGTTAAAGTCATTTATACTCTTGTTGACTTTTTATAATATGTTTATAAAGGAATATTTTCGTCGTTTTCTAAACAAGTTCCTTTTTAACCTTTTCGACAGAATTAAGGTAAGAATGTATTTTTTTAACTTATACAGCGGGTGCGGCTATTTTCCACCATTATAAAATCTTCAAAGCTTCCCTTAAAAGCTTATAAGAATATTTTCAAAGTAAATGTTTTATTTTATAATTATGTGACTTTTAAATTATTAAAAAAAAGAGATATTTCTCTCAAATAGTTTTGATTTCATCTATGTCAACATCCTTTGATGGGTTTTAAGCTTATTTGAAGTTTATTTATTATGATACAAAACTTACATATTGTATTGAAGGTTTTGTGATATTTTTGACTATGGATGTGTTATTTTTATACCATTCATGGTTTATGGTGAAAGTATTGACATTTAATATGCAAATTTTAATACGAGTGTTTATGTTATGTTTAGACCTGTTCATATGAGGAATGCATTGGAATTAATAAGTGACGGGTGGATCCCGCTATAGCTCCTCGATGCATCGGTAGGTCTCATGAGACAAACTAGTGTCTTGGCACAAGGCCTTGAAAAAATCTTATTTGTAGTCTTGGCACAAGGCCATGACTATGTGGTTATGATAGTCTAGCATTATGCATTCCATCATTATGAAAGTGGTTATTTCTATTTCATGTGATTATTTGACTAGTAGAATATCTATGTGAATAAGTAAATTCCATTATTTAATTTTATTTTTTCCATATTATGTTGAAGTTCAAGTTTAAAAGGATTTTGTTTTAGTTATACATTGCCTTAAATGTTTATGCTTATTTATAAAAGTTTTCGTTATATTGTTATCCTTACTGGGCATTTGAGCTCACCCCTTTCTATGTTTTATTTTTCTCAGGATGTGAAGAAGTATTTTATGAATGACCTATAGGGATAGTATAAGGGGATATGAGTGTGGAGACGAGATGTTGTTGTAGTTTTCACTTTATGATGTAATGTAAACTTTATGAATGTATCTAGTTATTCCAAGGCTACTAAACTAATCGGTCTTTCGAGACTTGATCTTTTGTTATCATGCCAATATTATGTAATAATGCACCGACTATGGGTAACTGGGGTCGGGGCGTTACATCTTCCAACTGAAATCTCAGCTCATGAAGCTTTGTGGGATACATCCAATATACTAGTGAGGATATCAGTACCATCTCAGGGTTTAAGTTGATGCAAAAGTCTATCTCTCGATGAGGAGGTAATCCTAGAACATCTTCAGGGAAGTCATCCTCATACTCTAACACTACTGCTGGGAAAAATAAACTCATAACATCTACTACACCGAGGGTCAAGCTAACCAAGTGATGAGTGATCGACTGTTCCCTCCTATGTATGAGTTCATCCTGTGCTTCCTGGATTTCCTTTTCATTAAAAAAGGAAAACCTCATTCCATTGTTGCAGAAACACCACACCCTTCTCCTAAAACAATCAATTTGGGTATGGACCGATGATAACCAATCCATACCAAGAATGACGTCTTAAGGACTTGATGCTGCCACCAAGAGGTTCCAACCAAAACATTCATCTCCAAGGGTAATGCCACACTATCAACATAGATGTGTGATCATAGAGTCTCCTCCCATAGGTGTCTCCGAGCATAAGGTTCGAGTCAACAGTTCTACCATAATCTCAAGGTCTTGTACTAGATATGTGGTGAGGAAGGAATGAATAACACCTATGTATATCAGTATGAAAACTAGAGTAAAAAAAGAAACAGATCATACCTTGAATAATCCATAGATTCCCTAGGTCATAAGCCTCGACCACATACAGCTTTCCCTACCCCTGTCCTCCATCTCCCTGATCCTGGCGCAGACCACCTGGGGGTGGTGGTGGTAGCAATTTGAAACATTGACCACATCTCAATTCTCTCCCAAATCCTCATCCACATACTCCTCCCTATGTATCTGCATGATCCTATCTCTACCTATGCCTCAGTGGTCCGTTAACTATCTCCCTATTAGTAGCATGACAGGTTGGACAATATCGAGCAAGATGTCCACTACTGTCACATGAGTAGCACCGCCTCACTCTAGGCTAACTGGATCCACCTCATGAACCCTAAACTGTAGATCCTATGTCCTAAGACATCCTCCTGAAACGTATCCCATGTTCATATCCCTAAGGCTGGCATCATCTCCCTACTATCGAGGTCTCTGCACCTTCCTGTCCTCTACTGGCTATCACCGACTGTCTCTGCTCAGTCCCGAATATCCCCACCACCAAGGCCCTCTCAAGCACCCTAGCATAAGCAGAAATTCCCAGAGGGATAATACTGGCTTGGATGTATCTACACAGACCCTGCTCAAAGGCTCGATCCTAGAATTACTAATCTCTAACCATATCCATCAAGTACCTGTAAAGGTTGGTAAACCTTAATGAATAATTAGCTACTGTCATACTACCTTGTTGAAGCTAAAGAAGCTCTTATATACGCACAGATCTCAATGTAACTGATGAGAAATCCTCTATAAAGAGGCGCTCTAACTCTGTCCATGAGAGAGTCTCCTCATCGCAAGTTTTAATAGTCAGACTCCACCATCGCCCCACTGAGCCCTGGAGAAGGATCACTGTCAGAACCACCATCTGATTAGCCAGTAACCTGAATAAATATAAAACTCGGGTCATTGCCTCAAGCTAGTACTCAGCCGCCTGAGGGTCATTCACACCTTGAAACCTGATGGGTGTATGTCTTTGAAACTCATGGAGGGCGCTCATCTCATGCTCCTTGTCTTCTGGTACTATAGGTACCACTAGTATCTCCATAGGTGGTAGTATAGCTGGCGCACCACCTGGAGGTAACATCTGGGAAACTGGTCCCTGTACTGAAGCCTCATCACTGAGGGGGTCATCCTCATGATCGAGCAGCAGAATTCTAGCTGGTATGCATCACAGAGAAATCCTGTAAGGAAAAAATATATACCACAGTCAATGAGTATATTAGGATAACTGACTCAAGAAGTACATGGAAACCATAAACCATTCATACATGATGCATATACCATTATTTTCCCTAAAACTAGTGTTCTCATGTATTGAGTTGAAAAGTAGGTTATCAAAGTCCTGGTGTATGGATATGTCGGCCGCCACACCAACACTGGAGTCCCTATCCAGAAATCTGAACTCGAAACACTTAACACTGTTTCCCCAAACCAATATCATAGACTCTCAGTCCTAAGGTAGAAATGATCATCCTCTGATACCACTCTGTCACGACCCGTCCCAGTGGGTCCCGTGCTGTGACTCCCCAAACATGCCTCCAATAGGCTAGGGGTTGGTGACTAGCACCGAGTAGGCATATCACTAACATGGGAGGCATTTCCTTAGTACCTTTATGCATGGACATATCTCCAATCCAAAAAATATTGAAATATAAAAACACTATGTAAACAATGCTTTCAAACCACTATAACCCACAACCAGAGTACAATAGTGAAAGTGATGGAAAGTAAATAGGGCTAAAATACAAGTCCACCAAAAAGAAAGTAGGTAAACAAGTTCCTGAAACTCATCCGTAGAAAAACCTATCTGAAGTAAAGGTACTGGGGCTACTGTCTGAAGTTGTAAGAACACCACGGTCTGTCTGATCTTAAAAGGCTTCATCCGGTCTTGGTCTGCCCTGGACTCTGTCAAAAGGCCTCTCATCTGCACAAGACATGACATGTGCAAGAAAAGCCTATGTAGGGGTGAGTATAACAATACTTAGTAGGAAACACCAAAACCACAAAGCAATAGATAAAGGAAAGTACAATCATCTCTACATAAGTATATGTTTATAACATATAATAAGAATATATAGATATACTCAAACCATACCACACAGCCTAAGGTAAATCATAACCACAACATACCAACACTAGGGATTTAGTTCGAAGATTACACGAAGCACTTATCTAGGAGAACACACTCCTGAGTCCAATAGCACTGACGATGTCCATCTGAGAAGTATTGTTTGTCAGAAACCATCATGAGAGAGAGATACGCTGAAAGATCCGAAGAGAGATACGATACATCAGAGGAGGATCAAAACCAAGGCTATGGGGTGATACCAAAAAATACATCTGGATTAACCCCCTAAGTATAGAATCGAATCCCGATGAATTTTTTCATGTCAATACCAAAGACTCTACCTAGGGCACGAATAAGGAATAGAGGATCCGCCTCGGGCCTCTTGGGGGATTCCAACAACTCTATCCTGGAAGTTCTGCTGATGAGATCATACTTCTATGAGTAGGAAACGATACCAACAAACCTTCAGGGAAATGATAAAGGGAATGAAACGTAACTAAACTCATCCAAGATACTATGGATGAGGGAATCGATTCATGTATAAAAGAGAGGGTGCATGGTGAGTAGTAGTCACACTCGCCGTGTCCCTTGACCCTGGGTACTGCCAGTGTAAACAGATCATGTCATTGAAAATATGTCTGAGATAAGACCCACCATTGGTTTTATAAGAACCATCTCATTGTAAGGGTCCCAAATTCACTAACGGCGCGTCAAACGGATGCTTCGTTTGAAAGTTATGACTGTTTTAGTAAAAAGATCCAACACAGGTCCGGTTCGACCCGTCGGCCGACCCGACCCGGTCCGGTCTGCTAAGCCCGGTCCGACACATCCCTTTGGGCCCGATCTAGCTTGCTGGGCTGCATGGTGCAGCCCGGTTCCCTTGGTTTGACCTGCATGCACACAGGCCAGCTCGTCTGCCGCACGCGGTTCACCCCGGCTGCGTGCCCCTTTGGTCCTCGTGGTGCCACACTGCATGCCACGTGGTCGGTCCGTCACATCTATGCATGCCCCGCACGCTCTGCCTTTCCATAGCCTCATCATTGCCATGGGCCTCTTCTCCATGGCCGATCCGTGTTCCACACAGTGCTGACACACCATGCCGCCGTACGCTGCCGGCCGCCGCCGCCACCCCTGCTTTTGTGGGCCACCAATCTTGCTCCGATTCTCCATTTTTCAAAACAAGGCCACTTTCACGATCCTCAGGTCACATTATACACTGATCTAGTATCTGATTCATCTTTTCATAATTCAGAGGGTCCAATCGCGTTCGAAGCCTCTCAGAAAGTCAACCCGCGACCACGAGGGTCCAACGATGAAGAACACCAAGAACGGGGGTAAGAAAATCACAAAGAACACCCTGAGAAATGAACCTTGGCCTTTGTTCATATTAGCCTCAATCTGTTCTCACTAGAATGAAGAATGAAGAAACAAGAACATATAATAATAAAACCCAATGATTTCCCACAATTAATCCCATCCTGCAAGAATGATTGAATTGTGGGTCAACCTGTTGGTTGGTTGATCTGCGTTCATCGTTGATTCTAGAAACGGTGAAAGAAAATCAAAGAAAAATGCCCTACCTATGGGTTGGATCGTTCGTTGAAGAGAACTGATCGTCGTGTCGCTGCCGTTGGTGAGATCCGTCAAAACTGCGTCTGTCGATCTCTGATCCGCAATCTCATCGTCATTCGTCGCCGAGAGAATCCTCTAAGTTCCTCTCTCCAGAGCCTCCAGGGAATTCTAGGGTTATGAGCCTAACCCTGGATCCCTTCTTAATAGGAAAATTAAAAGAAATATCACTATGTTGAATAAAAATATTTTTATTCCCGTTATGTCTGAAACTACTTTTCATGGTTAACCTGCGCTGACCAATGTTAGGCCTCACCTTGAGAAAACTCGCAGCTCTGGATGCAATGGTGTCTTCAGATTTCTGATTACGACACCTGTTTAGAAGTTATTCCATTTTTCATAAAAATCGCTCGCACATGCAATTTAAAGTATAATATTTTTCAAAAATTTATTCCGGGTACACTGGGTCTCAAAATCGTATGCTCTCTTAGCGCTTGGTCTCGTAATAATTCCATATAATATTTAAAAGAATACAAGAAAAAATATGGGACATTACATTATTGATAAAAATGAATAAATTTAATATACATATATATAAATTATGAATATTAATAAATAGTATATATTAAATGTATAGATATGTAAAATGAATAAAATGAAATAATTAAACAAATAAAAATAAAAAATGAGTAAATTAAGAAAAATATTAAACATTTTATTAATTAAATAATTATTGATAAAAATGAATAAATTTAATATACATATATATAGATTATAAATATCAATAAATAGTATATATTAAATATATATATATAAAATGAATAAATTCTAATAATTAAACAAAAAAAATTAAAACTGAATAAATTTTAATAATTAAACAAAAAAATTTAAAATGAATAAATTATAAAATTATTAAAAAATTTATTAATGAAACAATTATTAATAAAAATGAATAAATTTAATATATATATATATATATTATAAATAGTAATAAATAATATATATTAAATATAAATATAGAAAATGAATAAAATGTAATAATTAAAAACATATTAATGTCTTATTCATTTTAAATGGTTTTGATATAGAGTTATTCATTAATACATTTAGTATAGAAATATATTCATATATATATATATATTTCTCTCTCTCTCTCTATATATATCAAGGCATATAATATTTCTTAAAATATGATTTATATAATACAAAATATTTATGCTTACATTAAACAAGTCATATATTCAGTGAAAAAATGGTTTATAAATAAAAATTAACATTAATTAAAAACACTGAATAATTGCATCGAGTAATGGACATAATTTAACGTCGTTTGATTTTTCATTTTAACATATATCAAACATGTGTTACATTGATCACACATACATATACGTAATTAATGCATTTTTAAAT
The DNA here is from genome assembly GCA_963277665.1 of Viscum album. Taxonomy (NCBI): domain Eukaryota; kingdom Viridiplantae; phylum Streptophyta; class Magnoliopsida; order Santalales; family Viscaceae; genus Viscum; species Viscum album. Next base: position 936,254,057 of record OY728129.1, on the reverse strand, counting down.
AAAACGCAAACACACACAAATATTTATGCAATTAATGGAATCTTATCTAGAAACACATACACCTAATATTTATGTAATTTATTAAAATTTTATTATTCATTTTAGAATTTCATTATAACATGATACATTTAATATATTATATTTTTAATTGGTAAATTTTATTTATTAATTTTAAAACAAAAAAGGTCCATCCAGAATCCAAAGCTCCTGACCATTTATTTATTTTTAATATTATTACAGTTAGGTATTATTTATTCATTTTTAATTTTTTTAATTTTTTAATTTTTTAGCTTTTTTGGAATTAAATCATTTTCTATTATTTACTTATATATATTTATTTATTATATTTTAATATTTTCAATATGTATTCATCTTTACTTCAATATATATACATATTTTTTTTAATAATTTATATTTAATTAATAAAACTTATCCATTTTTTCAATATTTTTAAAGTGTACTCATTTTTAATTATTCAATTTCACTGATTTTTAACATGCATGCATTTAAAATTATATATTCATTAATAATCTTAAAAATATATTTGTAAATAAATATTTATAAATGTATATTTCCTATATTTATAAATTTATATATTTATAATTATAAATAAATAAATATTTTTTTAAAAGTATATATAATTATAAATAAATAAATAAATATATTTAAATAATTATAATATAATAATAAATTTATTTAAATAATGAATATATTTAATATAATTATAATTATAATTATTTATTATATATATATATATAATTATATTAATATATATAATGATATAAATATATAAATATTATTTTTTAAAGAAGTATTTATATATTTATAAATAAATAAATATATATTTAAAAAATTATAGAATTATAATAAATCTATTTAAATAATGAATATATTTACTATATTTATATTTACATATATTTATTAAATATATATAATTATATAAATATATATGATGATATAAATATATTTATAATCATAAATAAATAATTATAAATATATTTATAAATATATATTTAATATATTTATAAAATTATTTATTTATAATTATAAATAAAAAAAAATATTTTTTAAAAGTATTTATATAATTATAAATAAATAACTATATATTTAAATAATTATAAAATTATAATAAATAAATAAATTGTAATGCCCCGACCCCAGTTACCCAGAGTCAGTGCATTATTACATAACATTGGCATGATCATAAAAGATCAATTCTTGAAAGACCGATTAGTTTAGTAGCCTTGGAAACACTAGATACATTCATAAAGTTTACATTACATCATAAAGTGAAAACTACAACAACATCTTGTCTCCACACTCATATCCCCTTATACTATCCCTACAGGTCATTCATAAAATATTTCTTCACATCCTGGGAAAAATAAAACATAGAAAGGGGTGAGCTCAAATGCCCAGTAAGGATAACAATATAGCGGAAACTTTCATAAATAAGCATAAACATTTAAGGCAATGTATAACTAAAACAAAAGCCTTTTAAACTTTAACTTCAGCATAATATGGAAAAGATAAAATGAAATAATGCCATTTACTTATTCACATGGATATTCTACTAGTCGAATAATCACATGCAATATCAATAACCACTTTCATAATGATGGAATGCATAATGCCAGACTATCATAACCACATAGTCAAGGCCTTGTGCCAAGACTACAAATAAGATTTTGTCAAGGCCTTGTGCCAAGACACTAGTTTGTCTCATGAGACCTACCGATGCATCAAGGAGCTATAGTGGGCTCCACCCGTCACTTATTAAGTCCAATGCATTCCTCATATGAACATGTTTAAACATAACATAAACATTCGTATTAAAACTAGCATATGAAATTTAAATACTTTATCCATAAACCATGAATGGTATAAAAATAACACATCCACAGTTAAACATATCACAAAACCTTCAATACAATATGGAAGTTTTGTATCATAATAAATCAACTTCAAATAAGTTTAAAATCCATCAAAGGATGTTGACCTAGATGAAATCAAAACTATTTGAGAGAAATATCTCTTTTTTGAAATCATTTAAAAGTCACATAATTATAAAATTAAAAATTTACTTTGAAAATATTCTTATAAGATTGTAAGGGAAGCTTCAATGATTTTATAATGGTGGAAAATAGCCGCACCTGCTGTATAAGTTAAAAAAAGAAATTCTTACCTTAATTCTGTCGAAAAGGTTAAAAAGGACCTTGTTTGGAAAATGACAGAAAGATTCCTTTATAAACTTATTATAAAAAGTCAAACAAGGGTATAAATGACTTTAACCCATATTATGTAAAATAGTAATAATGTTTTGAAATATATTTTTAAGAAACATGGATGTGGATGATAAAGAGGTCCTGGTAGATAATTACGTATAAGCAACCTCGGATAATGAAGAGATTGTGAAATAAGACCCTACCTTGTAATTTTCCTTGGTTAAGGGTAGGTTAACCTCTTGTATAATGGTGAAATAATTGTTATTAAATTATAAAATAATCATATACATTAATATGATATCATATATGATCTTTTTAACATTGCTTTGTTAATAATATCTTAGTATTATCGTCGTTTCGGGTGTAAACTTACTCGTTTTATTTTATAGGTTTTGTTACATAATCCATGTTTGTTATAGATAGGTTGTATCTAATTCATATCCATAATGATATCATGTCCTTTAAAAATTATTTTTAATCATCAAATGAGAATTATACTTGAATGGATATGATGGGGAATGAATCTCATCACGTTCGTGGAGACGGTAGTCCGTACATACGCACGAGCGACAATATCATTCTTTTGATATTAAAATAATATATAATTGGATGGTATATCATATATATAGAATCATTATCATTTTATATTTATTATTTACATGAATTAAACATCATTATTATACCCATCCAAATAATAATGTATTGAATAACAATTACACCACGACGTGGAGACGGTAGGCCGTACGTACGCACGTATGGTGACATGTCATTCAAAGGATGGATAGAATTGTGAATATGGTTGTACCATATTTATAATAACATCATAGTATAAAGAAGATACTGTATTTATTATTTTATAATGAAAATGACAAATAAATATGAAGTTGAAGAAGAAAGGAACTTGAAAGAGGGTGGTGAAAACATTACCTCTTCTTCGGGTTCTTCCTTTTGATTTGATCAAAAGGGCTCCTTAGGTTGGATTTATGATCAAAATAATGCCTCTATGTTGAAGTGATGGAAGTTGAGAGAATATTTGGGCAGGGTTTGGATGAACCAAAAGGCTTTGAAGGTATGAATAATTGGTCAGAAGTGGTTTCCTTTTATAAGGGGAGGAGGGGCTCTTTAGGAAAAACTTAAAGTATTATTTTATAATAAATTCATATTCGGTTTATAATGGCTCCAAAGTGGATTATTCAAAGTCTAAGGTGGGTATGGGTCGAAATGATTTCAAAAAATAGATTTTAAGCAGGTTTGGGTCATTATATTAACCTTATCTTTTAATTTTAACTCTTAGTTAATTAGTTTGACATTTACCATGTCACTTTGTATTTTTATATTATATAGTTAATAAACTTACTATATACATCCAATAGACCCCCAAGTGGTCCATTAATGATATACCTATCATGATATAAGTCCTTTTGCTGAAACTTAGATTTTTAGGAATAGAATATCAATTAATAATATAATATTTGTTTTAAAAACTCATTTATGTCAATTTTGACACTATTCAATAATTGATTTTTGTTAAAGTCTTAACAAATTTATTAATTAGAATAAAATTAATTTAAGCAATCCTAACATGTAATATTAACCAATAAAATTAGTGTATGTCATCAAAACTTTGAAATTATATTTATTTTAACTTTTATAATACCAATTATTTGATTCTTTCATTAATAAAGAAAATACTGCATCATTATTGTGTAATAAATAAATTTAATTATTAAATGTATAAAAATTATAAATAAAATAATATTATGTAGGAAATAATTTTATATTTATAATGAATATTTATAATAGAATTTATCTTACGTATAACCCTATATTAAAAATGTTTTAGTAATTAAACTTCGATTTTAACTCTTTTAACTCTTCCTTGAATTAAATAATAATAAATGTCCTAATCTAATCCATGTGGACCTAAATGATAATATTTTATTCCTAAGGTTGTTTTTGGTTGATATAAAATTGTCCAATAGAATTAGGACACGTGTTAGGGTAATATTAATATCATTTTTACCCTTAATTACCCTATTTACTTTTAACCGTGATAAATAAAAGTAAAAAGTTACTATTCACTAAAAATTATTTTTATCTTATTGAAACAAATTTTACTCCTTTATATTAACCATGTCTCTTGGATTTTCGGAATTCCACTCATAGGAGCGGTAAAATTAAGTTTTATGTGAATTTCCAAATTCTCCTAGGAGGTGGGTAAAAGACGGTGAAAAGTTCAATAAAATTTTTATATATCTAAAATTATTCTAAACTAACTCCAATGAATTACATTGAATTTATATAGGTATTATGTATATATTTTTAACTTAATTAAATTTAAATAAAATAAATAATTATTCAAATAAAAATTTGATTTTAAACTATAACTCAGTGTTTTTTTCACTATTCATCAAAAATTGAAAGTTTTCAGAAAAATACCAAAAATTCACCCTAGGCTAATTTCGATATTTTGAATCCAAAAATGAAGTCCATTTTGAAATATAAAATTTATAAAATTTCAAAAAGTGGGTATTTCTATTCATAACGGCTAGTTTGATTGGTTGTGGGGTGTGTTAGAACTCGAAGTTGCGTACAACACACGCTACTGTATTATTTCTGATTGTCCATCTGTTTGAGGATGGTAAGCAGTGCTCAAACGAAGTTCAGTATCCAGGAATTTCTGAATACTTTTCCATAATCTTGATGAAAAACATGTATCACGATCAGAAACAATCGATAAGGGTACTCCATGAAGTCTCACAACTTCATTAATATATAGTCTTGCTAGACGTTCAAGTGGTGGATATTCCCTTATAGAAAGAAAATGTGCTGACTTGGTAAGACTATAAAAAATGACCCATATTACATCGTTCCTTATAGGATTCTTTGGTAGTCCCATGACAATGTCCATCGTAATATTATCCCATTTCAACTCCGGTATGGGAAGAGGTTGTATAACTCCTCCAAGTTATTGCCTTCTAGCTTTCACTGTTGACAAACCATATATCTTGACACAAAATCAGCAATCTCCCTCTTCATGTTGTCCCACCAAAAATGTTCCTTCAAATCTCTATACATTTTGGTGCTCCCAGGGTGTATTGAAAAATTGGAACTATGAGCATCATCCAATAATTCCCTTTTTAGATTAGGTAAATCGGGAAGACAGAGTCTCTTCCCAAATTTCAAAATTCCTTCTTCATAAACAAAGTCTCTCAATCTCCCATCATTCACAGCTTTAATCTTCTTTTGAAATTCTTAATCATCAGTCTGAGAACTCTTAATCCTTTCTAGTAAAGATGGTTTGACAACCATTTGAAAAAGTATTGATGTTTCACCTTCCATGGTAATTCCCATATCCATCTTCACTAGATCCATGAAAATAGGATCCCTTTCATTTATCATCATGTTAAAAACTCCATGATCTTTTCTGCTCAAATCATCTGCCACCTTATTTTCCTTCCCCATGTGGTAGTGTATCATGCAATCATAATCCTTGAGTAGTTCAAGCCATCGCCTTTGCCTCATGTTGAGTTCTTTCTGTGAGAAAATGTACTTCAAACTCTTGTGATCAGTATAAATCTCACATTTTTCACCATAGAGATAATGTCTCCATATCTTCAAAGCAAAGATTACAGTAGCTAACTCAAGATCATGAGTAGGATAGTTTTGCTCATGAATTTTTAGCTTTCATTATTCATAGGTAATAACCCTATCATTCTGCATAAGGACACAACCAAGTCCTTTCATTGATGCATCACTATAAATAACGAACCCATCATTCCCTGATGGTAGAGTCAAAATAGGAGCATTGTATAATCTTCTCTTCAGTTCTTCAAAAAATTCTTCACACTCTTTTGTCCAAACAAATTTAACCCCTTTATGTGTGAGCTTCGTTAATGGGTTAGCCAATCGGGCAAAGTTCTGGACAAAACGCCGATAATAACCTGCTAAGCCAATAAAACTGCATACCTCAGTTATACTCATTAGGGATGGACATTATTAGATTGCCTTGGTCTTAAAAGGATCAATAGAGATTCCATCCTTAGAGACAATATGGTCAAGAAAAGAAATCTCCTGAAGCCATAATTCACACTTGCTAAACTTCCCATATAATTCATGTCTTCTCAGAGTCTTCAGGATAATGCGCAAGTGATTTTCATGATCCTCGTAGCTTTTGGAGTATACCAATATATCATCAATAAATACCACAACAAAATCATCGAGATATTCCTTGAAAACTCTATTCATTAGATCCATGAAAACAAAGAGTGCATTAGTCAATCCAAAAGGCATTACTATAAACTCGCAATGCCCTTACCTGGTTCGAAATGCTATCTTCTGAATGTCTTCCTTCTTCATACACAACTGATGGTATCAGATCGAAGGTCAATCTTTGAAAAGTATTGAGCTCCATGCAGTTGGTCAAATAAATCATCAATTAGAGGTAGGGGATACTTGTTCTTTATTGTTATAGCATTGATTTCCCTGTAGTCGATAAATAACCTCATAGATCCATCTTTCTTCTTAACAAAAAGGACAGGGGATCCCCATAGAGAAACACTAGGGAGAATAAATCCATTATTACTCAATTCCTCTAGTTTTTTCTTTAGTTTAACTAATTCCACAGTGGACATTCTATAAGGGGTATTTGATATAGGCCTTGAACCAGTAATTAAATCAATGGAAAACTCAATTTCTTGTTCTGGAGGATGTCCAGGTAAATCTTCTGGAAACACATCAACATATTCTCTCACAATTGGTACATACTCTATTTGAACATTCCTTCCTCACCCACAGTCATTTCATTCTCTTCCCCCCAATAATTAAATTTAGTTGAGCTAATGGGGGTGGATCTAGGTAAGAATTAGGTGGTGATGATTCCGCTCTAAAGATAAGGTGTTCCTTATCATCATCATCAAGAATAGTAACCTCCTTCTTCTTACAATAAATTTTTTCATCATGGTCTAAAATACAATCCATACCGAGGATTATATCAAATTCAATCATAGGAATGATGATGATATCCACAGATAAAGAATATTTATGTTCTCTAATGGGGACTGATTCAAAAAACTTTGTTGCAATGATACTTCCCTTAGGAGTTTTTACTGAAAACTCCCTTGTTAAATCAAATTGGAAATATCTAATTTTCTTAGAAAACTGGGAAGATATGAAACAATGTGATGATACAGAATCAAATAATGCATTTTATAAATTTCAGGAAACCATTAAATTTCCTGCCACCATGTCTTTAGGAGATTCTACCTCAGCAGTAGTGGTAACATAAGCTTGGCCTTGATCCCTTGGAATTTTCTGAGGTAAGTTCCCCTGACGCTTAGGAAATTCATTTGCATAATGTCCCATCTCCCTGTAGTTGTAGCATTGAACATCATTAGCTTCTTTCTTCCCCTTTTCAATCATGATCTTGGTGACCTTTTTCACCACACTTGTAACAGACACCCATTCCCTTCAAGAAAGTACTGGGGTGTTTTTTCCCAAATTTACTACAGGATGGATATTCAAATTTTACCTTCTTCCCCTTTTTTCCATTTCCAGAGTGATCAAAAAATCTCTTCTTCTCTTTCTTTAGTTTAAAGTCATAAGACTTAGAGAATTCTTTTTCTATCTTGATAGCACACAAGAAAATATATTCGTATGACGAGAAGGATTGTGAGACCAATGCTCGACAGAGAAATAGTTTTAACCCATCAAATAAATGATAAATATTACTTCTTGGGATATGTATATAATCTGCAACATACCTTGTTAACCTTGTAAAGTTATCCTCATACTTTGTGACATTCTCATCCTCCTTTTGTCTCAGACTTAGAAATTGTCTTTCCATATCTGCTTGATGGTCATGAGGAAAGTATTTTTCTAAAAACAGATATCTGAACTCCCTCAATTCCATATTTTATACTTCATCATCTTCCTTCGTGTTTTGAATCAATGACCACCATTGATCAGCATCTCCAGTGAGGCAGTAAACTGCCATGATAACTTTTTCCCTTTCACTACTCCCCAAAGCCTGAAATATTTTCTCTAGGGAACTTATCCATTGCCCAGCTACTAATGGATTTGTACTACCATTGAATGTTGGTGGTTTCTACCTCATGAAGCGATCTAACATTGATCCTCCATGCTGCGGATCTGGGTGATCCATACGGGTAAGGTTATTATTCATAACCTGAGTGAGTTTTCCCAGTATGGTGATTAGCTGATTAGTACCAGATGCATCACCAGCTCCACTATAATTATCTTGAGCAGGAGGGAAATCCCTAAATGGAGTGTGTGTATTGATATAGTTTCCATTCCTTCCACTAGGCACCATTTCTAAACAATGTCATAAACTAGATCAGTTTATGAATCAAAATACATATTTCCATACTTGTAAAACACTTAACATAAATTGAAATATTTATGGATATAATCCATAATCATAAAAAAAATGTTTTCTTTGAGGAAGTATACACTCATAAACCATTCATAATGGTTTGTAAAGAAAATGAGAACTATCCTAAGCATATCCCCCGGGAGTGTCGTAACCAAGAGTGCAGCAAGACCCGTTGTTGTGCACCAGTTCCCGTTCGAGTCTAGATCAAAGTGGTGTTTTTGGGTTTTACCCCTAGGTACATCTGTGCCGGAGCCACCTCTACCTGCTCATATCTAGAAATGGATGTATTTCTCAGAAAACTCACAAAATCTATACAATACCAATATTCTATGAAGTTATTCTATACTAATCCTCAAAATCTATCTTAGGGCTATGTGCTCTAACCAGATTTTATATAAATATAGCTTCCAAGGTTTGTACTAAACTTCCTCTGATACCAACTGTAACGCCCCAACCCCAGTTACCCAGAGTCAGTGCATCATTACATAACATTGGCATGATCACAAAAGATCATGTCTCGAAAGACCGATCAATTATTAGCCTTGGAAATACTAGATACATTCATAAAGTTTACATTACATCATAAAGTGAAAACTACTACAACATCTTGTCTCCACACTCATATCCCTTTATAATATCCCTATAGGTCATTCATAAAATACTTCTTCACATCCTGGGAAAAATAAAACAAAGAAAGGGGTGAGCTCAAATGCCCAGTAAGGATAACAATATAGCGGAAACTTTCATAAATAAGCATAAACATTTAAGGCAATGTATAACTAAAACAAAAGCCTTTTAAACTTGAACTTCAGCATAATATGGAAAAGATAAAATAAAATAATTCCATTTAATTATTCACATGGATATTCTACTAGTCGAATAATCACATGCAATATCAATAACCACTTTCATAATGATGGAATGCATAATGCCAGACTATCATAACCACATAGTTAAGGCCTTGTGCTAAGACTACAAATAAGATTTTGTCAAGGCCTTGTGCCAAGACACTATTTTTTCTCATGAGACCGACCGATGCATCGAGGATCTATAGCAGGATCCACCCGTCACTTATTAAGTCCAATGCATTCCTCATATGAACAGGTTTAAACATAACATAAACATTCATATTAAAACTAGCATACGAAATGTCAATACTTTAACCATAAACTAGGAATGGTATAAAAATAACACATCTACAGTCAAATATATCACAAAACCTTCAACACAGTATGGAAGTTTTGTATCATAATAAATCAACTTCAAATGAGCTTAAAATCCATCAAAGGATGTTGACATAGATGAAATCAAAACTATTTGAGAGAAATATCTCTTTTTTGAAATCATTTAAAAGTCACATAATTATAAAATAAAACATTTAATTTGAAAATATTCTTATAAGCTTATAAGGTAAGATTAAATGATTTTATAATGGTGGAAAATATCCGCGCCCGCTATATAAGTTAAAAAAATACATTCTTACCTTAATTCAGTCGAAAAGTTTAAAAATGACCTTGTTTGGAAAATGATAGAAAGATTCCTTTATAATGTTCTTATAAAAAGTCAAACAAGGGTATAAATTAATTTAACCCATATTCTGTAAAATATTAAGAATGTTTTGAAATAAATTTTTACGAAACATGGATGTGGATGATAAAGAGGTCCCAGTAGATAATTACGTATAAACAACCTCGGATAATGAAGAGATTGTGAAATAAACCCTTACCTTGTACTTTTACTTGGTTGAGGGTAGGTTAACCTCCTGTATAATGGTGAAATAATTGTTATTAAATTATACAAGAATCATATACATTAATATGATATCATATACGATCTTTTTAACATTTCTTTGTTAATAATATCTTAGTATTATCGTCATTTCGTGTGTTAACTTACTCATTTTCTTTTATATGTTTTATTACATAAGCCGTGTTTGTTATGGATAGGTTGTATCTTATTCATATACAAAATTATATCAAGTCCTTAAAAATTATTTTTAATCATCAAATGAGAATTAAATTTGAATGGATATGATGTGGAATGAATCTCATCGCGTTCGTGGAGACGGTAGTCCGTACATACGCACGAGCGACAATATCATTCTTTTGATATTAAAATAATATATAATTGGATGGTATATCATATATACAGAATCATTATCATGTTATATTTATTATTTACATGAATTACACATCATTATTATACCCATCCAAATAATAATGTATTGAATAACAATTACACCACTATGTGGAGACGGTAGGCCGTACGTACGCACCTATGGTGACATGTCATTCAAAGGATAGATAGAATAATGAATATGGTTGTACCATATTTATAATAACATCATAGTATATATAAGATACTGGAATTATTATTTTATAATGGAAATAACAAAGAACGAAGAAGTTGAAGAAGAAAGGAACTTGAATGAGGGTGGTGAAAACATTACCTCTTCTTCGGGTTCTTCCTTTTGATTTGATCAAAAGGGCTCCTTATGTTGGCTTTATGATCAAAATAAGGCCTCTAGGTTGAAGTGAGGGAAGTTGAGAGAATATTTGGGCAGGGTTTGTCTGAACCAAAAGGCTTTGAAGGTATGAAGAATTGGTTACAATTGGTGTCCATTTATAAGGGGGAAGAGGGGATCTTTAGAAAAAACTTAAAGTATTATTTTATAATAAATTCATATTCGGTTTCTAATGGCTCCAAATTGGATTATTCAAAGTATAAGGTGGGTATGGGTCTATATCCTTTCAACCAATAGATTTTAAACAGGTTTGTGTCATTATATTAACCTTATCTTTTAGTTTTAACTCTTAGTTAATTAGTTTGGCATCTACCATGTCACTTTGTATTTTTATATTATATAGTTAATAAACTTACTATATACATCCAATCGACCCCCAAGTGGTCCATTAATGATACAAATATCATGATATAAGTCTTTTGGCTGAACCCTAGATTTTTAGGAATAGACTATCAATTAATAATATAATATTTGTTTTAAAAACTCATTTATGTCAATTTTGACACTATTCAATAATTGATTTTTGTTAAAGTCTTAAAAACTTTATTAATTCAAATAAAATTAATTTAAGCAATACTAGTAATATTAACCAATAAAATTCGTTGATGTCCTCAAAACGTTCAAATTATATTTATTTTAACTTTAATAATACTAATTATTTGATTCTTTCACTAATAAGGAAAATACTACATCATTATTGTGTCATAAATAAATTTAATTATTAAATGTCTAAAAATTATAAATAAAATACCATTATGTATTAAATATTTTTAGCTTTCTATTGAATATTTATAATCGAATTTATCTTATTTATAACCCTATATTAAAAATGTTTTAGTAATTAAACTTTGATTTTAACTCTTTTAACTCTTCTTTGAACTAAATAATAATAAATGTCCTAATCTAATCCAAGTGGACCTAAATTATAATATTTTATTCCTAAGGTTGTTTTTGGTCGAGATACACTTGTCCAATAGAATTATGACATGTGTTAGGGTAATATTAATATCATTGTTACCCTTAATTACCCTATTTACTATTAATCGTGGTAAATAAAAGTAAAAAGTTACTATTCACCAAAAATTATTTTTATCTTATTGAATCACATTTTACTCCTTGATATTAACCGTGTCTCTCAAATTTTTGAAATTCCACTCACAGGTGCGGTAAAATTAAGTTTTATGTGAATTTTCAAATTCTCCTAGGAGGTGTGTAATGACCCGTGTTGTTGGAGGTCCATTACTTAGTAAAAATTTGATGTTTGAGGTGTTCTGGGTGGTCTGGGAGGCCATCCCAACTTCTTGGTAAAGTTTGACCCACGGTAGGCCTACCGGTAGCCACAACCTACCGGTAGTGCAGCCTACCGGTAGCTCGGCCTACCGGTAGCTCAGCCTACTGGTAGATCGGCCTACCGGTAGCTCGGCTTACCAGTAGCTCATCCTACCGGTAGCTCGGCATACCGGTAGCTCGGTCTACCGGTAGCCGCAGCCTACCGGTAGCTCGGCCTACCGGTATCTCGGTCTACCAGTAGCCGTAGCCTACCGATAACTCGGCCTACCGGTAGCTCGGCCTACCGGTAGCTCGGCCTACCGGTAGCTCGGCCTACCGGTAGCTCGGCCTACCGGTAGCTCGGCCTACCGGTAGCTCGGCCTACCGGTAGCTCGGCCTACCGGTAGCTCGGCCTACCGGTAGCTCGGCCTACCGGTAGCTCGGCCTACCGGTAGCTCGGCCTACCGGTAGCTCGACCTACCGGTAGCTCGACCTACCGGTAGCTCGTCTGCTCGTCCTTGAGTTCCCGAGGTCACACCCCTATAATTTGCGCACCTCCTGTTCCTCGCGCGTCAAGAGAAGATTCGATCGTTGATCAATAAAGTAGGGGTTTCACCTTTGTCTCTCCTTTTTGTGTATCTTGCGGGGTGGGTACTCTACTGCTTTTGTAGAATTGGATGAACCAAACTTAAATGAAGATAATAAACGGATTCTAAAGAATGAAGGGGAGGGGTGTGATCGATGCTGCTGCTATGTTTTCCCCCTCTTTCATGATTAATGATTTCTGAATCATGCGGTCTTATGCCTACTGAAAATCATGTCCGTTGGTGGTATTTCTCTGTGCTCTAATAAACCCTTACTTCTTGTGTTGGCCGTGTCAAGTAAATTGGTTAATTACTTATATTCGGCTAAATAAATTGAAATCACCAGGATCAAACATTGTCTGTGATCACCCCGGTTAAAGTACACAGCAGAATTGGAATCATGGAGAGTGTTAAATATTTTAAATCTGAAAATACCGGCATAGGCCTGCTTTATATTGGTGGTAGTGGTTTGATTGTTTTTCATTCACAGGCCGATTGCTGGGTGATGTGGGAGGGGATGGGATCCCCTGTTGTTAGGGTTCCGCTAGTCGTGAATTTTTTTTTGAGGCCGTGTGGTTACTTTTTTTACATCACGAATTGGGGTGGGATCCTCTGTTGTTGAGAAACCGTTGACTCTTGAATTTTGGGAATATGGGGCTGTACCTTGGGGTTTACTTTGGTTCCAGTACTTCGAGGGATCTCCCTTATCCATTTGTTGTTGTGGCTTTGTAAGAGAACCGGGTGTGAATGCTTAAATTGCTGTTGGTTGTTACTTTTTCCCTTGGTTGTGTTTATGCTGTTAGTTGCCCAGTAGTGCAGAACTTATTTAACCATTATTACTGAAAATGAAATCAAGGATGGGACATGGGGATTTGGTTTGGTGTGAGTTGTAACTCGGGCATGGGTGTCGTTCTCTTCTCTTATGAATGAATAGTAAGGATAGTGTTCTTTAAGTTGGATGAAGAAAAACCTAGATTGGGTGAGTGCTTGTTACCTATACATATACTTATAGTTTTGTGTTTCTTATTCGCGCCCCACCCAAGTTGAGCACTTAGTGCTGAACACCCCCATTTCACGGGGATGGTGTTTTTCCCAACACTTCTATTAGTGGCTGGTTATTAGCTCCTTTCTGCTCCCTTTTCTAGATAGCACAAGTATCTTCGGGTAGGCTGTGATGGCATGAAGTCCATTATTAGCCCAAGAATCTTTGGGCAGGGTAGTGTGGTGGTTGGCCCAGGTGTGTGCGGGCAGGTGGTTTCCCAAGTATCTTCGTGATGAGGCCCATGTTTCTTCGGGAGTGGCAGTGGTTATTCTGGCCTAGGTGTTTGCAGGTGTGGTTACGTGTGACAGTTGTGGCCCAGGTGTGTGCGGGCGGGGTTTGGCAGTGGGACTGTGGTGAGGTTGTGGCCCAGGTGTGTGCGGGTGGGGTTTGGCAGTGGGATTGCGGTGAGGTTGTGGCCTAGGTGTGTGCGAGTGAGGTTTGGCAGTGGGACTATGATAAGAATGGCGGGATTGGTTCAATGCATAGGATGTCTTCAATAACCAGTGGGAAAGTGGCGCGGGGTACCCAAACATCAATGTGCTATTACTATACATTACTTGACTTGCGTTATTTAGGGAGTGTGCCCTGGGTGAGGATCGGGTGGTTAGTTTCCTTGTTAGGTGATTCGTTATCTCTTTTCTCACAGGGAATTAGTATGCCTCCCCACTTGTGCATGAGAGATTTAGGTTTCCCTACTGAGTATACTTGTATGATCACCCTACCTTTACTTTCAGGTTTCCAGGAGGACTACCAGAGCTGTTCGGGACCCTACTAGTTAGGACATTTGGAGTTGTTACAGTTTTCTGTACTCTTGTTTCTTTTGGTATTTTACTTTTGAGCTTTCTTGTACTTGTACTTTGATTCTGAATTGTTTAAACATGCATGATGGATTGGTTTGGGTTTATTTCCATTTACTTGTTTTTTTACTTTTGGTGTTTGACTCATCCAATTTCCCGATCCTAAATAATAAAAAGGGTAATGCCTCCAACATTTGTAGAAACTCATACCCTTGGTGCTAGTCACCAACCCGGGGCCTACTGGAGGCGGGACTCAGGGGTCATTATCTCCGTTTCACCATTTCTAGCTCAGGAGGGGCATCTTTGGTGGGAGGGGGTTGTGACAGAATGGTATCAGAGGTGAGGTTGAGAGATAGGATAGAGTCTGGAGGTAGGCACAGTGAGGATTGCATGGGATGGTAGGGCAACAGTGTTGGGTGACCTTGATGCGTGAATTAGGTCAGGGAAGACCGGCTAGGACACGAGATTTTAGCCCCCCCCGTGATCCAATGTAAGGACTCTGGACCTACCGAACGACCAAGTGAGGCCATGCTGATTGCAGGGTAGAGACCCTAGGAAAGGTACATGCATCACAATGACTTTTGTTCTCATGTTTCTGGGGTTGTTTTGGGAATTTGAAATAAATAAGAAGTTTAAGAAGTTTTAAGAACAATATTCTGCACTACTTGGGCTTTGGCATTATTTGTTTACCTTGCAGCTATGGCACCCGAAAGATGACCACGGGTTGTACGGGAGATCAAGGACCATGAGGTTGACTTGGCCGATCAGCAGAGGGCTGATCGAGAGGAGAAGGATGACCAGTGGCAGAAGACGCTTTGAGCCTTTCAGCGGTAGACCCTCGAGAAGTACGAGGGCAACACCTCTGACATGAAGACAGAGAGCTGGCTAGAGGAGCTAGTGATAGACGTCGGCTTGATCTGGGCTCCGAGCGAGTACTGGGTTCCTCTGGCCGTCAGCCAGATGTGGGGAGCAGCGCGTCAGTGGTGGACACTCTTCCTGGGAGAGGGGAGAGAGGCTGAGGTGGCATGGGCTGATTTCGAGAAGGAGTTCCAGGCGGAATTCCTCTCTTCTACGATGAAGGGAGAGAAGAGGCATGAGCTACTCTCCCTCCAGTAGGGGAGTATGTTGGTAAGGGAGCTGGGGATCAAGTTCAAGGATCTCCTCCACTTTGCTCCGGACCTATTTTTGGATGAGGAGTCTCAGGCGAGACGTTTAGAGGAGGCGCTCCGACCCTCCCTCCAGTACGCTGTTACCGCCTTCACCTTGCCGACATACTTGGAGGTCCATAAGAAGGCCGAAGTGGTGGTGAGGATGCATTCTCTAGGAGGTGTGTCACGAGAGGGGATCCAGCTGGGATCATCGAAGGGGAAGGCTATCAGCACCAGACCACCGACATCAGGACCCTCTCGGTTCCGTCCAGTAGGGAGCAGTCCACAACAGTTCCAGTTCCAGTCCCCCGATCCTCACCCTTTCCCTTCGGGCCTAGGACCGAGGTTCTTCGCCTATGGGATCCATGGACATCTCCAGAATCAGTGCTCGGACCGAGTTCAGTATGGTAGTGGCGGACAGGCCCAACGCTCGCCTCAACATCAGCTTCCATCTAGGCCCTTCCAGCAACAGCAGTAGGGGCAGCGAGCTCCCGCTCCTCCGAGGACAGACCTTGTAGGGGGAGGCCGACCTTAGGGCGCTCCTCAGGGACCCCGAACAGGGCGTGTTCGGGGAGGCGTCCGACAGCCGAGGGGTAGAGGATCTGGGCATGGGAAGTTGCACACCGCAGAGGCAACAGTTCCAGTGGGACCAGAGGTTGTTTGAGATACAATCAGTTTGTTCAGTACACTTGCTTAAACCTTGTTCGATACCAGAGCTTCACACTCCTTTGTTGCACCCAGTCTGGCCCATGCTCTGGGTCTAGATGCTGAGAGACTTCCAGTGCCACTGGTGCTAAGCACACCAGTCGGAGGTCAGAACGACTTGTTATATGTTTTCCGAGGATGCAGACTGATGATAGGGCCACATCAGTCGGTCATGGATTTACTACTGCTACAGATACAACCATACGATGTCATTCTAGGCATCGACTGGCTGTTCTCTATGGGTGCCGTCATCGAATGATTTTGAGGAAGGGTTGTGTTCTCAGACTTGGGTGGCCGACATGTTACTTTCACCGATGAGCGGAGCAGTCAGAAGTTCAGCAGGCGAGAGGAACCCCTCCTCTCCTTGTTAGCCGAGCTGTCAGTAAAGCCAGTAGATGCTGAGATGGTGGAGGTGCCAGGAATCATCATAGAGTTTATGGACGTCTTTTCTGAGGAGGTAACGACACTACCCCCTCGACGTGATATCGAGTTTGGGATAGACTTGCAGCCCGTTGCTCGTCCGATTTCGATGGCTCCTTACCGGATGGCACCTTCGGAGCTACGAGAGTTACGGATTCAGATCGACGATCTGATGAAGAGGGGTTATGTTCGACCAATTGCGTCATCGTGGGGTTCTCTAGTCTTGTTTTCAAAGAATGTAGATGGTGGTCTTAGGTTGTGCATAGACTACAAGAAGCTGAATCAGGTAACGATCAAGAATCGCTACCCTCTTCCGAGGATAGACGATCTCTTTGACCAGCTGAAAGGGGCAGGATGGTTTTTGAAGATAGACCTATGGTCTGGATATGAACAGTTAAGGGTGAAGGAGGGATACATCTCGAAGACTGCCTTCAGGTGAAGATATGGGCACTTCGAGTTTTTGGTCATGCCCTTCGGCGTTACGAACGCCCCGACTGTGTTCATGGGGCTTATGAACTCCATCTTCCGGGAGTACCTGGATCGGTTCATATTTGTGTTCATCGACGACATCCTGATCTATTCAAGATCAGAGGAGGACCACGCGGAACACCTGAGGACGGTTTTGGAGGTCCTCCGACAGCACCAGCTCTATGGGAAGTTGTCAAAATGCAAGTTCTGGATGCGAGTAGTGAACTTCCTAGGGCACGTAGTGTCCGAGCAGGGGGTAGTGGTGGACCCATCAAAGGTTGAGGCATATGTTTCTTGGGCAGCACCCAAGAATGTGGCAGAGGTCCGTAGCTTCCTCAGGCTGGCGGGTTACTATCGAAGGTTCGTACCCAACTTCTCCCGAGTTACAACCCCTTTGACGGCCTTGACCAAGAATGACCAGGTTTTCATGTGGAGTGAGCAGTGCGAGACAACCTTCAACTATCTGAAGGATAAGTTGGTTAGTTCCCCAGTGCTGAGACTACCAGAAGAAGGGGCGGCGTATGAGGTGTTCTATGATGCTTCAGGGAAAGTCTTCAAATGTGTGTTGATGCAGCAATAAGGGATGATCTCTTATGGGTCTAGGCAGCTATGCCCTCATGATCGTAATTATTCCACCCAGGATATGGAACTTATAGCGGTCGTTTTCGCACTAAAGTTATGGCATCATTACCTCACCAGAGAACACATTGTGGTCTTCACGAATCACAAACACTTGAGGTATGTATTCTCCCAGTGGGACCTAAACTTATGGAAGCGAAGGTGGATGGAGTTCCTCCAAGATTACGACTTCGAGATTTCCTACACTTTAGGAAAAGGGAATGTAGTGGATGATGCTTTGAGAAGAAGATCACAGAAGGATGCGGTCTGAGAGTTGGCAGACGCTTGGAAGGCAATGGAGGAGTTGGCTGCCTTGCACCTGGATGTGAGGATGGATAGTGGTAGAGGTTGCCTGTATCAGATGATAGTGAAGTCTTCTCTTTTGTGGCAAGTGGAGGAGTCTCAGTGGGGAGACCCATAGTGTAAAGTAATGAAAGTCCGAGTTGGCCAGGGCGATGCTCCGGAAGGGTGGATGGAAGATGGTCAAAATCGGATGCTCTTCCGGGGGAGGATGTTTGTTCCAGAGGCGATGTGTGGAAAAGTTCTTAGTGAGTTCCACAACTCACCCCTATCCGTACACCCAGGAGTTTCCAAGATGTACCAGGGTCTGAGGAGATAGCTTTGGTGGCTAGGAGTAAAGTGAGCGGTGGTAGAGTTTGTGGCCAAGTGCCTAGTGTGTCAGTAGGTAAAGGCTGAACACCGTGTTCCAGGCGGGTTGTTGCAACCTTTAGATGTACCTGAGTGGAAGTGGGACAACATCTCGATGGATTTCATCACGGGACTACCCAAGGTGCATGGGGGATGTGACGCCATCTGGGTAATAGTGGATCAACTGACGAAATCAGCTCACTTCTTAGAAATTAAGGATTCGGGCCCGGTGAGTACCTTAGCACAGAGGTACGTAGACGAGGTGGTGCATTTTCATGGAGTCCTGAATACTATCATATCAGATTGGGATACTCGGTTTACCTCATGAGTCTGGAGGGGGTTACAACATGCTTTTGGCACCCAGCTACGCCTTAGCACTGCTTTCCACACCTAGACCGATGGGCAGACAGAGCAAACTATCCAGACGTTGGAGTACATGCTGCGGGCATGCATTCTGGATTTCAGAGGATCATGGGTGTGACACTTGCCTTTAGTAGAGTTTTCCTACAACAAGAGCTTCCACTCTACTATTGGCATGGAACTGTTTGAGGCTTTGTATGGAAGACCATGTCGTTCACCCATTTGCTGGGCAGAGGTTGGTGAGACGGGTGCTCTTGGGCCATAGGTAGTACAGAGCACCACAGGGAAAGTTCATCTTGTGCATGAGATGATGAAAGCGGCTCAGGACCGACAGAAGTCATATGCTAATCATCGGAGGAGGACCTTGGAGTTCGAGGTGGGCGATCATGTGTTCTTGAAGGTTTCCCCTCGACGGGGGTAGTGGAGGTTTGGGAAAGGGAGTAAGCTCTCCCCTAGGTTCATTAGACCTTTCGAGGTGCTGAGGAGAGTCGGTGAGATGGCATATCAACTGGACCTGCCACCTCAAAGGTTCATGACGTCTTCCACGTCTCCCAGCTTCATCGGGACTTACACGACGACTCTCACGTTATCGACTAGGGAGAGCTAGACATCGAGGACGACGTGACCCTTGTGGAAAGACCAGTGATGATCGAGGATTGTGAGGAGAAGGTGCTTCGTGGGTGAACCATTCCCTTGGTTCGTGTGTTATGGAGACATGGTGGGCTTGAGGAGAGTATGTGGGAGAGGGAAACACAGATGCGTGCCCAGTACCTAGAGTTGTTTTGAGTTTTGTACTGTTCTATTTATACTTGTTGCGGTGGAGCGCTTTACCTTTGGCTATGAAATATGTGGTTTTATTTTGAATGTGTGTGGAAAGTCCTGGCTATGGGGAGGGGAGGACCCGATCCCTAATCAAGACGCATTAAGGTGGATGCGGTTAAACCCGTGCGGGTGAGTTAGTGCCGCCCAAAGTGGATAGTATCTTGACATGGGGAAGAGACTCCCCAACCCACATGACCGGGCAGTTTGTCATGGTATGCTTCTTGGTTCTTGAGAGGGAGGTGTTTTTTTAGTCAACAATGGGGTTCACTCCTGAGAGGTATCTTTCGAGGTGGTTGTTTGGACCATCTCTTTCCTTGTGATTTGTTTTGATTCTCGAGGGCGAGAATAGTTTGAGAGGTATCTGATGTAATGGCCCGGGTTGTTGGAGATCCATTACTTAGTGAAAATCTGATGTTTGAGGTGTTATGGGTGGTTTGGGAGGCCATCCCAACTTCTCGGTGAAGTTTGACCCACGGTAGGCCTATCGGTAGCCTTAGCCTACCGGTAGCAGGCCTGCTGGTAGCTCGGTCTACCGGTAGCCGCAGCCTACTGGTAGCTCAGCCTACTGGTAGCTCGGTCTACCCATAGCTTCCGCCTACCGGTAGCTCAGCCTACCGGTATCTCGGCCTACCGGTAGCTGAGCTACCGGTAGCTCGGTCTACCGGTAGCCACAGCCTATCGGTAGCCACCGGCTACCAGTAGCTCAGCCTACTGGTAGCTCGGTCTCCCGGTAGCCTCATCCTATCTGTAGCTCGGCCTACCGGTAGCTCAGCCTACCTGTATCTTGGTCTACCGGTATCCGCAACCTACCGGTAGCTTGGATAAATGGCAGACCTAGCCTAACCCCCACGGGTTGGCCAATATCGCCTCCTTTTTGAGAAAATTGAGTTTTAAACCCTATTTTGACCCCTTTACGCATATTTTAAAGCCCATTAACGCCAATTAATGGCGTTTGATTAAGTGAGGTACCCTAGTGTGCGTTGGTTTAAACCGCCCCTCAAGTGGAGACCCTTTAATGACGTGTGGGGCCGCGTGGTCAACCCACGACCCCGCTCCTTACGTGATTTCGCATTCTTATCTCAGTATCTCAACCGTCCCCGACCTTTATAAACTAAAAGGTCCTCCCTGGGTTTCTTTTTCTCGATCACCCTGCGATCGATTCGTCTGCTCATCCCTGAGTTCCCGAGGTCACACCCCTACAATTTGCGCATCTCCTGTTCCTCACGCGTCAAGAGAAGATTCGATCGTTGATCAATAAAGTAGGGGTTTCACATTAATCTCTCCTTTTTGTGTATCTTGCGGGGTGGGTACACTACTGCTTCTATATAATTGGATGAACTAAACTTAAATGAAGATAATAAACGGATTCTAAAGAATGAAGGGGAGGGGTGTGATCGATGCTGCTGCTATGTTTTCCCCCTATTTCATGATTAATGATTTCTGAATCATGTGGGATTATACCTACTGAAAATCATGGCCGTTGGTGGTCTTTGTCTGTGCACTAATAAAACCTTACTTCTTCTGTTGGTCGTGTAAAGGAAATTGGTTAATTACTTATATTGGGCTAAATAAATTGAAATCACCAGGATCAAACCTTGTCCGTGATCACCCCGGTTAAAGTACACAGCAGAATTGGAATCATGGAGAGTGTTAAATCTTTTAAATCTGAAAATACCGGCATAGGACTGATTTGTGTTGGTGGTAGTGGTTTGATTGTTTTTCATTCACGGGCCGATTGCTGGGTGATGTGGGAGGGAATGGTATCCCCTATTGTTAGGGTTCCACTGGTGTGAATTTTTTTTGAGGCTGTATGGTTACTTTGTTTACATCATGAATTGGGGTGGGATCCTCTGTTGTTGAGAAACTGTTGACTCCTGGATTTTGGGAAGCTGGGGATATACCTTGGGGTTTACTTTGGTTCCAGTACTTCGAGGTATCTCCTTTATCCCTTTGTTTTTGTGGTTTTTCAAGAGAACTGGGTGTGAATGCTTAAATTGCTGTTGGTTGTAACTTTTTCCCTTGGTTGTGCTTATGCTTTTAGTTGCCCAGTAGTGCCGAACTTATTTAACCATTATTACTGAACATGAAAGTAAGGATGGGACATGGGTATTTGGTTTGGTGTGAGTTGTAACTCGGGCATGGGTGCCGTTCTCTTCTCTTATGAATGAATATTAAGGACAGTTCTTTAGGCTGGATGAAGAAAAACCTAGATTGGGTGAGTGCTTGTTACCTATACATATACTTGTAGTTTTGTGTTTCTTATTCGCGCCCCACCCAAGTTGACATCTTAGTGCCGAAAACCCCTATTTTATGGGGGAGGGTGTTTTTCCCAACACTTCTTATTAGTGGCTGGTTATTAGCTCCTTTATGCTCCCTTTCCCGGATAGCCCAAGTATCTTCGGGCAGGCCGTGATGGCCTGAAGTCTATTGTTAGCCCAAGAATCTTAATGCAGGGTAGTGTGGTGGTTGGCCCAGGTGTGTGCGGGTAGGTGGTTTCCCAAGTATCTTCAAGATGAGGCCCAGGTGTTTTCAGGTGTGGTATTGGTTGTTCTGGCCTAGGTGTTTGCAAGCGTGGTTACGTGTGACAATTGTGGCCCACGTGTGTGCGGGCGGGGTTTGGCAATGGGACTACGGTGAGGTTGTGGCCCAGGTGTGTGCGGGCGGGGTTTGGTAGTGGGACTGCGATAAGAATGACGGGATTGGTTCGATGCGTAGAATGTCTTCAATAATCAGTGGGAAAGTCGCGCGGGGTACCCAAACATCGATGTACTATTACTATACATTACTTGACTTGGGTTATTTGGGGAGTGTACCCTGGGTGAGGCTTGGGTGGTTAGTTTCCTTGTTAGGTGCTTGGTTATCTCTTTTATCACAGGGCATTAGTATGCCTCCCCACTTGTGCACGAGAGCTTTAGGTTTCCCTATGGATTATACTTGTATGCTCACCCTACGTTTACTTTCAGGTTTCCAGGAGGACTACCAGGGTCGTGTGGGACCCTACTAGTCAGGACAGTTGGAGTTGTTGCAGTTTGTTGTACTCTTGTTTCTTTTGGTATTTTACTTTTGAGCTTTCTTGTACTTTTACTTTTAATTAGAATTGTTTAAACAAGCATGTGGGATTGGTTTGGGTTTATTTCCATTTACTTGTTTTTTTTCCTTTTGGTGTTTGACTCATCCTATTTCCCGATCCTAAATAATAAAAAGGGTAATGCCTCCCACATTTGTAGAAACTCATACCCTTGGTGCTAGTCACCACCCGGGGCCTACTGAAGGCGGGACTCATGGGTCATTATCTCCCTTTCACCATTGCTAGCTCAGGAGGGGCATCTTTGGTGGGAGGGGGTCGTGACAAGGTGGGTAAAAGACGGTGAAAAGTTCAATAAAATTTTTATATATCTAAAATTATTATAAACTAAATCTAATGAATTACATTGAACTTATATAGGTATTATGTATCTATTTTGACCTTAATTAAATTTAAATAAAATAAATAATTATTTAAATAAAAATTCAGTTTTAAACTATAACTCAATGTTTTTTCACTATTCATCAAAAATTGAAAGTTTTCAGAAAAATACCAAAAAATCACCCTAGGATAATTTCAATATTCCAAATCCAAAAATGAAGTCCATTTTGAAAGATAAAATTTATAAAATTTCAAAAATTGGGTATTACTATTCATAACAGCTAGTTTGATTGGTTGTGGTGTGTGTTAGAACTTGAAGTTGCGTACGACACACGCTACTGTATTATTCAAAGAGAAGCGTACCGTGGAAGCTTGGGGTGTTACATAAATAATTATACAAATATATTTAAAAATATTTTTATTTATAATTATAATTATAAATCCTTTATCAGCACTGATAATGATATCTTTTATTAGTTCTTATTAATTTAGCATTGATAAAAGATATATTTATCAGATTTTTTTTGGGAGCACTGATAAAGGTCTCTACGATCTACTGAAAAGAACCCTAACCGCGACTGATTTATTTGAAATTCTCAAGCTTTCGTGGAACTCTCCTACTACCAGTGCTCCTCATCTATGTTCTCTCAGACAAATCAATGCTGGAATCCAAGGCATGTTATTTTATCCTCCTCCTCCTCACTCATTGATTGTTTGTTTGGGTCTGCAGTTTGCATTATTGTGGTGTTCTCAACCATTAAGAACCCTAATTTTATTCTCCCATAACTTTAGTCGTTGTTGGTTGAAGTGGATACTCAAGATGGGGGTGAATTGTGTTCCAATTAAAAATTTCTGTTAAAAATATTTCTATTAAAAATCCCCCTATTTAAAAACAACTTAAACTGTAGTGAATTTATACAGATTTTAAGTGTTCAATTAGTTTGTCAAAGATTTATTAGGTCTCAGTTAATTTAATCAGAAGATTAAATTAACTTTTGAAACTAACTTACTGGGTCAAAAATAAGTATAAACACTTGCTAGTTTAATTATCAAAGTAACTTTAAAACAAATTGTATTTCAAAGTAATTAGAAGTGGAATATAAAATATATAGAATACTTTAGACTTAACTAAAATGCACAGCAGATGTAACCAAGAGGTTCAATCTCAATCCGAGACTTAGTCCTCTCAAACAATTTAAATAAATTTGATCCACACCCTGGATTGGGGTAAACAACAGTGAAAACATTATCTAGGTACAAAGACCTCTACCACAGTTATTCGTGGTAACAAAAAACAATAGTACACAGGCTATCCGGGTCACACTTGAACACTTCCACAATTCACAGTGGGATATATTAATGTGTAAGAAGTTTGGAGTGAGGATTTAGTATCCTCTAGTTTAGTTCAGGAGTCAGTGTGTAAATACACTACTCAAAAAGTAAATGAGTAAAACACAACAGAGCTAAATAGATAGAAATGAGTTTAGAGTGCTCTATGTGTTGTGAATGAAGATATGGACTCCTTGTATTGATGTAAATGAAGATTTGAGTCCTTATCTGGTTTTTTTTTTCTGAAAAACAGAGGGTTGTTTTCTTCATGTTCAGTTTGAATAGCTTGAGTGCATGAAGAAATTTTCGTTGTAGTTCTTCACTCCTTGACTGAGGTGCAGCTTGTGTTCTCCTTCAGGAAGAATGGATTCGTGTATGTTCAGTGATCTTCAAGTATGGAATTAGGATTTCTATATGCACCAATTTTCATCATTCTTTTTCCCGTTGTATGTACTCTTTGTGCAACTATTTTTCTATGCTTTTCACTTCACTTTTTGTGCCCGGTCTTTGTCCTTCCTTTTATAGATTTTAGCTCCGTTAATGGGAATGATTTCCTTTTCATGGGCACTAGGTATGGTTCCCTGACACGCCAATAACTATCATTAAATAACATTAATTGCATTAAAAACATCAAATATTTCCATTGATTAATAAATAAATAATGTTGAGAGTACAGAGTTTGACTGGTCAGTCTTTCATTGGTATCCTTCTGTCGGTATAAGTGTAACGGTGGACTTTGTATAACAGTGAGCTCCTATCGGCAGCTCTTTGATCTTGTACCGGTATCTCCTTGTATCGGTAGCTATTTTAACTTGTATTGGTAGCTCTTTGATAATGTATCGGTAGCTCCTAGTATCGGTAGCTGTTACTCTGTGTATCATTAGCTCTATATACCGGCGACTTCATCTATCGGTAGACTTTGCTTCTATCGGTAGCTCGTTTTGTATCGGTAGCTTCATAGTGGTAGACTTGTTCATATCGGCATACTTACTCTATCAGTAACTCATTTTGTAACAGTATCTTGTATCAGTAGATTGATGTAGCGGTGACTATCTCTATCGGTAGATTTTTTTCTATACCAGTGATATAAGTATCAGTAGACTTATTTATACTGGTAGACTTGTTCTATAGGTAGCTTTCTGTATCGATGGACTTGATCTATCAGAGATATGTGCTTACCGGTGGACTTATACATATTGTTAGCTCTGCGTATCGGTGACCTTAGCTTATCGGTGACTATGTCTATCGGTAGACTAAGTACCGGTAGATCTGTATCAGTAGCTATAAGCAAATTAGTGACTTAATACTTATCTGTTTTATGCAAAACATATCCGATTGAGTTAGAATTAATTCAAAACTCATATAAACATAGATAAACATTGATTAACATATTTCAAGGACTATTTTAATATTATTATCATCTTGATAATAGAATTTCATAGATTGAAAGAATTAATATATAGATAAACATTATTTGGGATTATCAAAGTATGTGAAAACATAATTGGGATCATCAAAACAGGTGAGGTCAACAGTCGTGATTGGTCTCTCCTATTCTTCCTCATTGTTTCCATTTTTATCACCATCTTCACACATGACTCTTTCCATTGTTAGCGCTATCGTTGTCACCATCACCATTACCATCATCAACTTCCCATTTTCTTCATCCTCTACCACTACTTCTCTTTAATAGTTCTCCATGGTTTTTAATCATAGTTTTGATTTTTTCACACATCCAAGGTCTTTTTTATCTTATATATTTTTTTGTTTTGGGATTGTGTTTTTCTTGTATGATTATTTTATGATTGGGTGTCATAAATCATGTTGTTTTACTTATAAATGGTCATCTAAGGTATGTCTAGTAGGTTCTATCTTTGACTGAATGATTATTTAATGAGTGTCATGACAACTAAGGTACGTTTAATTTTCTTGAATGATTATTTAATCGGTGTTATATTTGACGAATGATTTTTCAATGAATGAGGGTATTGTAAATATTCTATTTTTTAAGAAATTTAAAGTATGTTTAATTTACTTATTAATCTTTTTACAACATATATGGTATGTTTAATTTACCAAATGAGTGTTTGAATGATTAATGAATTTTTTTTCTTGCACTGTGAATGAGTGTTTTGAAGGTATAATGGATTATGTAGTTTGAATATAGAGTATTGATAATATATATTTAAATGATCATCCTAGGAAAGTTTTTATTGTGTAATTTCTATATAGGATAAGTTAGTTTATAATACAATTTGAATAACACAAGAATAATATAAGAGTTTTTCAGAGTTACCCCTGTTTATTTTCCATTATATATATAACAACCCTTATCTTTATTACATATTAATTAGGGGTGTCCAGACCCGACCCAACCCGACTGACCCGACTCGACCCGACCGGGTTGGTTCGGGTTGGGTCGGGTTAAAAAATATATACCACGGGTTGGGTCAGGTTGGATTGTAATGTGGTCGGGTTGGGTCAGGTCACGGGTTGGTAAAACATTAACCCAACCTGACCCAACCAACCCGACTGTTGTGAGTCGTCCGCCTCCCTTCAGACTTCGCTGCCTACTGCCGCCTCTCCCTCCCACCTCTTGACCCGATTCCCTCACCCTCACCCATGATGATGTCTTCCTCACCTACGTTGTCCATGGATTCCATGCCATCACACACCATTACTTGAATACTGGATTAATTGTGAAGATGATTGAAACTTACATCTTCCATGGCTTTTCTTAGCCAAGCATAAAACAAATTTAGAAGAATCGAGACATGTGAAATCAGCAAACAACGATTCCATTTCCATATCAACAAACAACAAAAAGATAACTAGATTTCATTTTATTCTACTACGAGGATAACTAAATAACAAGCAAAAAAACGCAAGAAGACTGGTGGTCGATTAAAGATTTGAAAATCAGACAGTGGAGGATCGGCCAAGAAAACAATCATTCCACATCGACCTCACCCCCTTGTCGGTGTCTTCTTCCTCCAACGTCTCCACCGCACCGCACCGCATCTACCCCCTGTGCCTCTTCTACCGCCTCCATCTCTTCCACAATTGTGGCCCCAGATATCTGCCTGTGTCGGACAATACTGCATCCTCGTTACCCTGCTAGACTCACCTTCAACCTCCTCGGACGTCAATGACTACTTGCAGGCTGACGAGTTGATCACACCACCAAACGATGCTTTTTTGGGGTCGATTCATCGCAGTGTAGTGGCTATGGGCATTCCCTGGAGTGGCGAGGAAGATACGTAGTGGAAGCCCTAACCCGATTAACCCGCGGGGCGAGATCCTAAATATTAAGCACCAAACATTTTTTTTTCTGTAACCCGATCAACCCGACCCAACCCAACCCGATATGAGACGGGTTGGGTCAGGTCGGGTCTGAATTAAAAAATCTCTTCGACCCAACCCAACCCGACCCGACCCCTTGTGCTTGGGTCAGGTCCAAAACCCCCCCCCAACCCGACCCAACCCGACCCATGGACACCCCTAATATTAATTCATGATTTATTACATAAAATTACACATAATGCAACCCAAAAGATCGATAAGTATAGTGTATTTGGGAATTAGGTACAATACATAACAACTTAAAATAGAAAATACATCATCTTTATTAAAAACTTACTTAACATGCTTGTACTTAAAATTGCATGGGATAACCTGGGGACATATATAAGAAAGGGGTGAGCTATAAAGCCCAGTAAGAGAATAAACATGGTATAACATGAAGAAAGTAATACATGTTAGACAATAGGAATATCAATGGGGTCATAAAAGGAGTGAGGATCATAAACATGAACAATGAGGCATGATATAACATGATAATCATAAAGTCAACATGAGAAATGTGACAACAACTTAAAACACTACATCATAAACATAGGTCAATGATAACTTCCAAGAAATCATGATGGGAAAAGCCACATGATATATTTGGTTCAATCCCTAATCCATTGCATGATATCTCATGAGACTAAAACATTACCCAATTCATTGGAGTGCTATATAATTATGGGTGCACCCATCACTTTCATTTCATTCTCATGCTTAAGTGTGCCACATAGATCATAAAACATGAAAAAAATTCATTAATTTTTATTACAAGATCAAGAAATGTGTAATAAATACAATTCATTCACCAATAAAATAATTATAAGTTCCTAAAGGTGAACACCCTTGATTGGAAATGAGTACGGTTATTCACTACACAATTGTTTGGCTTGGAAAATCACGGTGAAATTTCGGCAACATAATGGGGGCATATGAATGTTCATGGGAGGGATTTATGAGAGTAAAAGGGGTATCTCATCATTTATACATAAAATTTATACTAAGAGGGATATGTAATAACATATCCCAACATTAGGAAATGAATACAAAATATATAAGATAAAGAAGATACATGAATAAAGAGGAGAAGGAAAAGAACCCTTACCTTGAGAGTGTGTTTCCAAATTCTTGGGAGGAACTTCTTGAGAGATTGGGGGCATCTTGAGAGGACTATAGAGAAAATATATAAGAGTACGTATTTTATTAAAGGATTTTTATTGAATATAAATGGGATCTTGGGTGGGTTTATATAGTAAAATAAAGGGGAGTTATTTATTATTTCACAAACTTAGGTGTTGGACTCTATATAATAAAATATTAAAAACCACAAGCCTTACCATGGTTTGTTCCTATGGTTTCTACCAAAGAGGGGTTTTTTCATTATTTTATAATGATAAGATCCAAACTTATTAAAATAATACACTTGATAATGTGGAAGTGAGTCATACTCTTAAAGAAATGATTTTAAAACCTTAAAATATATTAATGGTTTTGGAGGATTCATAAAGGATTTATAAAATTAATAAAATAAACTTAAAATCATATTATTTTAAATTGAAAACATATATTTGGTATTGGATACAATTTATAGTATTTATTATATCATTTTGTTCATTATGATGTCATAATACACACCGTATATTTATACCATATTTAATTTTTACCCAAAAATTTGATTATCTAAGAAAAGTATGAAAATTTCACTAATGGATAATTTAAACTTAATGATTCCAAAAATAATATTAATTTTCTCTAAATAATTTTTTAAATATTTACATTTACACTTTTAAAATAATAATTGATATTTATTGAGAAATGCTGGGTTTTTTTGACAATAACAGTTTCGAACCCTTATAAAAGTTGCATTTGACTTCATAAATATTTTATAATCATTTATATTAGAAAAAAATTATTTAATAATAATATTTTATTAAAATAATATTTATTTAAAAAATAAATTAATTCATCAAAATAAATTCCTTAATTGAATTTGAATATTACCCAAAAATACAATTTGTGTTTCGTTGTATCAAAATAAAAATCATTTATAAAGTAGCAGTATTAGGATGAAAATATATTAATTATTACATAAAAAATAATGTACACACTCATATTTCTAGGGTCATGAAACATATCCCTTTAATACACCAAAAAATTCCCTAAGAGTAAGGTGTGCGACAGTGAGATTTTCATGGAGTGGTTCGACATACATGGTTTGAGACATGATCTCGATAAGGTTGAACTTCTCCCATAAATGGTTTCTATCATACTTTAGTTGTTGGATCTCAGCTTGGGATTGATGAAGGTAAAATCCTAGTGATTCTATCTCCCTCACAATATTTTATAAATGAGATTTATAGGGTATGATCCTACTGGTTGATTCCATCACTTCATCCATCCGTGTCAATGATATTTGTTAAAACCATATATAATGATTCTCTCTTATAGTATGAGTTATTTTTGATCTTGAGTTTTTGTTCTATTGAGGCCTGATTTTTGTTTAAGTCTTGATATCATAATGGGTTCACCCTGAGTCCTTAAAATGGGTTCTATCTCAATAAAGAAATTAATTCTCAGTCAGTCATATTTATACTAATCATGTGATCATTATTAAATGGATATATTATCAACAATAACGATTCTTAATGGTATTTTAAACCTGATAGGATATAATAAAACCAAATAAGTGAATCTATTTTCTATAACCATAATACATAATAAGATATTTAATTTAAATCATAAATGTAATTTTATTTATAAAAGTTCAGGTCATTACAATATCGTCCCTTTTAAAATTTCACCCTCAAAATTTTCATTTCACACACTAAAATAGATGAGGGAAAATATGTTTCATCACCTCCTCTGGTTCCCACATTTCTTCTTCAAACATGTGGTTTCTCCATAACACTTTGAAAAGGTGAATTGTCTTATTTCATAGAATTTTTTCTCTATGATCTAATATTTTCACCAATTGATCTTCATAGGAAATATCATTCTCTAATGAAACCACCTCTAGATTAAGTACATGTAAGGGGTATGGTATGTACTTCCTCAAGAGGGATACATGAAATACATCATGTACTTGAGATAGTTTAGGTGGTATTTCTAGTCGATAGTCCACCGCTTTAATGTGATTGAGTATCTCAAAGGGACCAATGTATCTTAGACCATGGTTTCATTTCTTCCCAAATATTATTAATTTCTTCCATGAAGATATGCAGAGGAATACCATATCTCCAACATCAAAATCTTAGCCTCATTGATGATTATAAACATAGATCTTCTATTGACTCTAAGTATCCTTGATGTTCTGTCGAATGATCTTAACCTTTTCCACCATTTCCTTGACCATTTTAGGACCTAATAGTTTACATCCCCCAACTTCATTCTTACATGTAGGTGTTCTGCACCTCTTCCCATAAAGGGCTTCATAGGGGGCCATTTTTATTCTTGAGTAAAAACTATTACTGTATGAGAACTCGACCCAAGGAAGATGTTGATCCCATTATACTTTAAATTCAATTGAGCATTCTCTCAACATCTCATCAAGTTTCTAGATTGTTCGCTCAGATTATCCATCATTTGAGGGTGATAAGTCGTGTTGAAGTTCAACTCAATATTTAGAGCATGTTTGAGACTCTTCTAGAACTTGAAGTTAAATATTGGATCTATATCAGATACAATCAATAGTGGTGTTCTATGAAACATCACCACTTCTTTAATGTATATCACTATAAGTTGATCGAGTGGGAAGCCCTCTCGAATCACAATAAAGTGTGTAGTATTTGTAAGATGATCCACCATAACCAAAATAGTATTATTTCATATTGATGTATTTGGAAGACTAGTGAAAAATTACATGGTGATGTTTTTCCATTTCCATATAGGTATGGGTAATGGTTGCATCATCCCCTTGGATTTTTCCTCTTTTCCTTCACTTGTTGACATACAATAAATCTTGATGTATATTCTGCGATCTCCTTCTTTATATTGTCCCATATTTATTGATGTTGGAGATATCGATACATATTTGTGATTCCTAGATGGATGGATAAAGTGAAACTATGTGATTTATTCAACGGTAATGATGCTTAGTGGTCTTTTAAATCAGATAGGATATAATAAAACCAAATAAGTGCATGTGTTTTCTATAACCATAAAACATAATAAGACATTTAATTTAAATCATAAGGGGAATTTTATTTATAAAAGTTTGGATCATTACACTATAGTTTAATATTTATATACAACTCCTCTAGGAAATTTTGAACTTAATGATCATCAGGTACTATAATTATTTCCTTAAAAAATATCATCACTTCCCTATTGTTACTTTCTACATCAACTCAAGTCATAGAGTACACTAATATTAACCATTATAAAATGATATGATAAGGATAAAAAGATTGAAATTTATTTTAAATATAATTATAAAAAAAATAATCAAATTATATCCCTATTTAATAATGTTCATACTATATATCACTTCATATTTACTATATAAAGTGACATTTTCATTTTCAATATGATGTATGAAATCGTATGCATCCTTTTGGATCCCTATCACTATCGATATTTTTTCCATCACTAATATATTATTCATAATTCTATTTTATAATTTATATTTATTTATATGTTTTGAAAATAATGATTACCAATTTATATAATGAAAAGAAAGAAAAGTTGAGTTTTATTTGTGGTCAACCTTACCAAATAAATATTAAGATTTATTTTGTTGGGAATTTTTTATGAATATATTATAATTGAATAGATATAATGTGAAACCTTTTTTTTAAATTTTTTTCCTTTATTTTATTTTTTAAATATTTTTCATCTCACTGATTGTATTTTTATTTATAAAGGTAAATTTTAATTTTAATTTTCAAAAACAAAAAAAATATATTCAGTACTTGAAATTTATTATAGGTTATTTATTATATAAGGTATTAGGTTATTTATTAAATAATATCTCATTTACTTGTATGATTCAGAGTAGAAGATTTCAAGGGAAGGATCCTGATCTAATTGGAATATAGAAAACTCGAACCAACAATTTGATCTATTTCTTACTTTTGTAGTTTCACCTAACACGTCTAAACTAGAAACCACATCTGTACCAAAGAGTGGTTTCCAATATGGGTAGATCAAATTTTCTAGACTAAATATATAATAGCTACATTCTTTTATGGTTCTCAAAATTATTTAGAGATTATAGAATTTCTAATCATGAACTTATATAAATGAAAGAACACAAGTCCAAACTTTAATTTCATAGAATAAATAATTTTTAAACAAGTAAAAATGTTTAACAAACTTTACATAATAAACCAAGAATAAATATATAATATGAACAATATGCGTGATAAAGTTTTGACCTCACAGAACTCAATATCATGCAAAAACATTCTTTAGTCCTCCTTTGGATAAAATTTCCCTGAAATTGATCAGTTTCACCTATCGAAGTGATTTATCATTGTTCTATCACAATTCCTAGACAACCAAAATCATCCCATGATCTTATAAACACCCACAATAAAATAAAAAAATAAAAATTGGTGTAACTTTATGGTTTGTTTCTTGAAAAACAAGAACCAAATCCTCTATCATTCTCTCACCCTAGATTTTAGAGAACCTCCAATTCAACTCACACTCAGATAATTCAAATCAAAACTAAGCCTAATATCACACAAAGACTTCATATAAGACCTCATGATCTTTTGGAAAATAGTTTTCAATGCTATGATTATTTATGAAACCTTATTGATGTTTATTCTGGAATAAATTGTATGGCATGTAAAATCATGGATTTGTGGCTTCTTGTGTGAGGTTTCATGAAAATAGTTTTTGATAAATGAATAGTCCCTTGATTGAATTTTGAAAGAATCCCATGGGAACCTATGTATTTAAGCGGGTAGTCTAGGATAATCATGTTAAGATTTAAATTTTTAATTTACTATTATCATATGAAAAATGTTTTATTCATGTCATCTTTATAAAATGTTTATGAAATGTTTATTAATCATGCTTTTCTTTAGAATGGGTGGTGACCTATTTAATATTTTTATGGTCATGCCTATTTTAAATTTATGTTTTGGAAAATGAAACTTGGTTTTAAATATTAAAATGAGTTTTTGAATTAAAAAAATGAGGTGTTCCCTTAAAATGAACTAAAATGGATTCGGTGTTTGAAACTCATGAAGTGATTTCAAAGTAAATCGATAAAGTTTTAAACATTTAAAAGTGTACATATTTCCATGGAAATTGTTTTAAACTTTTAATTTTTTTTAATTATTTGTGAATATGATTTTAATTTTTTTTCACTTGATGCTAACAGTTTTATAGAAAAGGGAGTTCGTATCCCATTATGTGTTTTGAAAAAAATTGGTCTATTTTTATGTGAAATAAAAAAAAATGGATTTCAAGTGGGGTTTTAAAAATTGAAAAAGTATCCTTTTGAATTTTAAAATTGATTTTGATATGATATTTTAAACTTTAAATTAAGATGTGGTAATTTAAAATGTTTTAAGGAGACAATGGTCATCCTCATTAGTTTAATCTCCTAAACTGTTATTATTGCATTTTGTTGCTTGAGGATTATCCCTCATCTCTTTTATGTTGCTTGAACTACTATGAATAGTAGTAATCCAAAATTATTACTGATACCTGATATGGGATAAATACTGCTCAGAGTAGTTCAATAAAACTAGGTGCAAGTCTAGAAGAGATAGGTGATGAGTCTCAAGCAACAAAATTCAATAATAACTATTTGGGAGATGAAGTTGATGAGGATGAAATTTGTCTATAACTTTCAAATTTAGATGAATTCAGAGGATAACACCTACTGTAATGGATTAATTATTTTCTTAAATTAAATTACCCATTTCCATCAAATCATGCTAAAATTATTTGAAACAATCAAATGTTGGATTCCCCTTATTAGAATTATCAATGACTTTCACCTTTTATAATGAATATATTATGTGTGTTTATTTTTTTATTGTAAAAAATTAATATTTTATGAACATAATAGGATGTATATAAATATAAAATGGATGCATGATAATATTTTGGCAAAATATTATGAATATGGAGTTAAAGAGTTCATCAAGTTTTCAATAGAGCATTCATAAGAACTTTCTCAAATCCTTTATCCATGTTTACATTGTTGTTATTCAATAAAAAATTAGTATATAATAGTTGGAAGAACATTTGATTTGTTATGGAATAGATCATAGCTATAAATGTTGGATTAAACATGGGAAAAAATAGAATGTGTACACAAATTGGGATAATATTGTGGTTTATAGATCATTTGATATGAATACCAGTGTAAATGATGATGGAGATCGTATGGAAGAAACAAAAATGGAAATTAAAGATGAATTTCTTGATTTTCCAAAGTTGTTTTATAAGTTAAATATATTTATTAAGAGACCATTTTATACTGGTTGTACTAAATACACTATATTGTCAGCTATATGTAAGTTATATAATTTTAAATATGGTAGTGTATGGAGAGACACCGACTTTAAATAACTACTTGGTCTCTTGAATGATATGATATTAAATAAAATAAACTTCCATGTTGAACATATGATGCTAAAAGAATACTACGTTCAATGGACATGATATCTAAAAAAATACATGCTTGTGAAAATGATTTCATATTATTTCACAAGGAGCATGAATCACTTATAAAATCCCCTAAGTGTGACACAGATCAATACAAGAAAAATAAATCAAATCCTTTGAATGTTGTATTGTACTTTCCTATAATTACATGGTTTAGAAGACTATATGGATATCAAGAAACTAAAAGAAAATTGACATGGAATGTAGATACAAGAATTAAATATAGGAACCTACATTATCCAGAAGATTCTCCTCGGTGGAAGAAAATTGACTATGACTATCCTGAATTTGGAAATGAGCCAAGATAATTTCATCCTGTATTATCTACTGATGGAAAAAATCCTTTCAGTGTACATATTAGTTCTCATAGTACATGGACCATCATGTCGGAAAATTATAACTTTCCGCGATGGTTATGCATAAATCAATGTATGATGCTTATAGAAGTGAATAATTCATGTTGAGGTCGATTTTTTATAGGATGATAAATTAATTTCCTACTTATGAAAATTTTTTAGGCAATAGAATTAAAGGAATGTTGGTATGTCCCATTTTTGAATAATGCACACACTCAGTTCGGTTGAAATATTCCTTGAAGACTATGTTTTTAGGATATCAATTTTTTTACATCAAATCCATAAATACTGATCTTGTATGACATCATTCAACGGGAATACTAAGCAAGGTACAATACCATATCAACTAGTGGGTGATCAATTGTTTGATAAAGTAAAAAATATTAACACTATTTTTGGTAACACATTTTCAAAAAACCTTATGAAATCAAGTTGGAATAAGTGATCAATTTTATTTGAATTACTATATTAGAATTGTTTTTATGTCAGACATTTTTTTGATTTCATGCATGTAGAAAAAATGCATTT
Organism: Viscum album; assembly: GCA_963277665.1. NCBI lineage: Eukaryota > Viridiplantae > Streptophyta > Magnoliopsida > Santalales > Viscaceae > Viscum > Viscum album. Next base: position 936,217,437 of record OY728129.1, on the reverse strand, counting down.
GATAATGTTATTGACATGTTAATAAATATTCCTAAAAAAAGATGGAATCAAGGCTAGGTTGGACATGTTTAACATGAGGATAAGGGAAGATTTGGCACTGGTGAAGGGTAAAGAGCATAATTTTCATCCTCCAGTGGATTAAACTATATCTAGATAAGAAAAATTACAATTTTTCATTTTCATTAATGGTGTAAAAGTTCCATAGGGGCATTAATCAAATATCAATAATGTTGTTTCAATGACTAATTTGAAGTTTCAGGGATTAAATAACATGAATTTCATGTTTTGATGCAAAATTTGTTGCTCATTTCTCTCTATTTAATTATTCCTAAAAATGTATGAAATACATTAACCAATCTTTACTTATTTTTCAAATACATATGTTGTAAAGTTATAGACCTGATGAAGTTCCCAATTATGAATATGGAGGCTGCAGTCATATTATTTTAATTAGATATGTTCTTCCCACCATAATTATTTTATATAATGGTCCACCTGATGGTTTACTTGGTTAGAGAGATTAAACTATGTGGTCCTTTATTTTATATATTTATGTACCCCATTGAATGATATTTGAAGATTTTGAAAGGGTATGTCAATATTCAAAGTTGTCTAGAAGGTTGTATTGTAGAATGATATATTGTTGAATAAATTTTTGAATTCAATACCAGTTACCTATCATATTTTGACAACATCGATATCCCAAATCGTTGTCATGACATACCCTTTATTGGTGAAGGGATTTACGAAAGAGATATTGTTATAATTACCATTACAGAGTGGGAGCAAGCACACCTTTACATTTTACATAATAGTAAAGATGTTGATCCATATATTGAATCCCATAAAGAAATTATTAGAGATTTTAATCCATCAAGGGATGAAGGATGGATATCAAATACACATAATAAAAAGTTTATAACATGGTTTAAAGATCAAATTTATAAGGATTTAGCATAAAATATGAATTCAATTGTCGAACTACTTCGATGGATAGTTAGGGGACCAAAAACAAATGTTATATCTTACACTATTTTTGTAATCAGTGGTTATATATTCAATATAAAAGAACACTATGACTTTAGTATGATAAAAAATAGTGGATTTATGCTTATTTTGGAAGCATTTCACATATCAAGTTCCAAGGATAGAAATCCAAATTATGTAAATAAGACATATTCTGGAATTATCAAACAGATACATGAGTTAGATTATACAACACTTCAATTGCTGATTTCCATTTCAAATGGATTGAAAATAGGAGTGTAGTAAAAGTTTATGAAATGGGATTTGTGAAGGTAAATTTTAGTGTTGAAGGGGAAAAAGAAAATCCATTTATAATGGAATCACAAGCAGTGAAAGTATTTTTTGTCTCAGATCTAGTAAATAAGAATTAGTTTATTATAGTGATGACGACTAAAACAACTTTTGGGTCAGAAGAAAATTAAATATAGGATGCCCTTTTCATTGGGAGATCATAATTAGTTCATATTATTCCCAATATAGTCATTGTATTATATGTTATATAAGACCAAAATAGGGGATTTGGATTCTTGATAGAGGATCCAAATCCCAAAAATGTTTAAAAAAATTGAGTTCAATGAGAAGGTTAAAGTGTGTTTTAATATACTATGTTTTTTTCATAATATTATCTATTTTCTACTACATTAACACATTTTAAATTAAATTTTTAACTACTCATGAAGATAATGTATTCTACACATGATGGAATTTTGTGTCTTCTGAAAATATATAATGGGTCGCACTAAAGTTTTTTTTCCATCAAATAAGGTAAATGGTTTATCATGATGTAATGTTCCGGATTTTTCCATGTATTATTTTAATATTATATGGGAATTAATTCGAGACCAGGCTCTGAGAAGGCGTATAGTTCCAAGGCCCAGTGATCCCGGAACAAATGTTTGAATTTAATTTAATAATTAAATTATGCGCGCATGCGGTTTTCCTGAAAAAGTGGAATAACTCTCGAACGGGTGCTCGGATTAGAAATCTGAGGGCACCGTTGCGTTCAGAACATCGATTTTACCTAAGGTGAGGCCTAACATCGACCGGTGCAGGTCAGTGGTGAAATCTGGTTTTTGGACGCAACAGTAATAAAATATTTAATTAAAATATTTTATTACATCAAATATCTATTATCTTTTAAATAGAGATTACGCAAGGTATTAGGGTTACAATCCCCATAACCCTGATTTTCCCCTAGAGGCTCTGGGAAAGCTCTGGAGGAAACCCCCAATGCGGCAACAACATTTTTGATGGATTTCATCGACGACGATGTCGCGGTGACTAGATATTCACCAACGAATGCCGGGATCCAGGTAGGATGTCGTTGTGATTTTATTCTTCCCCGTTTTTTATTTCTACGATGAACATGGACTAATACATGAACAGATTAGCCCATGGATCGATCATTCTTGCAGGATGGGCTTTTTCGGGGATTTTGGGGATTTGATTCTTGTTATTGTTTGGTTTCGTTCAACCTTCTAATGGTGACAGACCAAGATCGACACGAACCTCGATCGAGGTTCATCCCTCTCGATTTGTGTGTGTCTCTTCCCCAAATTTATCGCGTTCTTCGTGAGTGTTCTTCATGTTCTTCATGGGACGAGGAACAACGGATAGTTGCGAACCCATTGTGCAATGCAACAATCCCAAATTGAAGATCTGGCATCGGTACGACCCTACGGGGGTGCGGCTGCGATGGCGACAGACGAATCGAAGCGGATTGGAAGAAATCATTCTTTGAATGATTTCCGCCCGGGTGACTGGAATCGGTTTTTAGAGCCGATTGAAGGCCCGAAACCCATGGTTTTGACATCACGATGATGAGGCGATCCAGCATCTTGAGTTCCGCAGCAAACAGTCGGCTGAATCGAAGTTCGGAGGATCAGCCGAGGCGCGTAGAGGAAGACGACATTTCTGGAAAAATCCCGACTACATGCCGTGTAGTATGGGATACATGGCGTGTGTTCGTCGGTGAATGACCTGGAATGTACTCCGGGAGTACACGGGAATGGGAATGGAACACAGAAAAAGACACGACATGTATACCCCTCCCTGGCCAGACCCGAACAGATACACGGGATACCCCGTGTACTGGTACACGGGTAGGCGACACGGACACAGGCAAAGACCGTGTACGGGCACATGGCCACCGTACACGGAGCGAGCCCAGGTGCTCAAACACGGTGTGTGATTTCTTCTACACGCCGTGTAGTTGTTTTTCTATCTGACAAGCTGAAGGACACGGGCCGTTTACACGGGCAGTACCCGGTGTCAAGGAATACGGCGTGTACTTTACTACACACCATGTAGTTTGGTTTTTCATGGCTTGAACGAAGGACACGGGCCGTTTACACGGGCAGTACCCGGGGTCTCGGAACACGGCGTGTAACCATACTACACACCGTGTAACCTTTTAGTCATGGCTTGGGCCACTTGTCTTCTGTGACTTGGACTAGCCTTCTTAGGGTCCGTACCCTTGGCCTTTCTTCTGAAGTTTTCCGGTATCATTTCTTAATATACAGGAGTATGTCCCCTTCAGAAGGTCTCCCTAAATAGAGTTTTTGGAATCCCCTCTGTGAGACTTATAACCGGATCCTCTATTCATTCCTGATACCCTAGGTAGAGTTATTGGTATCGACGTGACCTACCTTACCCAGGCGCCAATCCTCTGCCTAGCGGATTAGCTCAGACTGAGTTGTTGAAATCACCCCATGACTTGGCTGTGATCCTCATCTCAGCATCCTGTTCCCAAGGTATTTGTGGAGTGTGTTCTCCCAGAATGAGTACTTCATGTCTCTCTCTCCAGACCTAGGAGTGTGTTCTCTCGATGGTATGCTTAGTGGAATCTTCGAGTTTTATCCTAGTGGCGGTATCACGAAGGTCATTTGTGTATGAGTATATCTGGATATTCTTGTTATATATTCTGTAGACATATACTGTGTAGAGATGACTGTACCTTTCTTTGTGGTCGTTTCCTTGTTTGTATTTCCTTTTTGGTTTCGGGGTGTCCTACTAGATATTGTTATAATCACCCCTACACGGGCTTTGCCCGCACGTATCATGTCTTGTGTAGACGAGCGAGCCTTTGACAGGATTCTAGGAGGACCAGGACCGGATGGTGCTCAGTGAGATCAAACAGGCCGAGGTGTGTTCCTTCGGCGATGGGTTGCAGTCCCAGTACCTTTATCTACAGGTTGGAATTTGTTGCAGACTTTCTTTTAGTGGGCTTTTACTTTTGGCCCAGGGTTTTACTTTACTGTACTTTACTTCCCTGTCGTACTCTGTTGGTTGGGGTTCAGTGTATGCATGCATCTTTTTCCTTTTAGTAGTTTTCAATTTTCAGCATTGTGGGCTTGAAGACGTGTGTGTGTGTGTGTACAGGTTTATAGGCAATGCCTCCCATGTTAGTAGCATGCCTACTCGGTGCTAGTCACCAGCCCCTGGCCTATTGGAGGCGGGCTTGGGGAGTTGCGGCTCGGGCCCCACTGGGACGGGTCATGACACATGAAGTTTTTACTCTCTAAGATGGTGAAAGGTAAAGATAGATTTTTTTTATGTTCCATAAAAACTCAAATGTAAATATTTATTTTAGTTCATTTTATCTATTTTTTAGTTAATTTCATTATATTTTTATCTAATACTTATTTTGATAATTTTCACAGATATCATGAAGAAATGAATCCGTCAACAAGGACGAGTCACTCCTTTAATATGATTATGAAAATTTGAATTCCTATTACTTATATAGTTAATTTCATCAATATTTTATATATTATTTTTAAGTTAATTTCCTTATAATTTTTATTTAATAATTTTTTTCACATATTTTTTGGGAAGTCATATTTTTTCTTCAATTATTTACAACAATCTATAAAAGAGAGAACATGTTGCTTTTGGATGAGGCATTTAAAGAAGCATGGGGTTTCCTCTTCAATCCAAATGGAACATTTCTTTATTTTATGTCTTGGTGTAGATGGTTTAAATAAAAACACACATCACATACTCAATCAGTTACACCTCATTTCGATACACAATGTGCTTGGTATGAATCAAACAATATGTTTTTAGTTTATAATTTACATTTTAGTACAAAACAAACATCACATAGTCAAAACTAATCAAACACATTCCCAAAGATATGAACTAAATTCACCTATAGATATATTTTATCAAAGAAATTTAGTGATTTAAAATACAACATGGTTGGTTGGTTCTTTATAAATGTTTCAAAAACTTATTCTCTTGCATAGGATTTCCAATCTTGATGTTTACATAGTAAAATCATTATCTATAGAGGTAATATATTGTTTCATATTTATGTTAAATTTATTTCTTTTTAGTATTACTCACATAAGAATTTTTTTTCTTATATAGGTGGATTCTTTTGTTCGATTTGGGGGGTTTTGTTCAAAGATACTCATCCTCATGAGAGATTGGACTTCAAGGCTATAATTGTGATAATGAAAAAAAGGAAATGGGTCAAGAATGTATACAACCATCATGAAAAGGTAAATTTCTACTAATTATTTAATTATTTTTTTCATCATTTATATACTATTGGTAAGTTAATATCCTTATAATTTTTATCTAATAATTGTTTAGTTTTTTTCACAGATATTTTGGGAAGTCATATTTTTTTTCAACTATCCGCAACAGGCTAGGGAAGAGAACATGTTCCTTTTTTATGGAAGAGAAAACCCCATATTGCATAAAACTTGAAGTGTTTCAGGAAGTATGGAGTTTCTCTTCCATAATATTGGAACATGTTCTCCATTTTTTTTTATTTTTTTCATATAGTTCAAAGTAAAATAAATATCACATACTCAATTATTCGCACCTCAATCTAATAGACAGTGTGCTTGGTATGAATCAGACTATATGTTTTTAGTTTATAATTTAAATTTTAGTTCAATAAACATATCACATACTCAAAACCAAGTAAACACATTAATATTGATATGATAATTTATGAAAATGATCCATAATTTATTTTTTATGTGTAAGAATTAGCCACACCTCAGTCTGATACATGATGTGATCGGTATGACTCAAAGTGTTTGCGATTAGTTTAAAATTGACATTTTATTTCAAAAAGTATCACTCAATGAAAATAGAGAAAACAACCTTAAATTATATTGATAATTTATTATAATGATTCATAATTTAATTTTTATTTTTAGGGATCAATCTCACATCAAAATGACACATGATGTGACCGATATGATTCAAAGTGTATGTTTCCAGTTTTAAATAAAATTTTAGAAAAAAACACAAGTGAGGTACTAAAAACAAAGAAAATACATTCAGATTTTTTTATACTTTATAAAAAAAAATCAATAAATCATTTTGGATGTGTAAGAATCATCCACACATCAATCCAATGCATAGTGTGATCGGTATGACTCCAAGTGTTTTTTAATTTAAAATTGACTTTAATTTTATTAAAAAAGACAACAGAAATATTGAAAACCAATAAAACACATTTATATTATTTTTATACTTTAGGAAAATTATCTATAAGTTATTTTTGATGTGAATTAATCAGCCACACCTCAATCCAATACATGATGTGCCCGGTATGACTCAAAGTGTCTGTTATCAGTTTAAAATTGACATTTTAGTTCAAAAAGTGTCACTCACTGAAAACCAAGAAAATATTCTTGTATTTTATTTATAATTTAGGAAAATTATTTAGAATTCATTGATGTGTAGGAATTAGTCTCACGTCAAACCGTCACATGATGTGACCAGTATGACTTAAAACATGTGTTTCCAGTTTAAAATAACATTTTAGTAAAAAAAGTGATGTACTAAAAACTGATAAATAACATTAATATTGTATTTATATTTTATGAAAATGATCCATAAGTCATTTTGGATGTGTATGAATTATCCTCACCTCAATCCGATGCATGATGTGATCGGTATGACTCCAAGTGCGTCTTTTTATTTAAAATTGATATTAATTTTAGTAAAAAAGAAAGCTGACATACTCAAAACAGAGTAAACACATTTGTATTGTTTTTATACTTTATTAAAATTCTCTATTATTCATTTTTTATGTGTAGGATTCATCCTAAACTCAATTAAATACATGATGTTCCCAGTATGACTCAAAGTGTCAATTATCAGTTTAAAATTGATATTTTAGTTCAAAAAGTGTCACTCAATGAAAACTAAGAAAAAACTGTCATATCATGATGATAATTTATTAAAATTATTCATAATTCATTTGTGACATGTAGGAATTATTCTCACATAAAACTAACATATGATGTGACCGATGTGACTCAAAGTGCATGTTTCCAGTTTAAAATGGCATTTTAGTAAAAAATTAAAGCGAGGTACTCATAACTGAGAAAATGAATTTTTATTATTTTTATAATTTATAAAAACAATCCATAAGTCATTTGGTATGTTTAGGAATCAACCTCACCTAAATATGATGCACGGTGGGACCAGTAGGACTCTAAGTGCATATTTTTTTTAAAATTGACATTAATTTTAGTTAAAAAGACAAATAACACACTCAAAAGTGATAAAACACATTATAATTGTTTTTATACTTTAGGAAAATTATCCATAAGTCATTTTTGATGTGTAGGTATTACCCTAACCTCAGTATGACACACGTTGTTCCTGGTATGACTCAAAGTGTTCGTTATCAGTTTAAAATTGATATTTTAGTTCAAAAAGTGTCACTCATCCAAAACTAAGAAAACATACTTGGATTGTGTTGATAATTTAATAAAATGATTCATAATCCATTTATGACATTTAGGAATCATTATCACATCAAACTGACACACGACGTGACATGTATAGTCAAAGTGTGTGTTTCCAGTTTAAAATGACATTTTAGTAAAAAACACATGTGATGTACTCAAAACTAAGAAAAAACATTTATATTGTTTTGATACTTTATAAAAATTATCCTTAAGTCATTTATAACTTATAAGAATCATAATAACCGCAATAAAATTTACAATGTGATTGGTATGACTCCAATAGCGTCTTTTTATTTAAAATTGACATTAATTTTAGTAAAAAAGATAATTGACATACTCAAAACTGAGAAAACACATCCAGATTGTTTTGATAATTTAGTAAAATTATCCATAAGTAATTTTTGACATGTATGAATTATCTACACCTCAATCCAATTCACTATGTTCTTGTTATAACTCAAAGTGTCCATTATCAGTTTAAAATTGACATTTAAGTTCAAAAAGTGTCACTCAATGAAAACGAAGAATGTGTGCTTGGATTGTATTGATAATTTTTGAAAATGATTCAAAAGTAATTTGTGATGTGTAGGAATTATTCTCATGTAAAAGCAATATATGATGTGATAGGTATGACTCAAAGTTCCTGTTTCCTATTTAAAATTACATTTTAGTAAAAAACACAAGTGATGTACTCAAAATTGATAAAACACATTTGGATTGTTTTGATACTTTAGGAAAATTATTCACAAGTCATTTGGGATGTTTATAAATCAGGCTCCCCTCAATAGAATTCATGGTTTTACCGGTATGAGTCCAAGTGTGTCTTTTCAATATATTAGTGTACTTTTAGTTTAAAATGCACACCTCATAGCCAAAATTAAGCAAATGAGCCTATATTTTTTGGTCATAATTATATAATCTATTAATTAACTAATTTAATTCTCATTTTTATCTTATAATTATTTAGTTAATTTTTATAGATATAATTCTTTAAGATGAACAAAAAATGGTGCGACGTGCAAGAATCAACCACAACTCAATTCGATACACAATATTCCTGATATGAATCAAATTTTAGTTTAACATTAACACTTTATATTTAATTAATTTATTTATTTTATTACTAATATAATAATTGTTTTATTATACAAGTGCATTATTTTTATTGAGTAGAGGTGTTTTGTTCGGCAGTAGCATGAGTCAGGGTCAGGGAAAAAATAAAAAGGAATATTGATGTTTTTGAATGTATATGACAATATGTAATTACTCATGAAATTTTATAAAACAATGCTTGAAATTTCTATAATATAGTTTTTTTCTTGTATTTGTGTTATAAATTTTATTTCATTTAAATTCCATATTTTTACCTGATTTTAATGTTTTCTGGTGCTACAATGTGATGTTACAACACACTGCATGGTGCTATTTTTGGTGCTGGAGTATGCTATTATAGAAGACTACAATATTCCCCTTTATCATTGAATTTAGTATCATTGATAAAATCCCAGGGATTTTAATTGTGCTATAGTAGTTATCACTTTTTTAGTGTTGATAAAGGCCAATTCTAGTCCTGTTAAAGACCTATTCTGTAGTAGTGCAATAAATAGGAAATGTTCCTGAGATGGAGGTTGAACTGGTTCCACAAAGAATTTTGGAATAATAATCAACACAAGATATATAAGAACCTTTAAGTTATGATAAGATTTTTTAAGAACCTAAGATATATGGATTTATCATGGAAAATTATGATGATATAATGTTTATAGGAGATGAACCTACTACATTCCATTAGTCGAGAGAGAGTTATGATTCTAGGGAATGGTTAAAATCTATGGAATCTAAGATAGAATCCATGTACACTAAAAAAGTATGGAACTTGGGGGATTCACCTGAATGGGTAATACCCAAAGGGTGGAAGTGATTTTTTAACAAGATAATTAGAATGTATGGTAGAGTGTCTACTTATTAAGCACACTTGGTGGTGAATGGTAAAAATAAAATCTATTATATTCTCAATGAAGAAACATTTTTTACTTTTTGTGATGATAAAGTCTATTTTGGTTTATCAAACCATAACAACTCATTATGATCATGAGATATTTCAAATGGATGTTAAAAATACCTTCCGTAATGGGAATTTATTCGAGGATGTGTAAATGATAAAACCTGATGGTTTTAATGTTCCAAATGATACTACTAAGGTTTGAAGGCTATAATGTTCTATTTATCGATTGAAGTGATCCTCTTAAATTTGGAATATTTGGTTTGATGATGCAATCAAAGAGTTTGGTTTCATCAAGAACACAAATGATTATTTTTTATTCAAGTTAATTACTGGGAGTGTAGTAGTGTTTATGATACTATATGTGGATGAAATACTTATTATCAGAAATGATAGTCCAACAATTCATTCCATGAATATGTGTCTGGATAAATGATTGTTGATGAAAGACATGAGTGAAGCAGGTTATGTACTAAGTGTAGGGATATATAGAGACAAATCTAAGAGGTTTCTTAGACTCATTCAGGACACTTATAATAGTAATGTTCTAAAGAATATTTATAATGGAGAAGTCTAAAAGGGACATTTACTAGTATTATTTGGCACAAATATCAAGAAGATTCATATTTATTATAAATAGTTATCAAGGATAGATAAAATTACCTATGAATATACCATAGGATCTATCATTTTTTATATGTTATGTGCTAAACCAGTTATCAACTATAATATAATAATAACTAGTAGATACTAATCCAATCCCGGTAAGATTCACTAGATTACTATGAATAACATTCTTAAGTACTTTAGAAGGTATAAGGAAATATTCTTGATCTTTGAAGGATATGATCATCTCTATGTAAAAGGTTACACAAATTCTAGTTTTTAATTTACCATGGTGTGGTCATTGATGAACAAGTCAAATTAAAATTTATGTCTTTTATTACACACTAGGATAATAAAAAGTAGGGTCTAACCTAAGGGGATGCTGGTAAAATATTCTAAGTGATTATTTAATGACTTAATATATGGAAAACATTGGGAAATATAGTGGAATAATTATTTTTATATTTTTTATTTAAGAAAAAAATAATGAAACAAATAAGAAGTAGATGAAACAAGATAGAAATTGAGAAAAGATTACGAGCAATGAAAACAACAATGAGAAAGTTGAAGGGGAATTTCAACTGTTGGTTTAAAATAATTTCTTCTTTCATGGAAAATTTATTATAGTGCCCCTGTAAAATTGGCCACATTAATCTATTTCTCCAAGAGCTTAACCTATGGAGGGATAACTATTGCATCTCACCACTTCCAAGATTCATCCAACCACATAAAGTTTGAAAAAATTTCATTAGAATTGATCTCACTGAAAGATTATGAAATTTTGAAATGAAATCACAAGAGGCATATTTTTTTAAAAAAATATATTACCCAAATAATCAAAAATAGAACCAAATTTTTTTATTCCCAAATCTAACATTTAGTTATTAATTTTAAATTCAATAACAATTACAAAAAAATGAAATAAAGATATAGAAGAAGAAAAATGAAAGAGAAAGATCAAGATCCATTCCTCGCCTCATCTTCAAATTTCTCCCTTCGATGAATTCCAACTCGTTCTCTCCAACTGAATATACTACTCTCAGCTCTAGATTTTCCATATCCATCCTTGACTAGAATATGTTCCTATAAAAATGGTGGTGTTCTCTTAGTTTTTCTTCAAATCACTATTTTATTTTTTCCATTTAAAACAATACAACAATTTTCTAAATTGATGAGTATATCATCATTAACAGTCTATACTCTGTTATGAATTCTGTAGCTACAACAACACTCAAATAAAACTATCCAACCCAAAATATCTTTCACAACATACATGTGATTAATTTCCTTAGATGTCACCTCAAATAAATTCCTTAGATTAGTTTATGTTTTTTTCAATTGACTTTTCTAGAAAAGAAAAAGTCCACATGGAAGATGTTAGCAAAAACTCTATGTTTAGTCTGTTATCAAAAATTAACTTGACTTAAATGAAAAGTGGTTCTCAGTAATATCATCTCTCTAGAACTTAGAAGCCATTCCTTCATTTTAATTAGCCAAAAACCCTCAATTGAAAACAACCAATATTAAATAGGCTCTTTATTTTCCCTCAATGCTCAAAAATTGAAAAACAATAACACCTTAGGTCAGCTTCAACCTAATATCGATGGCTCAAATCTTTATAGGAATAAAACTGAGCATCTATTGTGTGCTCATTCATGAATCCATAGCTGAAGAGATGGGGATTACCAAGATCCGTAATGTTTAAATATTGAAAACAAGAAAATACACACACATAGATCTCACTCATCAACAAGGTCTCAACCTCGATCGTGGTTTGTGATCGAGAAAAATAAATAGCCTCTTCAATTACAGCCAACTTCATCAATGAAAATTGTTTGAGATTTGGTTATGGGTTTCATAGATTCTAAGACTTCAATTTAGGTTTGTCTTATTAAATTCAGACTCCCAACCTGTATATTGGTTGTGCATCCCAGGTTTCAAATTCCAACAAAATCGAATATTTTCATCTTCATTGTATAAGATCAGATTTGACTTACTCAACAATGTAAAGAAGAAACCAAATCCCCAGTGTCTTCTTCTTATTTAGATCTAAGATCACATGGATTATTCATCAACATCAATGATGGATGTTCTACCTCATACACCATGCTCAATCTGGATCTCTTCTTCCGTCGACCGATCCACAAGGCATCACTTGGATTCATCTTTGGGAATTGATCAACCTTAAGACCTTTTACTTTGATAACCGCTCACCATTTTTTATTCAACCTTCACAAGCTCAGGAGGCTTCAAAATTAGCTTCATCTGATTCATTAAAAGATGGCAGCATCGATCGACTTTTTATTCACATAGATCATCCGATATTAGAGTCCTAACCTCCTCTGATCTTTACCATGCCCAGCTCGATCTTAATTTTAGTTTTGATCAAACACCAACTTGGAATCCTATTATTTTTGATATATTATTAAATGGGATCTTCTTCTTCCATCCAGAGTCGAACTCTCTAGTTTTCCATCATCATTATCTTTCTACATTGTAATAGTGGGTTCGTGTTTAGGTTTGGATACGTGAGTGTAATTTAGATACATGGATAACATGATATTTTCTCTACATACGAAATTGGATATGTGAAATTACTTTCCATTTGAACATATGATTTCTAATGAAAATTATATATGTGATTGGGATGTAAATTGGTAACGTATCCATTTGGATATGTGTCCATACCACTTAAAATTTCCCTTATGAGAATTATTTTGCACAAAAAATTGAGGAATTAAAATTGAAATAAATAAATATAGTAAAACAAGATTAATTAAAAATAACTTGAATTTGTAAATTAAAATTAAAATATAAAAAAAATAAATTAAAATAATTAAAAATTAAATTATAATGATAAAAATTATAGATTGATAGAAACATATAATTCAAATGATAATATTTACTAAACTCCAAGAATAAAATAAAAAATAAAAAATTAATATTTAAAAATATATTTCAAAATAAAAGTTCAAAGAATAAAAAACTTAATAATTAAAATATAAAAAAAAAATTTAAATAAAAATTCACATTTAAACAATAAAATAAATAAAATAATGTAATTAACCAATTAAAAAAATGGTATTGAAAAAATTTCAATATTTTATATTGATGAATGATTTCAATTATAAATTATAGTTTCATATATCATTTCATGAATTAAATTCCAATTAAAACACCTAGATCATTTCATCATCTATGCACAAAAAAACATAATTTTAATAATAATATTCAAAAAATAATAATTTTCACTAAAAAAATTAAAAGTGATTAATTCTCTATTATAATACCATTTTGCGATCAAATGGCATTAAATTCATAAAAATGATGTGGTAAACATGTAATGAAATAAATACACATGAAATTCTCCCACACTTAAAAATTTCTTGTCCTCAAAAAATAAATTATAAAAAATTCATTGTAATAAAGGAATTATCTAGGGTGAACAAATGAGTAGCCACTAAGAATCAGTTTTTAAAAATATTATTCCCCATGGACTATTTCAATGAGAAAAGGTGACTTTTGTCTTAGAAATAAGTGATTTGTTCAAAATTTGGTTTTGGTTTTGCAAAAATGATTGAAATTTAAAAATTTGAAAGTACTTAAACAAACATCACATTGCATTTAGGTGAAACTTACAAGATTCTCATCAACTCTAGAAGAACAAACATAGATAATTTAAAAGCATAATAATTATACAATCTTTTTGGATGAGAAATTTTTTTAATTCCATGGATATGTAAATAACTCATCCAATGTCTTAAATAATAAAATAATGAAATAATAAAGATATAAAAAGTCTAACCTGGATAATGATTTTTGTTTCATAGATCATTTAATTTCATAACTAAAAAGTTTAAAACTCAGTCAAAAGGGTTCATAACCAATAGTGATTGTAAATCCTACTCCAAAAATTTGACCAAAAATCAAAAATTTCAAGAGAGAAAGAAAATAATGAAACCAATTAAATCCATGGGAAAATAAAAAAATTAACAACCACAAGGTGTCAATTCAAATATCAAACTTTAGAAAAAATTTTATTCACTAAATAATAAATTTGATGTGTGGAAAGCAACAAATCTTAAAAAATTTAAAGGGTTATTGGAGGGATTTACATTAAATAATTTTTTGTTATTTAATAAAACCCACATCCCGGCACTTAAAATCCAAAAATTTCCCCATTATTAAACCTCATGCATAAATAAAAAAATTAGATATTTTATTTTAAAATATTTTTTTAATTAAGTTGTTCAATTTCATGTCAAAGGGGTACAATTTGGTTTAAAAAGTATTCTTCCATAAATATAAATAAATTTTTTACATATTAAAAAATTAGGGAAGTTCACCAGAAATAATAAAGTAGTATCCAATGATATATATCTTTTACATTGAACTCAAATAGAATGTTAGAGCACCATTCCAGCTTTTAATAAAATTTCAAACAAATTTTCAAATTTTCAGATAATAGAATGCTTAACACCTAACAAAACAATCTAGATTCATACATTGTTTAGTTTAAATTTAAATCAACCACCATACTTAATTTTTATCCATGAAAGATATAAAAACATTGAATCACAATTTTGAGCTAACAACTAACATCAAATAGTATACAAAATAATAAATAAATGATAAATAGAGATGTATAAATTAAAAAAAACAATCCCCTGATTTCAGAATATTTCTTCAAATAGAGTTCATTAAAAATATTCTTAATTTATTTTTAATTTTACCCCTTTAGTTATTAAACTTTAAATACCTAAAAATTGAATGGTAAATCATTAGATTTTAGTAATTTAAAATTAAAAGTAATTGTGACTAGAGGTTTAATTTAGGAAAGTTTATCTACTTATCCCTAGAAAACAACACCTATTTGAAAATTCAAGATACACTTTATCTCTTATAGTTAAGATCTATAAAATTAGAAAACTAATTATCCATGTATTAAAATCCTTGAATATAAAAATATGAAACCATTAAAAGAGAGGGAGAGGAAGCGACAGTGTGACCTCTGTCCACTATAGGAGAGTAAGTCGTTAGAAGAATGAGCACAACATATGAACATGATGAATTTTATTCAAATAAAAGGAAATAAAGAAAATAAGTTTCTTTTATTAAAATAAGGGTTTCCTTCCAATAAATGCTAAGTTTTATAGTCCATAACTAGAATTTTCTAGTAACTAACTGTATTCACTAAGTGAATGTGGTTTTCTAAGTAGAAACCACCATATATACTTTGCCCGTTTGTTTTTAGATAAAAACCGAGTCTGATGGGATATTAAACTTTTAGGGGGGAAAAAGGTCCCCTAGAACCTACCCAAATTCCTCCAGAGACCCTTTTAGAAAATATGGAAGGTAGACTATCTAGGTTTTTACTAAAATATTTCCCATTGTCCAGTTTAGAATCCATGACTCAAATAACCAATTTTACGTCATTTTGAGTTGGTACTAGAATAAATGGTTCTATAAAGGTTGTGAAAGATATACCAAGATTTTTTTACCAAAAGTACCGTAAAATTACAAAAAAAAAATATGTGACAAAAACTAATTTTTGAAATTTTGTTTTAGGAAGAGGTTCTTCAACTCTAGTTTGAGAATTTTGTGACCCATCTAAAGCTAGTTGTAAACTTATTTCCATATTTTCCTCAAATTCTAAATAATGTTTATCAACCTCTGTTTCTATTTTAGAAATCTATGGACTATTGAAATTTAAAAAATAATTAAATATTTTCATTTCAACCTTCATGAAAACAAATTCCAATAACAATTGGTTTGTAATTTCAATTTTAGGCATAAGAAGGGTGGATTTTTCTTCCAAAACATGAGCACTAAATTCAATCTCTTAAAATTCTATTTTTTTTTTTAAAATTAACCTTTTTGAATTTTCAAACATTCAATTTTAGTTTATTCTTTTTGAATAATTTCATAATTCAAGTCCCAAAAAGATTTGGTCATTTTATCATATATTTCACAAATTAGTTTCATGTTTAAAGTTATTATTTAAATTTAATAATTTCAACTTTGATAAACTCAGAATTTTTTTCCCTACATGGATCAAAATTTCCAAAGGGTCCTCATTTAAATACTCTAAATATGATAATTTATCCTCTCTAGACAATTCATTACAAATTTACCATAATTTTTCATCTTTATGATACACTAGGAATATCCTGTGAGTTGATCCAAACCAAATTTATCTTAATCATTAAATCCATTAAAGAAATACTCTAACAAAATTATTATATGAAATAAATTATTGGGTTATTGAACCAAGAAATAATTGAACCTATTCCATGCATCAGAAAATCTCTCTTCGTTATCTTTAATGAAGATGTTAATCAAGAACCTAAAGTGATTATATTTTTGGCCAATTATTCTATGAATTTTTAGATGTCGTAAATATTTTATTTAATCACACAAAAATATTCAACAATAGTTCACTAAAAAAATAGGTTTCAAGAAAAAATATAGAGATAAAGTATTGAAGAATGTAGTTTTCACAATAAGAAATTTTTTTATAAATTTTTTTTGATGTTTTTTTCTATTTTTTTAATTTTTTAACCCTAATAAACTCCATACGTTCGTTCTCTGGAAACAACACCAAATTTTTTTAAGGTAACAGTCATTGAAATACTGGTAAAATTACAATATATATCTCATAATACTCACTAGGATAGTAGCAAGAAGGATTAAACCCAAGGGAAGGATGGTGAGATATTCTAAGGGATTATTTAATGACCTAATATACTGAAAAATTAGGAAACAATGTTAAATGGTTATTTTATATTTTTTGTTTAAGAAAAAAATGAAACATAGATGAAGTATATGAAACAAGAAAGAAATTGAGAAGAGATGACGAGAACTGAAAATAATGATGAGAAAGTGCAAGGGGAATTTCAACTATTGGTTTAAAATAATTTATTTTTCTTGGAAAATTTATTGTGTCACCCTATTAAAACTGGTTAGGTTAATTTTGTTCACTAAGAGATTAACCTGTAGAGGGATGAATCTTTCATATTTCCACTTTCAAGATTTATCCAACCATGTAAATTTTGAATAAATGTTGTTAAAATTGATATCGCTAAAAGATTTTGACATTTTGAAATGAGATCGTAAGAGGTACAATTTTTTTTAAAAAGATATTACATGGAGAATTAAGAATAAAATCAAAAAATTTTATCCCCCAAGTTAAGATTTATTTTTTCTTTTTTAGTTCAATAAAAACAATGAACAAAATAAAATAGAGATATCGAAGAATAAAAAATAAAGAGAAAGATCAAGATTCCCCCTTACTCCATCTTCAAATTTCTACATTCGATAAAGTCTAGATTGTGCTCTCCAACATAATTTACTACTATTAACTCTAGAGAATCCATTTATATCCTTAATTATAATGTGTTAATATAAACATAGTGGTGTACCTTTAGTTTTTCATCTGATCCCACTTTTTATTTTTCCATTCAAAACACTGCCACACTTTTCTAAATTGATGAGCCTGTCATCAATAACAGTATATAATCTATTAGGTATTTTTTCACCACCATGTAACTCATATAAAACACTTCAACCAAAAATCTCTATCACATCCTTCATGTGATTTGTCTCCTCACTTGTCACCTCAAATAAATTCTTCAGTTTACTTTAAAATTTTTTCTATTTACTTTTGAAGAAAAAAAGTTCATATGGAATATATCAAAAACAACTCTACACTTAGTATTTCGTCAAAAAATTCTATTGAATAAAATGAAAATTGGTTCTCTATAATATCATCTCTCGAGAAATTAAAATATCCACCTTTATTTGAATTAACCAATAGACCTTAATTTCAATCAAACAAACTCAAATAGCATCACTCTCAGCGTTTAGTGAGCATAATATAAAAAACCACAACACCTTTAGTCAAATTCAACCTAATAGTGGTGGATCAAATCCTCATAAGTATAAAAATGAGCATATGGTGTGTAATAATTCATGAGAAAACAACCTAAGCGATGAGGAGTACTAATTTTCTCAATGTTTTCAATCCGGTATGTAAAAAATACCAGCACATATAGATCTCACTCATCAATAAAGTCTTGGCCTCGATCGTGGTCATTGATCCCCAAAAACAAATACCCTCTTCGATTATAGTTTTATTTATTGAAAAATCATCCTAATTTTAGTTATGAGTTTATATATTCTAAAACTTTTATTTAGGTTCTTCTTCTTCAATTCAGACTCCTAGCCTATACAGTAGTTATACATTATAGGATTCGACTTCTAGTAAATAAAAGTTTGTTGTCTTCATTGGATGAGATGGACTTTAACTTACTCAATGACATAGAGAAGAAACCAATTCTATAGTGTCTTATTCTTATAATTATTCATATTTGAGCTCAGATTAGATTCTTTATCAACATTGATGACAAGTTTTCTTCCTCATAGGGTAAGCTCATTCATGATCACTTCTTCAGTTGGTTGGTTTACAAGGAACCACCTAGATTCATCTTCAGTAATCGATTAGCCTTTAGATATTTTTCTTTGATGAAGGTTCAAAAATTTCTTCTTCTAACTTCTTATACTCAGGAGGCTTCAAAATCAAATTCATATATTTTTTTGTTCGGCATCAGCATCAACCAACTTTGGATTCACATGGTTGATCTGGAATTGGAGCCTTGGCCTCCTTCGTTATTCACCATGGTTGGCTCTATCTCTATTCCAGTTTTAGTCAAACACTGAATTGGAATCCTATTCTTTTTTATATCTTTTTCAATGGTATACTCTCCTTCCCTAAGTCAAAATCTCTGGTTTTGCATCAGAATCATTTCCCGACATCATAATAGTAGGTTTTGGTTTAGGTTCAGCTACATGAGTGTCATTTGAATACATGGATAATAGTATAATTACCTTATGTACCAACTTGGATACATAATGCACCATACTATTTGATTAAATTATTTCTCTTGAAAATTGACTACATGTTTAGGTTGTAAATTAGTGACATAACCATTTGGCTATATGGATGTACAAGTTTAAATTTCTCCTATGAGGAATCTTTTTCACAAAAAAATTAAGGAATTAAAATTGAACTAAATTAATATATAAAAAAAATATAAATTAAAAATATCTTAACATTTTAAATTTAAATTAAATTAAAAAAATAATAGATTGGAAGGATTAAAAATTAAATTATAATAAAAAAAGTTATAAATTGAGAGAAACATAAAAATCAAAAGACAATATTTACTAAACTCCTAAAATAAAACAAAACACAAAAAATTAATATTTTTTAAAAAATCAAAATAAAAATTCAAAGAATGAAAAATTTAATAATTCCAATATAAAAACATACAATTAAATAATAAATTCATAAATTAAATATTTAAACAAAAAAATAAACAAAATAGTATAATTAGCCAATTTACAACAAAATTTGGCATTGAAAATAATTTCAATAATTTAAATTGATAATTGATTTCAATCACAAATTATAATTTGAAAAATAATTTCAAGATTTAAATTTAAATTTAAACACCTATATCATTTCATCATATAATCACTCAATTTTTTAATAATAATATTTTTTGCCTAAAATAATCAAAATCAATTAATTCTACATTATAATATCATTTTTCTATAAAAAAGACTTTAAATTCATAAAAATGATTTGGAAAACATGTAATGAAACAAAGGAACATAACTAATACAATATATATGATATGAAATATCAATTTGGTACCATGTTTTTCTTGAATGGTAAAGCTATTTCTTAGAAGAGTTCTAAACGATCCACCATGATAGACTCAACAACTAAGGTAGAGTATATCACTACATCAAATTCCATGAAGGAAGTTGTTTGGATTAGGAATCTCATCTATAAAAATGAGGTGGTTCTAAGAATTGAAGGGGAAATAGAGTTTTACTATAACAAAAAATAGATCTATTACTCAATAAAAGGAATCCTGATCTCAGAAAAGGAGAAAAAATGTCCTACAAAAATACCATATCATATGAGAGATCATGAAGAGGGGTGATGTAAAGATTAGTTATGCAGCTGCATAGGATAATGTAGTGGATCCGTAAAAAAATACATTACCTTCACAATGACATGTGGATCATGTTAGGTCTCTAGGTATTCAATAATTTAGATATTGATGTAATAGATATATTATGTATCATGATTTTATAATAAACGAAACTTACATTTATCATTCATTCATGTGTGTTTCATTTTTCTTTACATTAATGGTCGAATGGTGATGTACCCTAAAAGTATGACTTTGATTTATCCCTAATCAATGATCATCATGATGTGTTATGGGTTATGATGATATTTTAAGATTAGAATGAATATATTATTATACTCATTACAAATGGTTTTATATGAGATATGAAAAATTGATTCGTGAGATATTAATTAGATACTTATTACTTAGATTGTACTACTAAAGTATATCTCAAGGAATATCATGTAATCATCAATATAAATAGGGGTGTATGCTTATTATCAATCCCCATTATCTAAGTTTGGAGAGATACCTATCATGATAACCTTCATAATTTGATACCTTACTTACACAAGTCAAAATACACTTAGCTAATCAGTGGGTGGTTGGGTATGTTTTTGATCATGTCATTACCTGGAGTGTAACCAAGATAGAATTTATCCACTATCATAATGAGTTAATACATATAGATTTTTATTGAATTAAAATAAGGAAATTCATACCCTTTCTTAGTTGAGTCACATATGATGTGTTAAACTACTTGGATGATGGGCATGCTATGTAGTTATCTGTTAGATGGTTGACATGTGATGTATTCATTGACATGGTTAGTCTTTTTCACAGAATAAAAAAAATGAGATGGACTATACTAGATTGAAGTGATCTATATCTAGTGGTCACTCAATGTAACAGATGAAGGGATTTTATAGCTATACATATGATTTATATGATACATCATGTGGTGGAAATGATCATATAAATATATGAGTATGTTTGATAGAGATCACAGAAGAATCCTTAGTAGATTGAGTAACACTGATGATTTTCTTGATGCTTCTCTTTTCATACATCCATTTAATAAGGATTTTTTATTTGTTGAAAATTCTAGTAAGGGCCGTAGGGTCACCTAGTTAAGACACAGTATAAGGATTGATTTTTCCCAAAATTAATATAGTTAAATTAAGCTATATGCAAAAGGGTTTGGATGGATTCATAAAGAGTTGTGAAGTTTTGAATAAAGTCTTTATGGGATTTTAATGAAATTTAGATATTATTAAATGTTCACTAAAATGGTAATCACCATGCCATGGTTTTTATTGTGGATACTATTATATTAGCCATAACATTTATGGGTGCTTCAACTACATCATTTTTCATGCATAATTCTTGTATTTTCCATATCCACCCCAAACAGTTTTATCAGTTACAAATCCACTACAAATTGTTTTAATAAGGATCAAATGTTAATTTACTGATTTCAATGAATTTTTATAATGGGAATCTATGTATGATGATACATTTAATACATAAAACATGTTTCATTAAGATAAAACACATCGTGGATGGATATATATGGGATACCATCCCTTCTATTGGGGAAAATATCCATTGAAAGTGAAACAACCAAAGCTTTATTTGTTCCCGATGCTATATTTATCACTCATTGCTAATGTACTAGAACCCCCTTTAAGTATAAGGACCCTTATGAAATGTTCTGGGATCCAAATATTAGTGTAATACCTTATAGTTAAAAAGACTTTGTGTAATAATTTAGTGATCTTCATCAAACATACTCCGTCATTAAAACAATAAGAATATAGTGGCCATTACTACCGCATTATAGGTATTATTTTTTTATATTCCTTACACGTTTTTATTCTTTAAATATAGATTGATCTATGTTTGGGTTTGTTTCTACTTCCAATTATTATATAATGATCCCATAAAATCCATAATACCCATAAGTTATTTGGGTTTTTTTTTCATTTCTAATCATTTGATTTGATTTTAGATGATTTTTTCCCACATGACTACTTATACCTACCCTAATAACTATTGGGGGTCCTCATCACTCATTTGATTCATTTTGAAATTTTGTTTCTTATGTTTTTGGGGATAATAATTCCTCTCTAAGGGTGGGATATCTATTTATTTCTATTTCAATGGAATCATAAATACATCTAGACCTGAATGCTTGATCTCTTATGGACACGATGGTGGTTTTCATTTTTTAAACCTTATTATCATGATATACAATATTGGTTTGGATATGTTCAAAGGATAAGCCTCATTTTTTAATTAATTAAATCATATTTGATAAATGATATTAGTTTTATGAGCTTTACATTATCTTCACTATGATTTCCTTATAATATTTCAGGAATTGTATAAGTTCATGTGTGTTGTGCGGAGCCCATCCAATAGAAAAAATATGTTAAATTTTCAATTAAACTATAATTTTTTGTTTATTGGTTTGAAAAATATTTCAACACATATAAATGTGTGTGTTATTCTTTTCAGTTGCATTCATTTTTTTTTCACAGTTGATATCATCAGTGAAAGTTTTTATTTGATTTATTTATCTTGTATTCCCATTAAAACATTTTCTTAATAGTTTTTCCAATCCAATTTCATAGAAATCAGACAGTGAATAAAAACCATTTAGTGGTATAGGTTTTTTGATCTATATTCTCAAGCTATCATATTTTTCTTCAGATCCATTACGTTTATTTACTATATATATCTTTTAAAAAGTTTTAGATATAGAAGTTTAATGGTGATATTGATTTTAACCTCCGATGAATTAAAATTTGTACCCTATTAGTTTAACAAGGGATTATTGATATAAAATTTCACACTATGAACCCCAAGGATCATAGTGTTAACATGTAAGTTTTTGTTCTTTTTAAAACCCTAAAAGAGACTCATAGTCTTTTATTAGTATCCTTAGGAGATTAAATATTACGTGAAGGAGAAAAATAATTTATTTCTACTATAGTTTTACTTAATTTAAAGCATATTTATATGAAAAAATCATTGGTCGATGGGGTTTATAATAAAATTAAAGTGTTTTATTATAAAATGTGATCTTGATCTATAACTAAAACTCACATTGATGCATTTAATAAAATTTTACTAGACCTAGATGTTGAATTTTGTACACTAAATCATAGACCATGACATGGTGAAAGTCACTATTCCATGATCTATGTCTTCTTGTGGCTTGTAGTTCCATGTTGTGGTGCATGTACAAAATGATATATGATATCATTTGACTGAATATTCAATGTTAATTATCATGTTTTTTTGCTTATTGACTCATTGTGTGATTATGTGTAGATAAATTTTGATTTCTAATGGAGTTTAAAATAATAATTAATTAATGATGTGTAAATCAAATGGGTTGACCATTTTATAATATATGGAATGTTAAAACTCCAATTGAATCCCCCATTTAACAAAGGAGGCCCATAAAATATTGATTCATGGATCATATTTGGCACAATTGAGTTTTTAATCAAAGAGTTAAAGCTCTATTCCTCAGATGATCTTTTCACCATTTAACTTTGAAGATGTTGTGCAAGGAAACCACTACAGATAAGAGGTCCTTCCAAAGCATTCGATGATTCCAGTGGTTGGTGAATATTGTGAGAGATAGGAGCCCTTTGGTTGTTTCTGAGAGAACTTGATCAAACTCACTGTCAATGAAGATCCAAATCATGTTTAGTGAGGTATGTTTTTTTATTTCATCTTATTAATTCAACTCTAGGCCAATCTTAGCATGGGATTTGAGTTTTATTCTATTGTATATGGGTATAATGATACCCCATAAAACTCATAACTAGAAAACATTGATGTACAATTATATTATAAGGATTGATGCATAAATATTCTCTTAACATTTTTATAAATTTTTAATATAGTTTTATTTAATTAATTTAATTAGTTTAATTTACATGTTAATTAATTAATTATTATTTTTTTATTTTTTTAGGTATTTTTATATTTTTTAGTTAATTTTATATTAAAAATAGATATTTTATTATTTTTATTAACATTAGATAGTATAGTTATTTTTATTAATATTAAATATTTTTTTCACTAATATCATCAACATCATCAATGGTCTATAGGATTATTAGTGGGTAAAGATGAGTTACTCTAGCTATGTGCTTTAAATTCTCAGTACTAATGATTTTCATTTATAAGGGGAAGGCCAGTGAGCTTGTTGATACTTTCAGAGTGCCTACATAGAAAATTGATTTTAGTGACTTAAGACTAGTTAGGCCACTTAATTTCAAAATTTCAGGGTATCTGGCATCTGTAGGGGAGGGACGAAATCCATTAGTAACCATTTAATTATAGAATAATAATAATAATTAATTTAATTATTTGGGGGTAAAAGTTATAAAGAAGACACACACACACACACACCAGGCCTAGCTAAGCCATATCAGGACCCGGATTCACTAATACCCCTCCTGCATTAGTAGTGGAGTAGGATTATACCGTCAAAAATCTATATATATAAAGGATCTAGTTTTTTTGATTGAATCCCTTAACTATTTTAAATATTTTTTTCCCAGATCTAGTCGTTGAGGTTGTGTGAAGTTTCAAGCATCTTAGGGCCTCAATTTTGATATATTAAAAATATTAAATAAAATTAATCACATGGGTGAATTATTCTAGAAATAATGGATTTCCTCTTGAATGTAGTCTCAGATAGATAATCTGGGACTATGGTTGTGTCTCTAATTCATATTTTACCCAATTCTCAACATAATTTTTATTTAGACCAGAACCTACAGTTGTGCGCAATTGATGGGGAATTTTAATGGTTAATTAAAATATATAAATAAATTTATTTATTTGGACATGACCTAATTATTCCCCTATTTAATAATTATTATACAAATTCTCTAGTATTATTATAACACCCCTTTATTTTAGTAAATATATTTTTTCAAATAAATTCAATTTCTTCAATAGCTTGCATTACACGCAACAATGAGTTTAGACGAACCACAATATACAATTAAAATATTATTATCACCTAGATATAGGATTAGAGGGTATAGAAAACACTAACTAAATTATGAAAATTTATGGTTTATGCATTTATAAAATGAATTCATTTGTTATCAATTATTTATAAATTAAAATAAAAATCATTTGAAAATAAAGGAGACGTTTTTCTAAAAAACTGTTTTTATGTGCGCACTGTATCTTTATCCAAATAAATTAAATTGATCACTGTTGGTGAATTATTTTAATGAAATGTATATATTATATATTAAACCAAATGTTTTAGTATTCATATAAGTTTTTTATTATGCATAGGATAATAATAAATCCAGTTTTATGCTTAAAAATGTATTTGTCTAAAATGTTATTTTCATCACATTTTGCGCACATACATTAAAATTAATTAATTTAATTTGTAGGTATTGAATTAGATAAAATTAATCAAATATTTATAATCACGAGGTTCAAATTTGGTAAATAATCCCTTTTTATTTAATTTTACAATATAAATAGTAACCCTGGAAAACTTTATCACCTTGGTAAAGGGTAAATAGGGTTAATATTGGTTAAAACTAAGAGGTAATGGCATAAGTTTTCATCATAATTTTTATTTTATGAATTTAATTCGACACTTATCACATTAGGCTCAAATATTTATTATTTTAATGGACACTTGTATATGAAAATGACCTATATGATATTTAAATCAAATAAAGTTACAAAATGTCACTCTCTTTGTTTTTAATGTCTATTATGTGTCCACATTGGGAAAAAAGTTAGTTATGAAGGAATATAAGTTTCTATATTAATCTTAATCAAATTATTTTATTGATATAATTTTTTTTAATTATATATTGACCATAATTTCTTATACAATATTGATGTAGTATTTCTTCACTTAATAAAAAATACAATAAATGATTTTAAAAATATTAAAAGTGATATAATTTGAATGAGTTAATGTGTACCATGAATTTTATAGATTTATATAAAATATTAGGTATGTGTGAAATAATTCTCCCATTTCATCATGTATTTAAATTCAAATTAAATTAACAGTGTTAAAAATGACATTAATTATAATTTTTAATAAATAATATTTCATTAAATGATATAAAATTCATAAAAATTTTATATTTGGTTGAATTAATGGGATAAGGTTTTCAAAAAAACTATGGTATATTTATGGAATGTTTTTCATTTTATAGTAACACTATTAACCATTAAACTTTAAAAAACCTTAATATTATGGTAATTGTCAAAAGGGTTAATGGGCGTTGAAACTAAAATATAAGGGAAACAATGTGATCCAAACTTGTAAAAAATTTATTGGATGAGATTATTTTGACTCATAATAATATTATCATAAAATACTATCAATTTGGATCCATTTCTACATCAAAATTTTCTTATAATAATTCATTATTTTAAGAAATTCCAAGAGTGCCCCTCCCCTCAATTATAAAAGGGAACCATCATTTCTCTTATTCACACCACTTAGAGCCTTATATCTTGACAAAAATCTACCAATTTCTCTTCAAAACTTCCATATCCACATCCTATAGGGTTTTTTGTTCCCAAAATAACAACCCTAGATCCCTCTAGGGGAGATCTAAAAGAGTCGCTTCAAAGAAGAGGTAATCACTTTAGTCAATCACTTTATTTTAAATTTTTATTTTACCTACTATAAATCTATTTTATTCTTTATAAAATCATAAATTTAGTATCCTAAATATATTTAAATGTTATTATGCTTATTAAAACACCATTATAAACCTTCTTTTCCAGCAAATGGGAAATGAAAGTATTACTCGTTCATACGTATGACTTACCACCTCCATGTAGCGATACAATTCATTTTTCATCACTACATTTTATGGATGTGTATTATGATGGTTTTAATATTTATATATGATATTTATGACACAATTATACTTTTGTAATTATAATATCATATCTATATTTTTATCATTCAATCCTTTGGGAAACGGTAACATCGCTCGTGCGTACGTGTATACTACCACATCCACAAAGCAATGTGATTTGTTTTTTATTTATATTTTAATTGGATGGTAGTGAGGATGAAGTTGGTGAATATATATGATATAATAATTATCTATTAAAGGGTAATTAATATTTACCTTTGTTTTGTTCCATCTATTGAAAAATGAAAACATCATTCACACGTACATACAGTTTACCATCTCCATGAATGGTATAATTCATTTTTCTATCCCAAACTTTTATGGATGAATGTGTGTGTGTGTGTATATATATATATGATATGTATAAAATTATTAAAATTATGTATAAAACACAAATCTAATCAAATTACAAGGACCTAAACTACCAAATAAAAACTTATATGAAAAAAGTAATTATCACCCAAAATAGCGATTTTAATAAAGAATTATTAATAAACCGGTGATAAAAGGTTAAAATTAAATCATATATGGTTATATATATATGAGTATGTTCCTGTAATAAGATTTATAATAAACTTATATTTATTATATAGGAGGTTTTAAAATGTATGAAGGAAGTTGGGCTTGTGGTAAGGAGTTTTATGTTACAATATCATTGTTTATTAGGATTATTTATGATTAAGTTTTCATGATGGAATATTTTGATTAATATATCAAGATACTTATTAATTTTATTCTACAATAGTTATTTCTTTAAAATAAATGTTTTCCTTTCATTTTACTCACCTCATGTACCCAAGAGACTAATGATATATTTTTAAGGAAAATCTTCTTCATTTCTCTCTTTGGTAGAAAATACTTATTCTTCCATATTCATTTTTTCTAATTTTTTTAAAGGAGGTTTTTAATATTAAAATATGAATTTTTAAATTCATTTTACCCATGTTTTACTTTTTAAAAAATGGTGTGAAATGAACCTTATTTTCATTTTCCAAATGAGGTACTTTGATATTTTTTTGAAAATTCATTGAAGGAATGTTTTTTTAAATTATATGACCTGAATTTTTTTTCCACCATCATGGAAAATAAAGTTTTTGAAGATACCTTTAAAATATCCTATGTTTATATTCAAAGAAAATATTTTCTATAATATTTTTAAATTTTTTAGATTTTGAATAAGTGATTTCAAAATGGAAAATCTATTTTCCTCAATAATGTTTTAATGATACTTTGATTCATAAATGACAATAACCATAACTGTTTCTTAAAATTTACTGGGAATATGATCCAAAGATACCATCCTTATTCTTTTCTTATATGTTTTATGTTTATGATGGTCTGATGTGAATGAAAACCATTCCTTTTCCATGGATTATGCTTTGATTAATTGTTTTTGAAACCCACTTATTTTCATGTGTTCTAATATGACGAATGGTTTATAATAATGTGGAACACATATGTATGATTTTAATTATATTATTGGTGTGAACTATATCTATATTTAATTAATTAGGTAAAAATTGATATCTCATGAGATAAAAAAGACTATAATAGAAAGTGAACCTAGTTTAGTAAGGAAATATTTCTACTATGATAGTCTTGGGAGTGAACCGTGACTACTAAAATGGTTTAGGGAGCAAACCCATTCCACTATGGTAGTATTGGAAATGAGACTTGACTACTAAGGAAATTATTTTCTATGCTTATGTTTATGGAATAATTCCATGTATTAATCTTATATTATTCTATAATGGATTATGTAATATGATTCCTTTATAATTCATGTATTAAAAAATGTAAATATTTATTCCATGACTCAAGATTATGATATATGATATATAGGATATGGTTTTAAAATGTTAATATCATATTCTCATAATATTTTTCTCATGTTATTCATATATAATCATTTATATCTCCTTTTTTTACCCTTACTGAGCATCAGAGCTCACCCTTTCTTATGTTTCCTTTCCTAGTTTATGAAGAAAGGTTTTATGTATGATATGTATAATAATGGTGATAGTTATGAATATCTAAGTGTTAGATGATATATAACTATTACGAACTAGTTGTTTAGGTTTAAAAGTTTCCAAATATACCATACCTTTATTATTCTGTCATGGATTGTTATGTTATATAAATAATATTTATCTACTTAGATTTAATATCTATGTATGAAAAGTTTGGGTCACTATAGTTGGTATTAGAGAAAGGTTTAGTTAACTTTTATAAACTATGATGAGAAAACTTTAGTGAGAACCTTAGGGATAAGTCAAAGTATAGGATAAAATAAAAAAGTTTTGGTAATGATTAGGAATGAAATAGGTTAAAGATAAGCTATCATAAAAGAAGATTTCATGATTTAGACATCTGATAAATGATTTTTTATGATTATGTGGTTTCCCAATATGATTATTATTTCTTACACTATGATTTTGGTTTTATTAAATGGATGGAACCCAAAGGAATCATGTTAATGCTGAATGTGATGTACAATGAAATTATTTTACTTCTAAGAAGCCAAATGTTATGGGATATGGAATTCATAATCTTATTTATATGCTTACACAACTTTATCAATCTATGAATCATGTTGAGCTTCCAAATGAGAAAAGGAGGGAACAAAGATATGTTGAGTAATTCATGAATAAAATCCCACATTCTTTTAGTGGGTCCACTGATCCATTAGTCTTTAAGAAATAGATTAGTACCATTGAAAAGATATTTTATATTCTTTAGTGTTTGTAACATGAGAAATTTATTCTGTATGTTTATCATTTGAAAGGTGAAATAGATCAATAGTGGGATCTTATTAAGAACAAAAGTCATCATGAATAAATTGAATCTATAGAGTGGGATGAGTTTAAGATATTATTTATCAATAAGTATTTTCTTTTTATAATGCATAAAAAAAACAAAGAGGGAATTCCTTGAGATAAAATAGAAGGATGATGAATCCATTAGTACCTCTAAGTAAAATTTTAAAAGACTTGTGAGGAATGCTTCTAGTATTATCATCCAACCTAAAAGTAAGGTTGGTTGATTCATTAGTAGATTAAAACCAAGTATCCAAAGGGTTTTATCCATAAGAGACTTAAATAGAAATGAATTAATAATTCTATGTTCTATCAAGGTGGAGATGGATATTAGAGTTAGTCATTAATAACATGGTTTTGAAAATAAAAATAAAAATAGAATTCAAAGGAAATTATAAAAACCATAGAGATAAGAATATAAGCTTTCCTTTATAATCAAAACGTGGAAGGAAAAAAGGTGGAAATTGTATTAATGGAATTGGTAAATGTTTTAAGTGTGTAAAGTAAGGACATTAGGATATCAAATTCCAAAGTGATGGGAATAAGTTAGCCAATGTTGTGAATAGAGAGAAAGCACCACATAATGCACCACCCATACTCCAGTGTTTTAAATGATATGAGTATAAGAATTATGATAACCAGTGCTCAAATATGAAGTTTAATTATAATGATCAATGTTAAAAACCTCTTAATCCAATAGAAAAAGGGAAATCTCATGTGATCACTATTTCTGATGAGGGGTGTGATAATGATGTTGTGGAAGGTACACTTACCATCCAGTCTAGAAATAATAATATCTTATTTGATTATGGATATACCCACTCTTTTATATCAAATAATTTTCCAAGGGTATCATATTACCACATAAAAAATTAGATGTTTAGTTGGTAATAAAACCATTAATGGTATGATGATCACATTAAAAGTCTATGATTCTTCTTCGGTTGAATTTTGTGGGAATGTGTTTCCTGAAAATCTTGTAATTATTCTACTAGTTGAATTCAATGTTATTTTGGGAATGGATTGGAATTATTTACATAAATACCACATAAATTTCCAAGTAATATAAGTTACATTTGATATTTTAAACCAACTTATGACCTTCTATTAGTGTGATGAAAAAATGAGTTTTGATGAAAATTACATCCATCATATGGGTCATAATTCCTATTCAAAAGGGGTGTCTATCTCATATGGTTTAGGAGAAACTCAATATATAATATATTATTAATATGCATGAGTTTATTGATGTCTTTCTAGAATAATTTCCTAGTATTCTACCAAATCATGAAGTTGAGTTTTCCATAGAACTCATACATGGTGTTACACCTATTTCCAAGACTCCATAAAAATGAATCTAATTAAGTTGAAAGAATTGAAGAAGAAACTATAATAGATCTTAATAAGGGATTAATTCTATTAAGTGAATCACTTTGTGGTGAACCTATTGTGTTTTTTAATAAGAAATATAGATCAATGAAAATTTACATTTACTATCCAAAACCTAACAATATCACTATCAAGAAAAATTATCCTCTACCCCATATTAATGACTTGTTTGATCAATTGCATGAAGTTAAATGATTTTACAAGATTGATCTTTATTTAGGATATCATCAGTTTTGGGTCAAGAAGGTGGATATATTCAAGACCACATTCTATACAAGGTATAGACACTATAAATTTATAGTAATTCCATTTGGTATTATTAATTCCCCCACTATATTTATGGATTTAATGGATAAAGTATTTAGAAAACACCTTGATCATTTTATGTTAGTATTTATAGATGACATTATTATATATTCAAAGAGTAAGTAATATCATGAAGATCACTTAAGGATTGTACTGAAGACCCTGAGGAAGGATAAGTTTTATTAATAATTTACCCAGAGTGAATTTTAGCATTGAAAAGTTTCATTCTTGGGAGATATATTCTCATGTGAGGGTATATCCATAGACCCTTCAAAGATAAAAGTTATTGAACATTGTCATAGATAAACCATTGTGTCTGAGATCCATTTTTTTCTTGGTTTGGTTGTATATTATCAATTCTTTTTATAGAATTTTTCATGGCTATCAAATTCACTCATCAAGTTAACTCAGAAGGGATCCAAGTTCCTTTGGATAAATGAATGAGAGGACTATTTTAAGGAACTGAAGTGAATTCTATTCAGTGCACCTATTTTCACACTAACCTATAAGAGAGAAGGGTTTTTAATATATATTGATGCATAAAATATGGGTATGGGATTAATCCTCATGTAGAATGATATAGTTATATCTTATTACCCAGGATAATTGAATATCCATGAGAAAAAAATACCTAACTAATGATTTGGATTTAGATGGGTACATTTTTGAATTAAAGATATGGAGGCATTATCTTTATGGAGAAGGGTGTGGCATATATTCTGATCAAAATAGTTTTAATTATATTTTGACTAAAAAATAGTTGAAAATACTCCGAAAAATATGGTTGGAGTTGATTAAAGATTATGACTGCTCAATAAATTTCCACCTCGGGAAAGAAAACAAGCTGGAAGATGTTTTAAGTCGAATGGATCATTTTATGTTATCTATGATGAGGATCACAAAAGAGCCAATATTTCTATAATTTCAAAGTATGGATCTTGAAATCTTGAAATAAGGGGGGAAATATTGTCTTTCTAAAATGATTTCTCAACCACCATTATAAGTGAATATTAAAGAGGCATATAAAGAATTTGTAGAGCTATAAAAGAAGGTGATTAATATTCTTGAGTAAAACCTTGATCGTGATGGAATAATAATGTTCAAGAATTGTGTATGTGTCCCTTCAGTACTATATTTTAAGAAGAAGTTGTTGGATGAAGCTTATAGTTATTCATTCTCTATTGATCATAGAAGTATGAATATGTATAGATATTTGAAAGAGTATTTTTAGTGGGATAGAATGAATAGAGATATTGCATAGTATGTTTATCGGTGCTTAGTATTTTATAAAGTTAACATTTAGATACAAATGTATAATGAGATGTTATAACCATTACCCATACTAGAATAGAAACGAGAAAATATCACCATGGATATTGTTCTTAGAATATGAAAAAATATAAAAGGCATAATGCTTTATAGGTTGTAGTCATTCTCATTACAAATTAATTATAATTTATTTTCATTAGATAAGATTTATATCCTGGTAAAATTTATTTCTTATACATTATAGAAGTGTTAATATTCCAGGGTGTACCACTATCAATTGTATCTGATTAGGATCCGAGGCTTACCATGAAATTTTGGAGAAGTCTTCAGCAGGATTTGTATATAGAGTTAGGTTTTAAAACTGATTATCATCCTTATAAATATGGTTAGAATGAGAGGATAATTCAAAATCTAGAAGACATTTTTAGATTTTTATCTATATATTTCAAAGGTGTTTGGGATTAACACCTACCTTTGGTGGAATTTTCTTAAAAAAATAGCTTTGGATATAGCATTGAGATGACTCCTTATGAATCACTCTATGGTATGATGTGAAGAACTCCAACATGATAGAATGAAGTTGGAGAAATAAAGATATTGATACATGATCTAGCTAAGGAAATGAAAGATAAGTTTATATCCATTAAATAGTACATAAGACTAGCTCAAAATCTAAAAAAAGATATGCTGAATTTTTTTAGAAAGATCCAGAGTTTGAAGTTGGTGACAAGGTATTCCTATGAATTTCTCCTTGTAATAGGCTTATGAGATTTGGAAATATGGGAAAACTAATCCCTATATATATCAATACTTTTTAAATTATTGATTTTATAAGTATGGTAGCTTATCGATTGGCACTCCCACCGACTCTCTCTCAATTTCATGGTGTGTTCAATGTATCTCTCCTAAGAAAGTGCACACCCAATCCTTCACATATACTGAACATAGAGGTTTTACCAATAAATAAAGATATTTATTATGAGAAAAAACCAATGGAGATTCTATATCATAGAGAGAAAGTTCTATAAAATAAGACCACTCACCTAGTTGAAGTTTTGTGGCGAAACCACCAATTTAAGGAAGCTCTGTGGGAACCAAAGGATATGATAGGATAAAAGTATCCTCAGTTGTTTGTATAATAGTAATATAATTTTGAGAGATTTGTTAATGTGGTTAGAATGTAACACCTATATATTTTCTAAATAAATTTAATTTCTTCCA
Source organism: Viscum album (assembly GCA_963277665.1). Lineage (NCBI taxonomy): Eukaryota > Viridiplantae > Streptophyta > Magnoliopsida > Santalales > Viscaceae > Viscum > Viscum album. The sequence goes on along the minus strand of OY728129.1, from coordinate 936,183,138 downwards.
TAGATTGCGTTATACGCAACATCGAGTTTAGAAGAACTGTAATATACCATTAAAATATTATTATCACCTAGACATTGGATTGGAGGGTATCAATATGAGAAAATAAACTATGAAAATTTATAATTTACACATGTATAAAATCAATTCATTAGTTATAAATTAATTATAAATGAAAATAAAATCATTTGAAAATAAAGGAGATATTTTTATGAAAACTATTTTATATGTGTAATGAATTTTTATCCTAATAAATTAAATTTATCACTATTAGTGAATTATTTTAATGAAATATAAATATTTTATATTCAATCAAATTTTTTAGCATCCATCTAATATTTTTTGTTATGTATGGGATAATAATTAATCTAGTTTTATGCTAAAAATGTATTTTTCTAAAAAGCAGGTTTCATCGCATTTTTCACACTTACTTTAAAATTAATTTCAAAAATTTATAGGTGTTTAATTATATAAATTTAATTAAATATTTGGAATCATGAGGTTTATAATTGGTAAAAAGTTCCCTTTTATTTTTCATCAATATGAATAGTAACTGTGGTAAAATTTATCACCTCAATAAAAGTTAAATCAATTTAATCTAGGTTAAAACTAAATGGTAAGGCCATAAATTTTTCTTATAATTTTTATTTTATTAATTTAATTATATAATTATAACCTTATTCTTGAAATTTATTAGTTTAATGGACACTTTTCCCTGAAAATGACCTATATAATGTTTAAATCAAAGAAAGTTACAAAATGTGACTCTCTTTGTTTTTAATATATCTTACATGTCGACATAAGGAAAAAAGAAAGTTATAAATGAATATAAGTGTCTATATTGAGATTAATTAAATTATTTTCCTAATAAAATTTATTTTTAATTATATAATGACCTTAGTTTCTTATGTAACACCAATGTAGTATTTCTTCATTTAATAAAAAATATAATAAATAATTTTAAAAATATTAAAAGTGATATATTTTGAATTAGTTAATATGTACCAAAAATTTTATATATCTATATGACATATTAGGGAGGTATGAAATAATCATATTTTAATTCCTCTATTTTCTTGATGTATTTAAAGTTATATTAAATTAATAGTGTTAAAAATGATATTAATGATACTTATAATAAATAATATTTTATTAAATGATATATAATTAATAAGAATATTATATTAATCCAAATTAATGGTATATAGTTTTAGACATTAACTATGATCCATTTATAGGTTTTTTTTATTTTATAGTAACATTATTAACTCTTAAAGGGTAGAAAATGTTAATATAACGGTAATTGTCAAAAGGGTTAATAGGGGATAAAACTAAAATATCAGGGTAGAAATGTGACTCAAACTTGTCAAAATTTTATTTTATGATAATATTTTGAATAATAAAAATATTATATTCTAATATTATAAATTTGGATCCATTTGGACATCAAAATTAACTAATATTAATTTAATATTTTAATAAATTCAAAGAGTTCTCCTCCCCTCAATTATAAAAGGGAAGCCTACTTTCTCTTCCTCACACCATTTTGAGCCTTATAGATCGACAAAAATCTTACCATTTATATTATAAAATTCACTATACACATCCTAGAGGTTTTTTATCCCAAAATACCAACCCTATAGCCCTTTATAGAACATCTAAAGGAGTTGTTTAAAAGAAGAGATAATCGCCTTAACCGATCAATTTATTTTAAAAATTTATTTTAACACATCAAAATATGGTATATTATTCATAAAATAATAAATTAAGTTTCCTTAATATACTAAAATTTTATTTTTATAATTATTAAAACACCATTATACACCCTCTTTTGCATCAAATGAGAATTGGAAGTATTGCTTGTGCGTACGTATGACTTACCGTCTCCACGTAGCAATATAATTCATTTTTCATAACCATATTTTATGGTTGGGTATTATTATAGGTTTAATATTAATATATGATATTTATTAAATAATTATACTTATTTAATGATAATATCATGTCTACCTTCTTACAATCCAATCCTTTGGGAAACGACAACGTCGCTCGTGCAAACGTGTGGGCTACCACCTTTACGAACAATGTGATTTTTTTTCATTTATATTTTACTTGGATTGTAATGAGGATGAATTTTATGAATATATATTATATAATAATTATTTTTTAATGTTTAATTAATATTTAACTATCTTTTGTTCCATCCTTTGAGAAATGAAAACAACGTTCATGCGTACTTATAACTTATCATCTCCACGAACGGCGTAATTCATTTTTCTAGCCCCAAATTTTATGGATGAATATATATATATATATATATGATATTATATTTATACCATGATTAATATTATAGATATTATGGAACTATTATCAATGCACATGGACTAAAACTTCCAAACCAAAATTTACATGAAAAACGAAGCAATTAATTCCCTGAATAGTGATTTTATTAAAGAATTATTAATTAATGGGTGATAAAAGGTTAAAAGTAAATAGTATATGGTTATATATATATGAATATGGTTTTAAATTATGATTTATAATAAACATATATTTATTTCATAGGATTTTCAAAAACATATGAAGGAAGTTGAACTTGATGTAAGGGGTTTTATGTTACAATCTCATTGTTTATCGAGATTGTTTATGATTAATATTTAATGATGAAATATTATGATAAAACTTTAAATATATTCATAAATTTTATTCTCCTTTGTTTATTTCTTGAAAATATATGTTTTAATTTTATTTTCCTCACCTTATGTACACAAGATAATGAAAATATTTTCTAAGAAAAATTGTCTTTATTTCTCTCTTCAGTCGAAAATCCTTTTTCCTCTATATCCATGTTTTATAAAAAATGTATTAATAAGATTTTTAATATTATAATGTGAATTTTTAAATTCATTTCTATACATTTTTTACTTTTTACAAAATGGTTTGAAAGGAATCTTCTTATCATTTTCCAAACAAGGTACTTTGTGAGTTTTCTAAAAAAGGTATGGAAGGAATATTTTGTTATATTATATGTAATGAACGAAATTTACCAACATATTAGCTATTAATTTTTTTGAATTTTCCTTGAAAATTTCCAATGGTTATTTTCAAATACTTTTTTTCCATAATATTTTTGAAATTTTTAGATTTTGAAGATGTGATTTCAAAATGGAAAGGTTATTTTCCTCAAGAATGTTTTAATGATATTTTGATTCATCAATGAAAACAAACTTAAATATTTCTTATGATTTACTTGGAATATGATCTAAGGATTACATACTTATTATTTATCTAAATGGTTTATGTTTATGATGAAATTATTTTTATGAAAACCATTCCTTTTCCACAGGTTATGGTATGATGAAATGTTTATAAAAACCATTTTTTTCTTGGGTTTTGATATAATGATTGGTTTGTGATATTATGGCACACATATGTAAATTTTTTATTATTTTATATGCGAGGCCTATAGATACCTCTAATTCATTCATTAAAGATTGATATCTTTTGAGATAAATAGGATTGGAATAGGGAGTGAACCTTGTTTAGCAAAGGACTTTTTCTACTATGATAGTCTTTGGAGTGAACCATGACTACTAATATTGTTAGGTAGTGAACCCATTACACTATGAAAGTCTTGTAAATTCTCCTTGAATACTAAGAAAATAATTTTTCTATGATTATGTGTGTGTGAAAATTCCATGTTTTATGCTTATATTATACTCTCATGGCTCATGTTCTTTGATTCCTTTATCATTCATATCTTATAAATTGCCCAGATTTATGCCATGAATCATGATTATGATCTAGGATATATAGGTTATGGTTTTTAATTGTTAATATCCTCATATCATACACTTTTTATCATATTATTCTTATATTATCATTGATATCTCCCGAATTTACCCTTACCGAGCATTAGAATTAACCCTTTCTTATGTTTCATTTCCCAATTTATGAAGAAAGGTTTTATTTATGATATGTATAATAAGGGTTATGGTGTGAAGAAATAAGTGGGAGATGATTTAGAACTATTATAAACTAGTTGATCAAATTTCCAAGTTTCCAAATATATTAGACTTATACAATTCTAGTGTGGATTGTTATATTATGTAAAGAATATTCATCTACTTAGATGTAATATCTATGTATGAAAAGTTTGGGTCACTATAGTTAGCTGTATAACCCTGATAATTGGTATAAAGACACTATTAGAATAACCTTTGATGAGTGACTAAGGAGAATTCATAGATCAAAGAACAAAATCATCAAGGGTCACCAATGACATCAACGTGGATCCATTCTTCATTAACGATTGATCCAATTTTAGAGGTATATATATTTTTCCTTGAATATTGTACCATTTCGAAAATCATTTTAATTATAGATTAATTCATCTATAATTCAATTCATGATTGAACTTATCCTCGACCTATTAATTTACTTTTTACTACAATTTGTGTTTTGAAATGTTTTGTGTTTGATATTGCTAAATTAATCATTAATTCTTCGATTCATGTTTGTGAATGATGGAAACCCCATGCATGACCATCACTGATTACTAATATTTTGTATTTTATGGATTTCATTATCCTTTATATGTGTGTTCATAATCAATAATCATTTGGTGGGTGGATCGACCATCCCCACACACCAATTTTCATTACATAAATTATTATTGGTTTTGTGATTCGTTAATGTAGATATGAGTTTGATAAACGAGGTGCAAGGAAGGATCATAGATTAATATAATAAAAAATATATGGGAAACACAATAGGATTCCTAATTGGAGAGGAATTTATACATTGGTTAGTTCTTTCAGGAAAATGTAAATTTGTTGGAGGATCATGATTCTAGAAATCAAAGGCTAGAAATCAATTTCTGATGATAGAAGATCCTTAGATGATGTGGTTGAAATAGTTTCATGCATTATTTTTAGTAAAATTGAAGGAATTTGTGAGGTATTTAGAGATGTGTTGAAGTTGATTTTTTTAGAGAAAACCCGACAACACAACACGTTATTCAAAAAAAATACTATGTGTCTCATTTATGTAGTGAAAGGGTTTCCAATTCGAATTAAGTATAACACACCATGTCACCTAGCCACATGCTATGTGACCCTAGAAAACCATCCCGGTTTGTATGATAGGTACACTCTCAGGGATACCAAGTTGTTTAGATGATATATTTATAAGATCATACATCGTGTATGCTGACTTCAACATGCCATGTAGAATGGCAGTGCACAGGCATGAGGCTAACTTGGAGTGATACGCCATGTACCCCATAGAGAAATCCATGTAATTTTTCCATGGCTTGGAATATAACCCTTGAGTAGTTTGTTCTAAGTAGAGTTTCATGAGTAATGAAATGGTGACCTTACTCTTAAAAATAGATATGTGATTCTTGACGATGTAGTCTTGTTCAAGAATAAAAACATTTCAAAAGATAGGATTGAATCTCAGACTTCTTAGTGAATGTAGACCCACCCTGAAGACCTATAGTGTTGTAATGTCTTAGTCTCCTCTCACCACACATAGAAAATGGTACAATTTCCACTAATTTTATATTAAATAGGGTCGGTATTTCTACTCATGTGTATATTTCTAGGATCCTCTATCTATGGAGTCAGAATTTCCAATTTTGTAAGTAGATCATATGGGCATAGGATCCACCTTCAGAGTAGTTATTTTTACTCATCTACATGGGCATAAATTCCTCCTTTATTGATCAAGGATTCAATATTTCCACTTGTGCAAGGTTTCCACATGGGGCTGGGATCATCCACCAAAATAGGTATTTACACCTATCTATATGGGCCTTAGATCCTCTATTATAGTTCAACAGAGGTTACATGGGATGATAGTCCACTTAAAATAGAGTTGTTTGAAGGCTAATTAAATTCTTTTGAAAGAATATGAATACTGAGACCATACTCTACTAATTGAGTACCTCTTATGAGAACATGCAGTTTCTTCTATTTTTACCCTCTTTATTGTGGTACATAAATGAATCTCTTTTATCAATGCTTTATATATTTAATGATTTTAGGGTATCCAATTAGGTATTTATATAGTCACCAGTACATGGTATTTTTCTATATGTAATTTAGATTATGTACCCGATAGGAAACTCGACAATGTACTAGGTAGACCAAGTGCAGGTGATGTATAATGGTGATTAGTTCCTGTGTTAGTTGGGCTATAGGAATACTCTGGAGGTTGCATGTTATGGTGGTTTTATTTCCAATTTATAGGTTAGACCTATTTTTATTTTGGATGGGTCAATATTTTTCAATTTTCTATTTGGGTTATAAGCTTCCATACTCTTTTGTGGGATATTATAGGTTATACATAGATTTATTCCATTTTTGATTATTATACATTACTCTAGTTTGTATGAGGATGTTTATACATGTATACATGTATATTAGGATATGGCCTCACATATGTGTGATATGCCTACTCGATGCTAGTCACTAGACCTTGGCATATTAGGGGAGGTCTTAGGGTGACACTCTGAGATTACCATCGGCCAGGCGGCCCCCAGTGGCTTTATTCATGTTAGAGTGGTATAAGAGCTTATATTGTCCTAGGATGGATTTTATAGATATAATAGTTGCGAGGATTGGTTTTGAATTTAGGGAAACAACGTTAAATTGTATGAGTTTGAATCTTGGTCCAGAGAATCTAATTTTTTTGTGGAGGCTTATGTATCCATTCACCAAGATCTTGATAACATGGTTGTCAACTCAATACACTAGAACATCTATTACTGGTAAAAAATGTTTCATCCTTCATATTATAATGGGTTTCTAGTTTCCATGTTCTTATTGAGTTAGATCCCTATACATGCTGATATGACCATGTTATATCTTAACTCTTACTAAATGCCTATATGCAGAAATACAATGATTATTTCATGATAGTATCAAAATGATTACCAACTTAGTGATGAGGCCTCAATTTAAGGGCTTGTTCATGAGGTGTTTACTTTGGGTAAACAAAGAGTGGTACTTCCACTTTTTGAGTAGTGAGTATACCCACCTTTAGTAGTACATGAATACCTTTTTCTTCATTATTAGAACCATGCTATTTAAATAGTATAAGACGATAGTACATATATGCTGAACCCACTACATGATTTTCAAAGAGATAAATTACCCAAGTTTTGGGGAAATTTGGACCCACATGATTCAGGAGGATGACATTGGACTGGTAGATAACATCACAAGAGACATTCGTGTATCTAGAAATCAATAAAATTTTGATCCTAAAGGGGATATAGTCATCTAGGGGAGACGTTTTGTTATACATATGAGGGTTGAGTTCATTTGGTGGGGTTCTATCTAACCCACCATGCAGAAAAATATAGAAAAATGGTGGATATACTAATAAGGTAGAGGAAACGACATGAATAGGGACCTAACAAGGGATTTTAGGGAGAACCTCAGAGAGGAAATAATGACAGGGGACCTAGAGGGGCTATAATAGGTTATCAAAATAATGATCTGATATTGCCAACACCACCTCCAGGTGGCCCAATATAGGATTATATAGTTTGTGACCAGGGACCCAGATAGTTTTAGGCAATTGAGGCTCATGAACTAGAGGCTTTGGACATGGTATAAAGTATAATTTGTATTGTTTCTACATTAACATCAATTTTTGAAAGATACAAGAATGATCCATTCTTTTTTATATTACTATTTTAAGAAATTTAGATTCTATTAGTGCCTATAGCTCGACCCAGATGATTGGAGACTCTTACTAAGAAATATTATATGATCAAACTCTTTTTCTAATAGTGTGAATTAGATATCATAGAAGATAGATTCTCATGGGAACTCTTCATAGCTATGACAATACTGCATGATGTAATTCTTGGTATGGATTTTCCATTTTTAGTCCATGACTAGATTAATTGTTTCTATAATAGGGTGAGATACATTCAAGTGGATGGACCAAGGTTTTCTTTTTTTTTTCTAGTGAGAAGGTTTTTCTAGTTGAATGATAAAATATTCTTGGTAGGAAGTTTTAGTCGATTTCCCCTTAGTTTACTATCATGACCCTTGGTGAAATAAACATAGTAGATGTTCAATTTCATATAGTGGTGGATGAGTACTCAAACATATTCCTTGGAGAAGTACTAAGTTTACCTCCCCAAAAAGATATTTATATCTGTATTGAATATCACTACATGATGAATCCAATATATTCAGAAACATATATCAAATGTCTCATACTAATATTTGAGAGATAAGGGTGTAGTTGGAAGATATTTAGATGAAATGATATATTAGACCTAGTGTATCCCCCTAGACATCTTTGATATTGTTTTCTAAGAAGGTAAATGAGATCCTAAGTTTATGTGTATATTATTATCACCTAAACTAGGTGAAAATCAAGAATAAGTACCCACTATTGATAATTTATGATCTCTTCGAATAACAAAAGGGGGGTAAAGTGGTTCTTGAAGATTTTTCTAAAGTTAGGATATCACCAGTTATGAGTCTTTGTGGAGGAAATAATGAATATGACATTCCAATGTTTCTATGGTCCTTATTAGTAACTGTTGATTCCCTTTGGTATTGAAAAATACCCCATAAGTGTTTATGTGGCTCAGGAATAAGATATTATTGCCTTTTCTAAACCGGTTTGTGGTGGTATTTATCAATGATATTATCATTTAGTCAAAATTATAGGTTGATTATATAGATCATTTGAGGATGGTTTGGGATTCACTTCAAGAACATTAGTCATATGGAAAAATTTCAAAGTGTTAGTTTTGGATTAGAGAGTTCCAATTCTTGGGACCTATCATATGCAATGAGGGAGTAGATGTTGAATCATAAAATATTGAGGTAGTTCTATCTTGGTATCCACCAAGATCATGATGGAGGTGAAAATATTCCTTGGGTTAGATGGGAATTAATACAAATTCATTCCATATTTCTCTGGGATCACAGATTGTTTAAATGCTTTGACCCGAAAGGGGTATCCTTTTATCTTGCTAGAGAAATTCCATGAGGCCTTTGAGGATTTACAGTAGATATTGAACAATATACCTATCTTGAGACTACCTAATGAGGGAGTTGAGTACGTGGTGTTCTACGAAGCCTCTAATACTGGTCTTGGATGTTCATTGATGAATAAGAAAATCATGACATCTTAGAGGTCTAAAAAATTGATACCCCATGAGAAGAACTATGAAACCCATGTTTTAGAAATGATAGTTTTGGTGTTCACCCAAAATACTCAGAGACACTACCTTCTTGTTGATTAGTTTATTGTTTATACAACCAAAAGAGTCTTAGGTACATCCTCATTCAAAGTGATTTCAACATGAAAAAAGGTGATGTTTGGAGTTCCAATAAGACCATTACTTTGAAAGAGTCTATACTACAGGGAAAGGAAATGTGGTAGAATATTATCTAAGAAGAAAGTCCCATTTTAAGTTTCTAAGAAAATATTTAGAGAATTTTTACTTGTGCTAATTATACTTAGTGTATTTTAGTAGAACAACATATCTTCGATTTAGGGTTGTAACTCCTCCACTTCTTTAGTGATTGAGGGAAGTAGAACATGGAGATATCAGCTGTAAGGTCTTACGTGACCATATATTTATAAAACATGCTCCTAATGAATTTTATAAAGGCGAGGAGAATATATTTATCTTCCAAGGATGTATGGTGGTTCCAGTAACACTTTGAGAGGAGGTGCAGAGGGAGTTTCATATATCTCCCTTAAAAGTACACCCTGGAGTGATAAAGTTTTACCAAGATCTTTAGAAGTATTTTTGGGGATTTGGAATGAATAAGGGTTCTACATTGTTTATCTATCAATACCTCTCTTGTTAGTAGGTGAAGGTTGAGCATCTGAGTACCTGGTGGGACATTCACATGATCCATAATACATTATTGACTGGGATAAGCTGGACATCAAGGACAATGACACATTTTCAGAGTACCTAGTACAGTTCAAAGATCAGTAGGATAAGATCCTTCATGGGTGAATAATTCCCTTTGTGGATGTTTTTTTAGTATAAGAATATTCATAAGAGCTCATGGGATCAGGAGATCTAGATGAGTGCTCAATACCCTCACCTATTAAGTAGGTTATTATTTTTGGGAAGAAAAGTATCAGATGTAGGTATAGTATAATAGAACCATTTTTTATGATTGGATCCTTTGAATATTTTAAATAATATCTTTGGAGTTATTCATGGTGGTGGCATAGAGTTTCGGGTGTCTCAAGGACCTAGTTTTGATATATGAAAAATATTAAATAAAATAACTCACACACATGCATTATATTTAAAATAATGGATTTCTTTTTGAATGGATTCTTAGATGGATAATCTGAGACCGAAGTTGAGTCCATAATATATATTCTATCCTAGGTGCGATATAAGTTTCATTTTCATCAAACCCTATAGTGGCGTGCAGTCACTAGATAATTTGAAATGTTAATTAAAATAAATAAATAAATAAATTTATTTGGTGATTTCATAATTATTATCCTATTTATGCATCATTATACCAATTCTATATAGTTATACACATAACCCTTATAATTGAGAGAGAGTCACCATTTTGAGAACCTTTAACAGGCAATGTAATGACACAGATCCGCATTCCCGAATCCGATGTCAAAAACACATTCTTTATATACTAGTTTCAATACCAAAAATATATTATCATAAATAACTATACCCTAATTACATAAATTAAATCAAAAATTAAATTAAATTTATTCCCAATACCTTTTAGGTTTATATCTTTAGATAATTAGGAAAAATCAAAAAACTAATAAAGACCATGTATTTCTCAACAAATGGATATTTTTTATACTATATAAGAAACAACTTAACCCATAATAATTCTTCAAAATCTCACAAAAGTTTTCAACACAACCTATCATGTTAGACATATCATGTGTAATAATTTTTTTATAACCTGGGGAAATGAAAACATAAGTAGAGGTGATCAAAAATCCTAAGTAATGGAAAATATATAACTCAAGAAATTATGTCATAAACACGACATAATTATCATGGAAAGAATATATAATAAAATAATTCCATAATAAAATGAAAATGAAGGCACGATATATCCATGGATAAAAATGGAAATGAAAAAGATCACATGGATAACAATAAATATTTCCTTAGTGATGAAATGCTTGATGTTGAAGAACTAATTCCATACCATAATCCAAGACATCATGATCTTAAACATCATGATCTTAACATCAAGTATATATCATGTTTTAGGAAGGAATACACAAAAAAACAAAAAAAAGTTTGTCTCAAGATACCTACTAATTTTTCAAGGGTATATATAATTCTGGACCCTAAACATCACTTTTTTAAGTAAAACACATTCATAATATGAGATAATGAGTAAAAAAACATAATGAACTTGGCCAATAATCATCCTTATTGGAATAACAACATATGGAACACCAATATTTTTACCCATGTCAATAAAGTTATGACATTATCATAATTCATGTGGTTAAATAATGAGGTTAGTTAAAAACACATATTTTAATTTCTTGAGAAATCAATAAACATCCGTATTGGAATAAAAAATATACATATTTTAAATGGTTCCCCAAACAATAGAAGGAATAGATTTCTAGGAAATCACCCTTCAAACTAACACAATATAGTGAGAGGGGTATATATTTAAGTAAAAAATTTTCCTAACCAATTGATGTATGGAATCTAGGTGAATAATCTCCAATTAAAGAAATGGAAAAAATGTATTCAAAGAGTAAAGGAATTGGAAGAAAAGTTATGACATTTCATAGAGGATGGTTATGAAAGACAAAGGTAGTGATTGATCATATCTTCTAATATAAATGAACATTTCCTAATACATCTATAGAAATATGGTGTATGGATGAAAAATAACATATCATGAGTGTAAAAAATGAAACTTATAAGGTCATTGACATAGATGAAAAGATCATCACAAAAGAATGCTTCAAATAATATCACATAAGATGGGATCAAGAATTTAATTGTCTGATGCTGTGAGTTCATTCCCCAAAATTATAATACACACACGCACATATTTATTAGAGAATAAATCATGTAATATAAATCCCATGAGTGAAAAATACTTCAGAGTCTAAAAAGGAAAATGGTGGTGAAAACCCAAAAGATATTTTAAAAACCATTTTTAACATTGATGTAAAATAAAAACTTACATGTCACTTTAAAAATTAACTTCTAAAAAGGAAAAGTGATTTTATTTTAAAACATTTACTTTTATAAATAATCAATAATAATATATCCTTTAAAATCACACAATATTTTCTATAGAAAATGTTCAGTGATAAGATAAAATATATGATCATAAAAGGAACCTTTTTAATACTTTGAAATTACCTTTGTGGAAGTCCCATAGTGAAAAAATAATAATAAAACTTTCTTTTTATTAAACCATAATTTTACCAAATATTATTATAAAATACCTTATAATAAAATATTAGGTTGGGATAAACCAATAATGTAAAAACAAGGTTCAAGAAGAAACATTATAACTCAAAGAAAGTATATTTGATTAATCAATATTCTTTATGGGCAATATACCCTTTGAATCATGAAAATTTTAAAATGGGGTTTATGTGGTAAAAATTTAAATAGTTATAGAAAACCAAATAATACAATAAAAGTGCATAATGTACCCAAATTATATGAAATAATTTCAATATAATTATCCTAATTCAATTAAAAAAAATTGAGTTATCAAAAACTATTACGCCTGGGGTACACTTGAGTCAAAAGGCATCTGAAGAATAGAAATTACATTAGATAATTATAAATGATGGATTAAAAGGAAAATAAATTATAGAAAATTCATGGTATGTTAAATATATATAACACCATACATAGGAAACATAGTTCATAACATGTAATATGTTTCAAAGAATCAAAATTGAGGCCAATAAAACTATTACCACGACCATGATTCATTATGAACTTTCACCAAATGTCCTGAATATTTAAAACAAGTTTATTAAATACATACCCCATAATCATATTAATAGCTATAAACATTTATAATCCTCATTTATATTAATTTAATATACATATATATTACTTAGTTTTTACCCATTTTCAATATCGAGTGTAAGTAATCATGATCACTTTGAAATAGTTTCATAAAAACAGTGTTGGTATTTATTCTTGTGTAATAGTTCATCATTATATTATCATTAAATCTACTATAATTTATACACAATTATATTTATAAATATATAATTTTATTCTATGGTAGTTTTAGTTAAAATCCATGAAGATGAAACCGATGATGATCAAGTTTCAGCGATTCTTCACAAACGAAAGGTGTTTTATTAATTAATGAATTTAATAATAATTTAACATTATAGAACTAAAAATAAATAATTATTTAAATTTTTATATCATATTATTCTAGAAATTAAGTTACCATATCCATACATGATATAAATTCATATCATTGTTCTAGTAGGTGTTTAAACTGACCCAAACATGAGCATACCCTGATTAATGGATGATGATGTGGTGGTTTAGTTGTAATATCATTATAATAGAAGAATAATGATATTATTTAGTGTTTTCAGTGTGATATATCATAATTATAAGGAATTATAAGAATAATTAATGGATTTGAAAATATTATATATAATATGAATAAAAATAGTTGCCTTATTGTATGCCTGGTTTAAATGATAGAATTAACAATGATAGTTTGTTGATAATATCAATAATGGGTTCTCAAATGTGTCATACTAGAAACTAAATGATATAATAATAAAAATATTTATCCATTACACTTGTTCTCATAACCATCCATGTAATTTTTTGATGGAAATAAAACCGAAAATCAGTCGTTCCATGTAGGCAGTATTCAACATGTACTCATGGATGATGATTTCATTTTACATATAATGTGGAAAATGTGGAATTTGGTTTATCATTTTAGAATATAAAATATTTCATAAATATCATAATTAGATATTAAATTTTATATTAGGACCATCTTTGTTATTCTATGAATAAAAATGAAACACAATGTGTTGTGAAGGCTGTAGTCCTCACAATGCACGAATAATGATTTTGTTTTTCTTAATAGAAAAGGGAAAGGTGATTAATGGTTGTAACATCATTATAAATAATGAAAATGATTTTATAATTTCAATATGGTTTAATATAATTTGATGAATAATAACTTTACATAAATAAATATAAATGATAAAGGAGTGGTTAGAATTATTTACCCTACTTCTTGGATTATCTCCTTTGCGAAGGGGGGTTAACCCTTTAAGGGATGGTATTTGGAGAATAAAAAAACATATTAGAGGTGGATAAGATTTTTTAGTAGTTTTTTGGTCATAGTTTGGTCCAAAATAAGAGGGTTTTGGTGGAGGGTATTTGAGGAGAGGAGTGCCCCTTTTATAAGTGAAAAGGGATGATTTTTTTTAAATACCCAAAAAGTTTCAATAATGGAAAGTCAATCTCAAGTAAAGTAGCTAAAAAATTGATAAATAATATATTGATGAAGAGATAAGGTCAATTAAGGCCTCAAAAAAACATTATAACACATGTTTTTAACATGTTTAGCCTTTTTCACTAGGTTAAACCCTTTAACCCTAATTTACTCTTACCATGGTAATTGGTTTTTTCCTAAGTAATATATACTTTATGAATAGAAATAAAAAGGTACTTATTATATAAATTTTACCCATTAATTCCAAATTTTAAATATATTTTACTCAGTTCAATTTGTAAAAGTTATAAAAATTAATTTTGTAATAATAAATGTATAATGTATTAAAAAAATTTCTTGAGAAAAATATTACTTAAGTTCTAAAATATTGGTTATAGGTTAAAAAAAAAGAATAATATTATTAGATTTATAATTTCTCTTATAAAATACATATTTTTTTTTTTGTAGAAAATGGTTTTAAAATTCTTTATGAAATACCTACATACTTACAATTTCATTAAATCATGGTACTTGTAAAAATGATATATTGCATTATTCACCTTAAAATCGGTATTTTCGAAAAAATAAAAAAAATAATATTAAGAAAATATTACAATGATTAACCTAAAAATAATTTTTATTTTTTCAAATTCAAATTATAAAATTTAGAAATTTAACTTTTAAATAAAATTTTAAAATTTAATGAAAACTTTTTTTATAGGGAAAAAAACTCTTTCAAACACAATCTATTATTATTTTTATTTATTATTATTTACTAATTAGTTTTAACTAATTATTAATATAAATATTTAAAACTACAAATTAATCATAATTTTCTTGCGATAAAAAAATCATTGCACATAAAAGGCAATTTTTTAGAAAAAAAAATTCTAAGATTAAAATGATCGTATTAGTCATTTTAGCTATACCAATTGAATTTAATTCATATTAAAAGTATATTTTATTTTATTTTTATAAGTATTTCAAAAAGTGATTGCACTTATTCATTCTAGATAATTCAATGACTATGTTTTAATGGACATACTTAAATATTTATATTTTATTTAAATTTATCACGGTTTCATTTAAGTTTGGTGTTGCATATGGAGAAAGCTATAAAAAACATTGAATTATTTAAAGGTAATCTTATATTAAAATATTAGGGTGTTATAGGAGACCGAGGAGTATTCATGGATTAATAAATAGAATCAATGATGATTTTTAATGACATCGATGCAGATCCATTTTTATCAATGATTGATTTGATTTTTGAGGTTCAAATTTTATTTTGTGGAATTTATTTCCATTTTTGATATCATTTCAATCATGGATTAATTCCTCAAGAACTAAATATATGACTGAACTTAAAATTTCTCAGTTAATTTACATTTTCCTAAAATTTATAATTTGACATTCAATGTTTTTGATATTTCTAAATTACCTATTGAATTTTTAATTCCCAATCGTGAATGATGGTCAAGTCTTGCAAAACCATCATGGATTACTCACATGTTGTGATTTATGGATATATTCCTCCTTTCTTTTTGAATTCATCACTAACAATCATTTAGTTAGTGCTTCACCCATACCCGCGAACCAATTTTCATTTCAAAAATTATTATTCGTTCTGTGATTTGTTAATGTGTGGATATGATTTTGATGAAATAAGCATGAGGAAGTATTGTAGTTGATAAAGGTAGCACATATGTGGGTAGAATGTGTGGATTCGTGAGTGGATATGCAATAAAAATTTGGGAGGTTTGTGCAGGATGATGAGTATTTGTTAGTGGATTGCGATTTTAGAAATTGAAGGCTATAAATTGGGTTTTGAAATTGATGGATCCTTGGACGATGAAATTGACATAGGATCATGCATGATTGGAGGTGAAATCGAAGCAACTAAAAGGTTGTTCAAAAACACATTGAAGCTATAAAGTTTCTAGAGAAAACTTGACTGCATGGTATGTAGTTTTAAAGATCACACACTATGTGTCGTGTTCATATAATGATAGGATTTTGACATGGAATTAAATATCACACATCATGCGTCCTAACAACACACAATGTGACCCTAGCTGACTAGCTTAAGATGTATGAGAGGGGAACACCCTGGGAAGAAAAGTAGTCTACGTTACATGTGTATAGGATCAAAAATCATGTGTGTTGACTTAGAAATTCCATGTAGAATGGATGTACATAGCTAGGAGGTTGACTTGGAGTGACATTTCATGTACCCCTTAGAGAACATAGTGTACTTTTTCCATAGATTGGAATAGAACTCTTGATCAGTCCTTTTTAAGTAGAATTATATGGAGAATGTGATGGTAACCTTACTATTGAAGATAATGATGTGGATATTGATGAAGCATGGTAATTTGAACATGATGGAATTATAAAAGATATGATTGGATATCATAATTCTTGATGAATGTTAACCCACCCTGATGACCTATAGTTTCATTTAGGCATAGTCTCCTCACACAACCTATAGAATAGAGTACTATTTTATTTACTTGTGGATCATATATGGTCAGTATTTATGCTCATGTAAATTTTCCTTATATCCTCTAACTATAGTGATAGTATTTCGGCTTGTTTAGGGAGCTCATATGGGCATATGATCCTCCACTAGAGTAGGTATTTACCCTCATATACATGGGCCTATAATCCTATGTTACAAATTAGGGAGTCAGAATTTCCACTTATGAAAGGATGTCACATGGGCCTAGAATCCTCCATCAGAGTAGGTATTTTTGTCTATCATCATGGGCCTGAGATCCTCTATCACTTTTCAAGATAGGTTAAATGGGTTTATAGTTTTCTTGATGTAGAAATTTTGTATGGACCACACAATTCTTTTAACTGATTGTGAAGACTAAGAGCATACTCTATGACTTGAGTACCTCTTATTAGTACATCTAGTCTCTTCCTTATTTACCCTATTTATTATGGTTTATATTTAAATCTATTTTATTGATGATTTATATCTTTAGTTATTTTAGGGTATTCTACTAGGTATGTATATACTGACCTCTGCATGGGATTTTTCCACATGTGTATTGTCTTATGTAGATGATAGAAATATCAACGGTATACAAGGTAGAACAAGTATGGGTGGTGTACAGTGTTGATTAGTTGCTATGTTAGCAGGACCATGGTTGAATCTAGAGGTTGTGTGTTGGGACAATTTTCTTGGTAGTTGATAGGTTAGACCTAAATTAATTTTTTTTCTAGGTTTGGAAATTTCCCTCTTCTATTTAGTTCATGTGTTGTCACACTTTTTTGTGGTATATTATAGGTTATGATTACATTTATTCTAGTTTTTTATTATTCTACATCACTATATTTTTTATGAGTATGCTTGTGCATGTGTATAGGTAAATTAGTCTAAGGCCTTCCATATGTGTGATATGTCCTTTCAGTGATAGTCAGCAGCCCCTATCTTATTAAGGGAAATCCTGGGATGGAACTCTTAGATTACTGCCATCTAGGAGCCCCCCTATGGGTTGGGCTGTATCACCTACAATAGGCCAAAGGCTAGTGTATAACATCTAGGATATATGACATGAAAAATTTGACGTGTTTCACTCTTTAATTTAGGAAAATTAAATGAGACCACCAATCATCACCAAAACACCCTATATTAAATAAACATAAAAATTTGATAATAATATAAACATGCATGAAATTATTCATAACTAAAAAATCTTAAAAATATAATACAATAATAAAATTACTCTTCCAAAGTCCACCAATCACTGCATCATGAGATAGTAAGGCCCATCCCATTATCTAAAACTATATTGAAAGTCTAAAAAAAGAATATATTGAATTTGGGGTGGCTATATGTTGTTCCAACTAGATCAATGTAACCAAAAAAAGAACGTGGGGGGGGGGGGGGTGAATTAGTGTGAGTGATTGCTGACTAATTAAAACCTTTTCCTCACTCTTACATCTACAACTATTCTGTGAATAGATTAACTTTCTCTCAACATCAGTTTTCATGCAAGTAATATAATAAGGAAATAAACATTACCAAGAACATTTATATTTGTTAATGTGGTTCACCTCCAATGTGGATGACTATATCCTCAATGCATGATGATTGTTATCCCAATCCCATAAAAATTATCTTTTATTATAAAAATAAATCTTAGTAAAGGTTATGACTTTGAACTTATACTCCAAATACCATCTAGGTATAATGAAAGCACCAAATTTTTGTTCTTAGGCTCTAGAACCAATAAGGACTTCCTTTATAAATATAGGATCCAGTCTACTCATATTGAAGTGTGATCTATGCTGTCACTTGAGTCTCCGTTGGACTAATCGTATTTTATATCCTTTTATAGTATATACCAATATCAATATCTACCTTACAATCCTTTCGACCTTACGATATAAGGATATCATAGACTTGATTCCACAAGAAAACATTTTGATATATAAAATCATAATATTCAATCCTTATGATATAGAGATATCATAGGATGAGATCCTTAGTTATCATTATTCATCTTGAATTAAAATCACTTGAGTCAAGTCTAGTCTCTCACCCTTATTCTTCTTATTCAAAAATAGGTACGATCTTCTCAAAACAACTTTGAATATCTTATTTTCTTCTACAAAAATAGTATTAAATACAAAAAAATCAATACTCTCTCATTTTCAATAATTATATTATTCTACTTATTGTATTATTATATAATCAATATCTATACTCAATAATAGTTTTAATATATGAGAATATAAAAAAACATCAATATAGGCACTTCAATTCTCTATCACTCTTGGTCTTCAAATCTCATTTAATAATAGAATATAATGTCACTTTTAATTATCCCAATGACCCAGTATTTATTTATTTTTAATTATCATGGAATTAATTTTCCAAAATACTCACATTGTTCTCTTTATGTGTCTATTAATACATGAAAAAATATTACAGAGTGAAGGATATTCTTATAGTGAAATCATATTCTCTATATGAACCAATTCATCTATGCATGGATCGGGACATAAAAGTACAATGTGAAATATTTACACAACACTTTCTTCATCATACACCACAACACAGACTTATGCTCACAAAATGACTTCTTTTAAAATAAAAAAACCATATTTAACTTGTTTTACATCTAGGGATAACTATAAATTGTGATATTATTCCTTATAGTGTGGAAACCATCATAACTTCTCAAAATTCTTCTCTAATTTTCATCTCTATTATCTCAGTTAGAATTATGGATATTAAAAGTATCATGATCATCAGATAAATGAATAATTGATCAAGAATCATATGAATTCATCTTTCTTCAAAATATTTTATCATGGGAATCTCTCATTTTTGGAAAAGGAATGAACTTTATGTATCACATTTGACACTGTGATGACCTTTACATATTATAATGTGAGTATTTAATTTTATAAATATTTAACAACTAATAAATACCCTTAAGTATTACATATTGAACCTTACGTATCACATTTCTACTCAAAAATTCTCAAAATAATTTTTTGAGTGACTCTTACACATCAGATATTTCACATTTTCTCATTTTTGTGTATTTTCATACTTTTCCAATATTTAGTGTACAACAATGAAGTAATTTTACATATGAGTAATTATCTCTTATGTATTATAGTGAAATACATGTGAATTTTCTAATTTTTAGTTATTCTTACTGATTAAATTTACATATTTCATTTGAAGAGCTATGATAGCCTTTACATATTGAGAAATGTACCTTTATGTATCATAGTGGGGATCATGAATTTTCTAAATATCTATTATTCAAGATCTAAAAAACTTTTTTGTATTTATCAGAGTTTCAAAGGTACTTTTATGTATGTATAATACTCTTAGAGTTGCTCTTACATATCAAGTAACTTACTTTTACATATAGAAGAGTGTAACATTTTCAATAACCTATAACTTTGAAATTTGGGAATTTCTAAAAATATTATCAAACACCTAAAATTAATTTGTAACAACTTCAAATCATGTTAAATAATCACCAAAATAATTCTATTTTTTTAGAAAAAATAATTTTATATTCAACTCAATTTCTCCAATCTTTATCCAAGTGTATTTTCGTACAAACAACAATCCTCATTCATGAAAATCACATGATTGTATTTTTATAAAAAATACATACCGATTTTCATTATTTCTCGAAACATAAATATATTCTCAAATTCTTTATAGAGATATAATCTCAAACAATATTAATACTCCCTATAACTACTATCCTCTTTAACATATTCAAACCTATTAATTTGGATTCTATATATGAAACATCAAACAACAATAAGCTCAACTTCCAAACAACTATGACAAATGGACATTATTTATGAGATATTATTATTAATAGAAACTTAAATACTTATTCAACCTCTTACATGTGTAAATTTTTATATAATAATCTCATGGTAGAATATAATTACCTTTATCATTTTGGCAATGATAATAACTCATTTCTAAGATCTAAGGTGTTTCTTTAATCCTCATGAAATAGTCACAACTGTATATTTAATGAAACATTTCTTGGGGACTTCAACCATATTCTTGTCAACATTCATAGGCATACCAAACTCTTTCCAAGATTCTATTATTAAACATATATTGAAGTCATGGTTATTTCTATCAGGCTTATTGACAATAAATATAACCAAACACCAAGTGGGTTTAATAATCCCCCCTTTTGGATTTATTTTCAATACCAATATAGAAATTCCATTTCAATATGAAATTTTCATTTTCATCTCTCTCTATCTCCCCATTATTAATAATAAATACAAATAAACAAGAGATATGGTAGTACCAATTCATGTAAATCTATGTGCCATCAATTATACACTCTAATTCTATGTGATAAAAGATCAGTGTAGAAAATAAGAGGGACCTAACTAGACAAAAAATATATCCATAATAAATTAATAATATGATACCAACTTAATATTATTTTCTCAATGAATATCTAATAATTTTTAGACTGATATCAATTTATGAATATATTATATTTTTATCCTAAATTCCTAAACTCATCTTAAAAATTAAAAACATCCAAAACCATAAGAAAGTTTAATTTTAAAAATTATCCCTTTAATTTATTATATTCATGTCATTTATCAATTTAATTTCTCACCCTTAATATCATAATTGATTCTTTCAAAATAATAATGAGAGAATATGTATACATAACTTATTAATGAAAAATTTTCAATCACTTTCAATAATTCCATATTTTCTTGAAATAATAATTATATCATCTTATCATACTTCTCTACCTCAAGGGATAAATTCCAACTTAACTTCATCAAGGGTTATATCATCAGTAAATAGGATTCAAGATACCAAATATCACATAAAATCAATATAGTAAATTCCTTCAACTCTAGATGAGTTATTCTAGATTTATCAAGTTTTAGTTCCTCCCATTAATCATGGATCACCTTCAATTTCTAGTATAGAATGAAAAAATACAATATGTGTGAGGATATGGTAGAACTACCATAAGAATCTAGATTTTCCTATTAGGTATAGATCCTTTTAATCTTTGGTTAAAACCTTTGTTGTAGTCTTTTATGGGTTAAAAATTAGAAACCACACATTAAGGTGAGTTTTTTTGTTTTGAGAAGAAAATCTGTAGGGGTTGTAGGATGGCCGTATACCAATTACATGATTTGTATTTGGAATACACAATTTTTTCAATAAATGATGTGTAATGGACGAGGTAGTCAAGTTCATGGTCTATAATGAACTTTCTTGAGAAGGGAAATCCTGATCATTACATGATTTGTAAATCATTTACTTGCTATGTAAATGTCAGGAAATGTTTTTAAAGGGTGGAACCATTTTATTTCTCGTTACCCTTTATTATCTCTTTATCTCACACAATAGGAGGTATCCCCCTCTTGAGATACCCTTGATCCTAAAGCTAAGTTCTTCCATCATTCCTCGATTAAAAATCCAATTCCAAATCCACCTATCATAGTAGAAGTACACCAGTAAGTGATTCAATCCTTTAACTCTATTCATCATTTGAGTTTCTCTCAATGATGCTGTTTTGATGTAAGCTCACATGTATTATTTTTAGAAACTTATCAATTATTTAATTTTATTCCGATCCATTCCAAAATAAAGGATGATACTGGATGAGGAGAGTGCTATAATATTGAGGTAGGTTGTCTATAACACATCCCTCAAGTATCACCATTTTATAAACTCCCGTCATTGTATGCATGCTGATTTCATCAGAAATTTCCTATTTAATTCATATTCCATGATTATAATCATTATGATCATATTATAGAGACTTATTCTTACATGTTCATCACATAGTTGTAGGTTGGTACCTCAACACCTTCCACCCCAAGTAGGATGTTTCTTTATTTATTCCTTTAGTGTATTTGTTATGACTATTTTCACCACTATTCATGAACGATTGACTTGAACTTGATAAAGGTAAGTGTTTTAATTTAATAAACGAATTGTTAATACCTAACATGTATAGTTTCAATCAGCCATTATAAGGTACATTTTTCAATTAATTAACGAACCTTCCAAATGTTAAATGGAAAATATATTATAGATATCACTTAGTCTAGTTAATAATAATTGAATATGGAAATAAAGTAATAAAAGGTTGCACATTCTATTTAGATTTTTCACTTAGTTTGATAGACAATGGAATAAACCAATTGAATTATTAAAAGGAATGAGTATTATATGGAATAATTAAATAAATGAATTATGTATAAAATTACTAGTGCATATGGACCGTTTTACCTTTATAGAAGTGGTTAGACTTAAGCCATCCTTGGATTCTCAGGGGAATACCTTGAGAACTTAGAGGATTATATTTCTATTTTAGGAGATGATTGATAAGGGTGATACCCACCTTGAACATGGTACTTTTACACTAGAGGATTCTTGGCACAACTCTATAGTAACCCTTCACTATACATAAGATATTGGGATTTCTTAGATACTCTTCTTGGATCTATCACGATATCTTTAGAGACATGGCACCATGGATTATCCTAATTATGCCAATCAATTATTAGCCTGTGTTTACCTTGTATTATATCTTTGGAATTGGTTAGAATAGTTTATAGTGGAATTCCTTGGTTGATGCCCCTTGGATTACACTCAAACCCTTAGTAGCTAGACTACATGTTATTACTGAGTTGGCTCAACCCCTCAAGCTTAGGATGCCTTGATTATCACTTAGGATCCTATTTTATTATAATAATCATTATAGGATTACTTGGTTTCACCTTGTATCCTCTTACACTAACGCTATATTCCTTACTGTGGTTGGAACTTATTATAAACTGGAGCATAATTAATTAAATAATTACATGTTTAGACACCAACTATAGTTGAAGAAGGTATCAGGGAATTTACATTACTTTACTGCATTAATTATATATATATATACCTTTACTCAATGTCTATTTATATTCAAAGAATGTATTTTTATAGACTCTCTTGGTAGTGGACTACTGAGATTTATCTCACACCCTATCTAGGCTGCCAATGGTAACCTAGTAGATTATTTATATGTGGTTGTTGATAAGGGGAAGTTTCCCGATTTAGACACCTGATCTTAATTTATTTCTTAGGATGGAGCTTGTAAACGGATTATTAAGCTATAAATTGGGTTTATGAATAGTTTTTGAATTCTTTGTGATTCTTTTGTATATCATGTATTACATTTTCCCATGTATACCTATTTTCTAGTTTTATAGAGACATGAAAAACATTACCATCATTTTGTATATGATTTAATTTACAACTTTTGATTATTATCTACTGCTTGGTTGTTATTTCTACATATGATGAGTTACTCATTGATATCATACTTCCTCTATTTATATAATTATTATATCTATCATTATCTACTCTGGTTATGAGGTAATAATCTCCCCACAAACATACACTAGGATCTCGCTGCTAGTTTGCATCATCTGGCGTACAGAGAGGTGCGATTGAGAGCATGTGGCCTGTTGGGACCACTTGTGAATGAGTTGCATTTGTTGTAAAAAATTGTCAATTTTATTCAAAATTTAGAGGGTTCTCCAAAGTTAATGAAGGATGATCATGGAAAAAGAAATAATATTTGTGAATTATGGTTGAAGATGAAGAAATAAAGAGATGGTGGAAGAGGATAAGGTGGCCATGAATGTTTAAAGTACTAAGTGGACATGCATGGGTTTGGTTTTATAAGCATGAAGGTGGAAATGTAACCATGTAGAAAAATTGGTTTTTAACCAATTAATTTATGTGGATTTACTTAAAAAATAGGGCGGCCAACCAAGCTATTCAGTAAGCCTCAACCAAGGGCACATGCGGGACTCATGGTTGACCGAACCCAAGGGAATCACACTAGCTGGCTGGACAGATATATGCATGAGGGGATGTGTGTATGCCCATAGGAGTAAATTGGTCATGGCCCATGTATAGTTGGTCTGAAGCCCATGCAGAGAGTGGGTATAAAGTGTGCCTGTAGAGAACATGGTATAGGGTAGTATTGTGGAGGGAGGAGGAGTAATGGGAGTTGACAGAGTTGGTTGATACTTAAATTGATACTTCCCTTCATGTTGGATTTGATGTGGGATGTGATTTGGGGATAATTTTCATCAATTAAAAAAAACACGGAAGTGATCTCATCCATTCATAAAATCCTGTGTGTAATTGTGGTCACTCATCTCATCCGCACTTCGCCATCTAATCCTGGCCTTCTGTGTCTAATTTGAGCCGATCCAATAACCATGGAGTATCCATGCCATCGTCTTCAACATTCAATATGTCGAAGGACTCCTGATGCCTCAGTATTCCAAAGATGTATCCACACCTCCATGATCGATCTTCCGGCCACTATTTAAGATCTTATCCACCACGTTATGGTTTTTTGGAATTCATGAGATCATGCCTGCAATTGTATTTACATGCATGTAACAAAATAGTGAAATTCGTACGTAGCTGAAGCAAGAAAAGCTATGTGGCTACATCATGGAGATCGTTCATACTTGAAGCAGATTTTCATGTGATCCTCATCACATGCACATTATGATTTCATGAGATAGGATAAGGATGTGTAGAAGAAAAAGGAAAGACCGAGATATGCAGTGTATCTAGTATCTGCGATTTGAAGATATTTAAAACCGAAGATCTCGGTTATTCAAAGATAGGATCTCGGAAAATTTTAAGAAGAGATTTTAAGGAGGTTTGAATGCAGAATAAGGTAGTGATCCTTTCCTATAAAATAGAAAGCCCCGAGCTGAAGAACTCTGCTGCCTCCTACCTTCTGAGAGCTCCTATTTTGAGAAATAGAGTCTCTATGATCTTTCAGTTCGTGATAGTAAATCATGATTCACAAAAAATTCAGGGTTCATGAAGAGTGAACCGTGAACCGCTCTGGTTCCACGAAGTGAGGGTCCCACGTACCGCTCAAGTTCACAAAGGAGAATTGTGTACCACTTGGGTTCACGAAAGAGAATTTCATATTACTTGGTTTCACGAAGGATAACTGTGTAAAACTCAGTTTCATGAAGGACAACACATCTTGTGCATGGGAGATCCACACACCCCTTGTGTGAAGTAGAACTATGAAAATCACGGCTTAAACGAAGGTGCACAAGTGATAAAAGAGAATGAATGCATGATATACATGCACTCATGGGCATAAGTTGAAATAAATCTAGTGTTCTTAAAAAAATCTCAACAAGTGAACTTCACCCATTCAGGTTTGCACGAAGAAGAGAAAATATAAATAATTTTTTGTGCATGATTTCACAAAGGTGAAAAATAAGTGCACGTGGAAAAAGGGGAGTACCTACATACATATTCACTCAAGTGCATTATTCAAATAAACTCAGGACAGTGTGTGTATGAACTTGTGAAGAAAGAAGTTTTAAAAGTAAAATAAGAGTTGTATGCATACATGTATATGTAAAAGGAATAAGGATAAGAAGTGTGATTCACAAAGGAGATTTGAAAAAGTAATTATTGAACATTAGTTTTAAGGGGACGGGGCTTTCAGGTGCATCAATTCAGGAAAATGGTGAAATAAAAGTCTCGTGCTAAACAGAGACAAAGAATTCCATGCCAATCTATTGAAGATAAATTCAAGTCAATAAACTAAGTAAGACTTATCCAAAGGTAATGAGCTAGGGAGAGTTGAAGAAAGTGATCTTAGGGAAACAATGATCTATCCTTGAATGTTTTTAAAAGAAATGTGATTGAGATAGAGTGACTATAACCAAACCTTTGTAATCTGTAACCAGTGAAGATTAGTGGATTTTGGTATGACTGAAAACTTATCAGTGTATTATCCTTGGACGTAGACCTTATTGGTGAACCAAGTAAAAGTGTTGTGGTTTCCTTATACACATGAATGTTTTAATCACTGTACATATCCATCATACATGTTTAAAAAAGTTCCTACCAACATGGGAACAAGATCTATCATCTTGAGAGAAAAAGGTGGCACCCTAATTCATCCCCTCTTAGGATGGTCTGGGGTCCTACAATTGGTATCATAGAGAAATGTTCATGTATATTGGATACTCGACAGTAATTATATTGAGAATAGGATTTTAGTTTTCTATATTGAGTAAAAAATAAAGTGCAGTTTTGATGAAAATTTTCTTATCTTTGAGCAGAAGTCCATATCCAGCAAGACCATGAAAAACAGAAAAAGGAAAGAGAAGAGACAGTTGAATAAGTCCCTAAAGACTAAATAAGATGCAGTTTTTGGTTCTCCATATCTCTCTAAAAATAAATAAATACCAGGCTTGTAAAGTAAAGAGCCAGTGATTGAGGTTTTTAACAAAGATAAGGACAACCTTTCTTCCTCATGTAAATTAAGTGATCAGAAGGCATGTGTTATCACTTTCAAGAGTTGTCCTAAAAATAAGGATTCCAACACAAGTAGTGATATTGATCATTCTATAACCTCAACTGAGCTTGTAATTGAGACATTAAGAAATTATCTACATGTTATTCCGGAAGAAAGAGCTGCCTTTGTTTGTAGAATCATTCAATGTATATAGGTTGAGATCGCCTAGTTAGAAAGAGAATCAAAAAATATGTAAAATGTCTTGGAATCAAAAGTTCTTGAATATTTAATTCTCTCTAGATAGATTGAAGACTTTTAAGAAATAAAGAGGAAACATGAAAAAAATAACTCAAAATGGATCAAAGAATTTAAAGAAAAAGAAGGATTCAATAAGACTCTAGAAGAAAAGATCCATGTACTTGAAGATGATATGAATAAGATCAATGAATTCAAGAGTTTATATTTGGAAGAAACTTCCAAGAAATTCAAGGAACTTGACTCTTTGTTACAAAACAAAGTTAAGTTTCATGTAGTTGAAGTTGACAGAATGAAGAAGGATTATAAAGAGAATATAATTATTATTGAAGATTATAAAGTCATCCTCAATATGAAATGTATATATTTGGAAGCATAGTTGACCAATCTTGAGAAGAAATATGTTGAAACTTCACAAAAGAAGGAAACAGTAGCTGTTGGTACTCAATTCTTTGTTGAGGATTCTAAGTATGAAAGACCTCCAAAATGTGATAAGAATACCATGAATTCATTCAATGATCTATCACAAGAAGCCTATAAAGTAAATGTACCATATAAACCATCTTATACTCATGATTCTAAATATGTTTTCATAAGCAATGTATGTTAGAACAGAAATTAAAAACAATTATGGATGGGGAAAGGTGTTGAGAACCCTACCACCATGTCTAAGGTGGATAAGAAGAATAAGGTGGAAAATATTTCCCTAGATAGATCACAAAAAATCAAGAAGAAGTCCTAATAACCTTATTCAGAAGATATCAAGAATTCCAGATTTTTGGGTCAATGTTGGTGTTGCAATAGGTTTGGGAATTGTGCATTAAATTTTGGTGCAGTACTCAAAATGAAAAATTACAAAGGAATCACATCTCAAAGGGGAGAAATCTAGAGAAGAAGAAGCAACATCCACAGATCTATAAGAATCTGTATAATGAAAATAGATTAGGAATTCTTGACAACATCTGTGATGTATACAATGGAAGTGGTCATAAGGTTGGTAGATTATCATCTCAAATTGTATCCAAAGATGATAAGAAAATAATATCACAAAATCTGTCTAGGAATAAATAATCTACCTTGGGAAGAAATTATAAGAATTTTGTGGAAACAAATTCTCCCAAGAAAATTACAAGAAGGAAAGGTGAGAATACCTTGGATTCTAAATCCCAGAAGGTGAAGGGTAGTGCATAAAAAAGAACTTCTAATAAGGATGACACTCAAAAGAATCCATGTGGGAGATGCAATCTAGATGCCTCAGTTCCTAATGACATATTGGTGATCTATCAAGAAGATTTGGAAATAATAATAAAAATGGATGATTCATGTGATAAGGATAGTGTAAAAGGAAATGAAAAGATCTCACATGAATTTAAATAAGTCTTTTGTGTGAGGTACAATAAGGTTGGTCACACTGTTAAAAATTTCATTGCATTTATTCTAGATCAAGAAGAATTTATTAAGATGATGAAAGTTTCACCAAACGATTCTAGTGATTTTAAATCTCTTGAAGAAATAAGTCTCACACACAAAGATATGGAAGAATTATTAATATCCACACAAACACAATCAGAATTGAAGATCAAATGTGCAAGTGTGAAGAATGGAGCATCTGGGTTGAGAAAACCATCTCAACCTAGCTGTTCACATTGATGAAGAAAGGAGGATCCACCTTATTCCCTTAAATATTTGTGTATTGTATTTGTTCTTATAATAAATGAAATTGAAGGTGAATAAATCTCTTATGGGGAGAACTTGATAAGTTTTCCCTTTAGGGGGAGACATATGAAGAAGCTCCAACAGTTATTATTTTAATTAGTATAAAATTCAATTGGTATGAAATTCTATTACTCTGGAGATTGGTTAAAGATCATATCATTGGAAAACTTACGTCATTTCTTAATCTCTCATCCTTGGTTACTCAAAATAAATATCATTCTATAAAGGGGGAGTAACTTAACTAATCAGTGGCATAAGAAGAATAAAAATAGATCAAGGTCACCTGTTCTACCTATTACACTTGAATGTTTTTGATTCATTTGTTGATGTGAGTGCAAGAGTTTCAGGTTGATTGTTCTTAAAAGGATTCATATCACATTAAAAACCTTCATCATGGAATGAAAGTATAAAACCCTTGAAGACAAGTATATGGGTTCTCATATCATGGGGTATCATGATCAGTGGATAATTTACATCATTGTTGCCTAAATAAAATCCTTTTATTTTCTTCACCGATCATTGCTCAAGTAGAATTAGAGTGAAATGATTTATTCCCCATTGCTTAAGTATGGACTGATACCCAATTTTCCATGAACATTGTATTTCATTTCAATAAGGGGGAGAGAGTGAAATGAAAGTTTTAAAAATAAAGGGGAGAGAGAAGATTCGCATTTTGATGTTGACACATTCATTTGAGAAAGAACTTTGGAGTATTTCCAACAAATAAAAAGGTGGATATTTTTGGGACCACTTGTGAATGAGTTTTATTTGTTGTTAAAAAATGTCAAATTTAGTCAAAATAGAGAAGGAGATCCAAAGTTAATGAATAATGATCATGCAAAAAGAAATAATATTTGTGAATCATGTTTTAAGATAAAGAATGAAAGAGATGTTGTAAGAGGATAAGGTGGCCATGTGTGTTTAAAGTACTAAGTGTCCATGCATGGGTTTGGTGTTATAAGAATGAAGGTGGCCATGAATTATGTTGAAAACTTATTTTTTACCAAGTATTTTATATGGAATTAGTAAAAAAATAGGGCAGAAAACTATGCTATCCAACAATTCTCAATCGAGGGAACATGCAGGACTTATGGTCAATCACACCCAAGGGAAGCCCACTAGCCAGCTGGCCGACTGCATGCATGAGGGGCTGTGTGTATTCCTGTAGGAGCACATAGTGCAAGGACAATTCATATTTGGGCCAAAGCTTGGGCAGAGAGTGAGTGCAGAGTGCGACCATAGAGCACACAGTACGAGGTGGTATCGTGGAGGGAGGAGGAGTAATCCAGGGAGTGGACGAAGAACATTGATACTTAAACCAAAAATTACCCATGTTTTGGATTTGATGTGGGATGTGATTTGAAAGTACTATTCATCATTTAAAAAAACATAGGAGTGATCTCAACTGTTCATCTGATCCCTCATGTAATCGCGACTGCTCATCTCATCAGCACTCCGCCATCTAATCCTAACCATCAGTGTTTGACTTGAGCTAATCCAACAATCGTGAAGTGTCCACATCATCGTCTTCAACCTCTAATCTATTGAATGACTGCTGATGCAGCTGTATGCCAGAGATGTAGCCACACCTCCATGCTTGATCTTCTAGCCACTATTGAAGAGCTTATCCACCACTTTATGGTTGTCTAGAAGTCACAAGATCATGCATGTAATTGCATTTTCATGCATGCAATGAAATAGTGAAATTCATACGTGGATGAAGCAAGAGAAGATATGTGGCCATGTCATGAAGCTCACGCGTTCATGAATGATACTTACATGTGATCCTCATTGCATGCACATGATTTTTTCAAGAGATAAAAGAAGGCCATAAGCATGAAAAAGGAAACAATGAGATATGCAGCATATGTCATATCTATGGTTTGAAGATATTTAAAACTGAAGATCAAAGTTATTCAAAGATAGGATCTCAGCTAATTTTAAGAAGATATTTGAAGGAGGTTTGAATGCATAATAGGAAAGTGATCCTTGCATATAAAAGAATAATCCCAGAACCGAAGAACATTGCTACCGCCTGCCTCCTAAGAGCTCCTGTTTTGAGAAACATAGTATCTCTAATCTTTCAATTTGTGAATGGAAAGCACGACCTGTGAACCACTCTGGTTTCTTGAAAAGTGAACTATGAACCCCTCTGGTTCAATAATGTGAAGGTCATGCATACTGACTGAGTTCGCAAAGGAGAACCACGTACCACTCGAGTTCATGATGTAGAACCATGTACCACTGGGTTTCAAGAAAGAGAACCGCGTACCACTCAGTTTTGCGAAGGACCGCACATCCTATGCATGGGAGATCTGTTCACCCCTTACACAAAGTAAATATATGAAACTCATGGCTTGAATGAAGGTGCATACGTTATAAATGAGAATTCATGTATGATACACATGTAATCATGTGCATAAGTTGAATGAACTTGGGTGTGATTAAACAAATCTGAACAAGTAAACTTCACCCATTCAGGTTTTCAAGAAGAAGAGAAAATATAAATAATTTGTTCTGCATGATTGCACCAAGGTGAAAAAGAAGTGTGTGTGGAAAAAGTGGAGTACCTACATACATATGCACTCCAGTGCATTATTCAAAGAAATTAAAGGTAGTGTGTGTATGGAATTGTGAATAAAAAAGGATTACAAGTAAAAGAAGAGTTGTACGCTTACATGAATATGTAGAAGGAAGAAGGATAAGAAGTGTGCTTCATGAAGGATCATTGTAAAAGGAAGTATTGAACATCGGGTTTAAGAGGATGGAGCTGTCAGGTGCATCAATTTAGGACAACAGTGTAAGAAAAGTCTCGTGCTGAACAAAAACAAAGACTTCCATGCCAGTATATTGAAGAGAAATTCGAGTCGATAAACTGAGTAAGACTTCTCTAAAGGAAATGAGATAGGGGGAGTCGATAGAAGTGATCCATGGGACACAATGAGCTATTCCTTAAATTTTGTAAAGGCAGTGTGTCTAGGACATAGTGAGTATGCCTAAACCTTTGTAATCCATTACTAGTAAATATTAATAGATTTTTTTACAACCAAAAACCTGTTGGTATATGTTCCTTGGACATATAACTTAGTGGTGAACCAAGTAAAAGTGTTGTGGTGTACTTCTACATGTGAATTTTTTAATTACAACACATATCCATCAAACATATTTAAAAAAGTCCCTACCAATGTGGGAAAAAGATCCATCATTTTGTGAGAAAAAGTTGACACTATGATTAACCCCCCATCTCGGGGTGGTCTGAGGTCCGATAATTGGTATCATAGGGAAATTTTAATGTATGTTGGATACTCTATAGTAATTTTATTCAGAAGAGGATTTGAGTTTTTTTCCTAAGTCAACAATGAAGTACAGTTTTGATGAAGATTCATTTATCTCTGAGAAAAAGTTCATATCCAGCAAGACCATGAAAAATAGGAAAAATAAAGATAAGAGACAATTGAAGTAGTCCGTCATTTATAAAAAAAATGTAGTATCTAATTCTCCATGTCCCTCTAATAATGAATAAATATCAGGCTTGGAAATTAAAGTGCAGGTGGCTCAAGTTTTCAACAAAGATAAGGACAACCTTTATTCCTCATGTAAATCAAGTGAACAGGAGGAATGTGTTATCACTTTCAAGAGTTGTCCTCAAAATAAGGATTCTAGCACAATTAGTGACATTGATCAGTCTATAACCTCACATGAACTTGCAATTGAGAAAACTAAGAAATTATCTACATGATATTCCCGAAGAAAGAGATTCCTTTGTTTGAAGAATCTTTCAATGTATGTAGGTTGAGATCACCCAGTTGGAAAGAGAAGTAGGCAATATGAAAAAGGGATTGTAAACAAAAGTCCTTGATTTTTTAAATATCTCTAGACATATTTAAGCATTTGAATAAACAAATAGGAAACATGAAATAAATACCTTAAAATGGCTCAAAGAAGTTGAAGAGAAAGAGGGAGTTAATAAGACTCTGAAACAAAATACCCATTCACTTGAAGATGAACTAATGAAGGGAACTAAAATCAAGAGTTTATATTTGGAATAAACTTCCAATAAATTACAGGAACTTGACTCTTTGTTACAAAAAAACTTAAGTTGCATGTAGTTGAAGTTGATAGAATGGAGAGGGATTCTGAAGAGAAGATGATTATTATTGAAGATAATAAAGTCATCCTCAATGTGAAATGTCTAGAATTGGAAGAATAATTGACCAATCTTAAGAAACATATTTATACTTTAGAGAAGAATGAAATAGTAGATGTGTGTACTCACTGATCACTAGAGGATTAAAAGTATGAAAGACCTCCAACATGTGATAAGAATATCATGACTTCATTCAATGATCTACCACAAGCAGCTAAGAAAGTAAAGGTACTATCCAAAACATCTTGTACTAATATTTCTAAATATGTTTCCACAAGCTGTGTAGGTTTTAATAGAAATTAAAAACAAGTATGGATGAGGAAAGGTGTTGAGAAACCTACCAAAATTTCTAAGGTGGATAGGAAGAAGAAGGTGTAAGATAGTTCCCCAGATAGATAACACAAAATCAAAAAGAAGAACCAAAAATGTTATACAAAAGATATCAAAAATTCAAGATTTGTGTTTTAATTTTGGTGTTCCAACAATTTTGGGCATTTTGAATTAAATTTTTGGAACAATCATTAAAATGAAGAAGCATAAAGGAATCCCATCTCAAGGGGGAGCAAGCCAAAGAAGAAGAAGAAACATCCACAGGTCCAGAAGTATCTATATAGTGTAAAAATATTTGGAATGCTTGAAGATATATGTTATGTATGAAAAGTTAGTGGTTATAAGGTTGGTACATGATAATCTCAACATGTATCCAAATATGTTAAGCAAAGAAGATCACAAAATCTGGCTAGGAATAAAGAAGCTACCTTTGAAAAAAATCATAATAATGCCGTTGAAAAAAATTCTCGCAAGAAGATTCCAAGAAGGAAAGGTGAGAAGACCTTGGATTTTAAATCCAAGAAGGTAAAGGGTAGTTCATCCAAAAGAAATTCTAAAAATAATGACACTCATAAGAATCCATGTGGAACTTCTAATATTGATGCCTCAGTTCCTAAGGACATATTGGTGATCTGACCAGAACATTTGGAAGGAATAAGAAAAATAGAATATGCACAAGATAAGGCTAGTGTGAAAGGAAATGAAAAGATCTCACATGAAGTTAAAGAAGTCATGTGTGTGAGGTGTAACAAGGGTGGTCACACTGTTAAAAATTTCATTTTATTTATTCCATATCAAGAAGAATTTCTTAAGAATATGAAAGTTTCACAAGTAGATTATAATGATTTGAAAGCTCTTGAAGAAAGAGGGCTCACACAAATAGAGATGGAAGAAGTAATAATATACTTACAAACACAATCATAATTGAATATAAAATATGAAAGTGTGAAGAATGAGAGCATATAGGTTGAGAAAACCATCTTAACTTAGCTTTTCACATTGATGAAGAATGGATGATCCATCTTATTCCCTTAAATATTTGTGTATTGTATTTGTTATTGTAATATAGGGAATTGAAGGCGCAACAAGCTCTAAAGGGGAGAACTTGAGAAGTGTTCCTTTGAGGGGGAGACATATGAATAAGCTTCTAGAGTTATTATTTCAATAAGTATGAACTTCATTTGGTATAAAATTCAATTACTCTGGAGATTACTTGAAGATCATTTCATTGGAATAGGTATGTCATTTCTTAATCTCTTATCCTTGGGTACTCAAAATAAAGATCATTCTATAAAGGG
Source organism: Viscum album (assembly GCA_963277665.1). Classification (NCBI taxonomy): domain Eukaryota; kingdom Viridiplantae; phylum Streptophyta; class Magnoliopsida; order Santalales; family Viscaceae; genus Viscum; species Viscum album. The sequence goes on along the minus strand of OY728129.1, from coordinate 936,148,067 downwards.
GGAGTAACTAAACTAATCAGTGACCTATAAAGAATGGAAGTTCCTTAAGGTCACTTATCCTACCTATTACGCTTGAATTTTTGAAATCCATTTGTTTAAGTGAGTGTATGAGTTTCAGGTTAATTGTTATTAAAAGGATTCACATCACATTCAATACCTTCATCCTGTAATGAAAGTGGAAAACCCTTGAAGACAAGTATATGAGTTCTCATATCATGAGGTATCATGATCACTGGATAATGTAAAGCTTTGTTGTCTAAATAAAATATTCTTGTTTTTTCACTGATCATTTCTTAAGTAGACTTAGAGTGAAATGATTGATATAACATTTCTTAAGTATGTACTAATACCCTATTTTACATGAACTTTGTATTTATTCTCAATAAGAAGGAGAGAGTGAAATGAAAGTTTAAAAAATAAAGGGGAGAGAGAATATTCACATTTTTATGTTGACACATTCATTTGAGAAAGAACTTTGGATTATTTCTAGCAAATACAAAGGGGGAGATTATTGGGATAACTTGTGAATGAGTTGTATTTGTTATAAAAAATTGTCAATGTTAGTCAAAATGTAGAAGGATGTCCAAAGTTTATAAAGGATGATCATGCAAAAAGAAAGAAGATTTGTAAATTGTGGTTGAATATGAAGAATGAAAGGGATAGTGGAAGAGGCTAAGGTGGCCATGCATGTTTAAAGTACAAAGTGGCCATGCATGGGTTTAGTGTTATAACAATGAATGTTTCCATGCAATTATGTTTCCCACATGGTTTTTAACTGAGTATTTTATATAGATTTACTTAAAAAATAGGGCTGCCAACCAAGTTAGGTAGGAATCCTCAACCCATGGGACATGGGGGAATCATGGTCGACCACAACCAAGGGAAGCTCACTTGCTAGACAGCTAGATGCATGCATGAAGGGCCATGTGTTTACCCGCAGGAGCGCACGGGGTAAGGCCCATGCATAGTTGGGCTGAAGCCTGCATAGAGAGTGGGTGCAGAGCACACCCATAGAGAAGATGGTATGGGGAGGTATTGTGGAGTGAGGAGGAATAATTTGGGGAGTGGACAGAGTGGGTTGATACTTAAACCGTGGCTTCCCCACATGTTGGATTTGATGTGGGATGTGATTTGTAGATAATATTCATCTTTAAAAAAATAGGTGTGATCTCATCCATTCATCTCATCCTGCATGTAATCATGGTCGCTCATCTCATACGTGATCCACCATCTAATCTTGGACATCTGTACCCGATCTGAGCTGATCCAACAATCATGGAGTGTCCATTCCACCATCTTCAACCTCCGATCTGTTGAAGGGATCCTGACACCACAGTATGCCAGATATGTAGCCGCACCTCCATGATCAATCTTCCAGCCAGTATTCAATATCTCAACCACTGCATTGTGGCCATTTTAAAGTCACAAGATCATGTAAAAAATTACATTTACATGCATGCAAGAAAATAGTAAAATTCATATGTGGATGAAGCAAGTGAAGCTACATGGCCACATCATGGAGCTTGTGCATTTATGAAGGATATTTTCATGCAATCCTCATCGCATACACATGATGTTTTCACGAGATAGGAGAAGTTTTCACACAAGAAAAAGGAAACACTGAGATATGCAGCGTATCTCATATTTTCAGTTTGAAGATCTTTAAAACTGAAGATCTCAGTTATTCAAAGAGATAATCTTAAATGATTTGTAGAATTTATTTGAAGTAGTTTTGATCATGGAACAAGGGAGCAATCCTTTACTATAAAATAAGAATCCCTTAGTTGTAGAATGATACTGACGACTGCCTCCTAAGAGCTCCTGTTTTGAGAAATAGAGTCTCTCTAATCTTCCAGTTCATAAAGGGAAAGCATGTTTTGTCAACCATTATGGGTTTGTGAAGAGTGAGCTGCGAACCATTCTAGTTTCATGAAGTGAAGGTCCCACATACCGCTTTTTTTTGTGAAGTAAAACTATGTACCACTTGGTTTTGTGAAGGAGAACCACATACCACTCAATTTCACAAAGGACTACACATCCTATGCATGGGAGATTTGCGCACCCCTTGCATGAAGTAGAACTATGAAACTCATGGCCTGAATGAAGGTTCACAAGTGATAAAGTAGAATGCATACATAGTACACATGCACTCATGTTTATAAGTTGAAGGAACCTAGGTGTGCTTAAACAAAGCAAATGAAGTAAACCTCACCCATTTGGGTTTTCATAAAGAAGAGAAAATATAAATAATTTGTTGTGCATGATTACATCAAGGGGAAAAAGAAGTGCACATGGAAAAAGGGGAGTACCTACATAAATATGCACTCAATTTCATTATTCAAAGAAACTAAAGGCATTGTGTGTACGCACTTGTGAATAAATAAGGTTTAAAAGTAAAAGAAGAGTTTTTTTCTTACATACATATGTAAAATGAACAAGGAGAAGAAATGTGATTCATGATGGAGCTTTTCAAAAGGAAGTATTGAACATCATGTTTTAGGGGATGGTGATTTTTTGTGCCTCGATTTAGGAAAAAGTTTCAAGAAAAGTCTCATGCTAAATAGATACAAAGACTTCCATGCCAATCCATTGAAGAGACCTTCAAGTCGATAAGTAGAGTATGAATTCTCTAAAGGCAGTGACCTAAGGGGATTCAACAGAAGTGATCTAAGGGGAATAGTGAGCTATCCCTGAACTTTTTTAAAGGAAATATTCTTGGTACTTTGTGACTATGACTAAACCTTTTTAATTCATAGCTGGTGAAGATTAATGGATTTTGGTACGACTGACAACCTGTCGGTGTATGCTCCTTGGATGTAGCCCTTAGTGGTGAACCAAGTAAAAGTGTCATGGTTTCGTTCTGTATGTGAATGTTTTAATTACTACACATATCCATCATATAGGTTTAAACAAGTTCCTATCAACGTGGGACTGAGATCCATCATTTTGTGAGAAAAAGGTGACACCCTGATTCACCCCCCATCTCAGGGTGGTCTGGGGTCCTACATGGGCCACCAGCTAGGGGCAACTTTGAGTGGAACTGGGTTTGGGACATTATAATGTGGTATCAAAGGATTTCTTTTTTTACTTTATTTTCATACAATAGAAATAATATTAGAAATTATTTAAAAATTGGTTATAAGCCATGTTTGGGTGTAGCAAACCCATATTCAGGGTAAATACCTAGTTGTCTAATTTGACGATTTTTGTTATGTAATTTCCTTGTTATAGTTGATATACTTTCACTATTAAGTGATGCACATAGACTGTCGTATTTGATATTCCTTATTTATATTTTACCTTAGAATGGTATGGAAAGGATAATTATTGCATTCATCATTATAGGCACCTAGAATTCACATTCTATGCATATTCCATTCCATACAGGTGCATTTTACTGGTTTCATTTCTTTTTTTTCTTGTGATTGTTGAGTGAGACATGGTTTTTTTGATAAAGATGAGCAGAGAGGCTCTAATATTGATAAATCATAAAGTTACACAATATAGAAGGATGATATTTTACATTTATCTCGAATTAGAAAATGCATCAAGTCATCAGGCACAGTGCTCAGTCATAAGCATCTTTCTTCCAAGATACCTTTATTGGAAAGCCCATCCGCAATATAATTCCCTTTTCAAAAAGTGTGCACGACAATGCGATTCATGTTGGCAAGACTTTCCAGGCATTTTACCCATTTACCAGTCAGTTTCCATGATAGTTGGTACTGATTCACCCAAACATCCTACACGAGCACCACTGAATCACATTTGAACTAAATATTATTCCAATGATTTTGATAAACCATGTCAACTTCCTTGATAAACACCATCATTTCAGCTTCCAAGGCAGTAGCATGTCCACAAGGGCCAAAGCCACACTCCACAACCTCACCCCGGGATTCCCTAAATATCACCCCAAAATATAAATAGTGTTTATTATTTAAACTATCAACATAAATATAAATAGTGTTTTTCAATTTAGGTTGATGTTGAAATCTTAAATAGCTGGTTTCTAGCCATGTTAGCTATGCACCTATGGTTAAATGAGATTCTATTTGGTTGTGATTGAGTGACTACTAGTTGGAATTCATGAGATGTATGGGACTCCATGGACTGGATTGGAAAATTTATCGAGTCGATCCATCGTATACTACCCATTGCATTCTGAGACCAAATATAGATAGGGTTAAATGAAATTAAATGGGTGTCACTTTTAGTGATAAGATGTATGAACCCTTATTCATTAGGAATGCTGATTCATTTAATCAAACCTTGATATATTTATAAAAGAAAATAATAAACCTAAATGTAAATCTTGATGTATAAAATGAAATAGTTTCCAGTAAATGAAGATTCAAGGTACAGTCAACCCTTCACTTATTGGAACCCCTATAAATTAAATTTTAATGCTTCCTAATACCATATCCTTCTAAGTGGGTAGTTAGGTTAGTACTTTTGGATAGTGATCCCTTGCATTCATTAAAATTTCTCTAGTGTATATATTTGTTTCAAAATCTTGATTTGGGATATGTTCTAGGAATTGTAGAGCTATTCCACTGTGAAATCCTCAATTCATGTACTAGGAAGGTGGTTACAACCATGCTCTAGAGGTGGTGGGCCTTGAGCCACTAGTGATCCCTTCATTAGTGCCACTTGAGGTACCACCTTCTATTCTTGAGTTTGGAAATGATGCTTAGTTTTGAAAGGGTTTTCTATGTTTGATGCAGTCCATATAAGGTGCTCTATGACCTTAACCTACTATGGATGATCCGACTCACGATTTCTAGTATCAATATCCTACCATATTTTTCGGGGATGGCGGTCTACATGATACTGAGTTTTGGATGGAGGAAAATCTATCTATATTCGAGCATGTAGATATGACTTTAGAGAGGAGGGTCAAGCTTTCCATATACATGATACGTGATTTATCCAAGAGTTTGTGGGATGTGATTACCCATGCTGATCATCATTAGGGAATGGTCTGTTATGACTTCCAGAATACCTTCTTTAATTACTTATTTCCTCAGATGTTGATAATTGATCAAGCTAGAGAGTTCATGAACCCAGAGAAGGGTTCCATGTCTGTCTTGGACTATTTAGTGCATTTTACTAAGTTATAATTCTTTTCAGTACTTCTAGCTGGTGATGAGCTATCATAAGGGACAATGTTTCAAGGATGGGCTTAAGTATGCTATCTACTTTTAGGTGAATGGATTTTACCTACTTAATTTTTCTAATATCATTAATGAGAATCTTATCGTTGAGCTAAATCTGAGAGAAGATGATAGTACCAGGAACAGAGGTTCAGTAATGAGGTAGGGTAGTAGTTCTTTCTATAGCAGGAAGCATAGCCTTGGGGCTTATCATCAAAGTAGTGGAAGCCAGAGTATCTACACTAGCAGATCCGTTATATGATATCAGTGTGGATAGTAGGGGAATCTAAAGCTTCAATGTGACAAAGAACCTCTGGAGTGTCATGCTTGTAGATATATGAGGAATATTCATATATTCTATTAGGAATTTTTATCCGCTTCTAGTGGAAGAGGATCCACACCAGCTCTAACTTTAGAAGTAGGATCATTTGTGTCGTGTCAGGTGGGGAGTTAGAGTAGCACTACCTGGATAGGTAGAGAAGGACTTCATGGTTGTGGTATCCAGTCTTCTGATTATTTTTGATAGCAGAGCAGGCCTACTCATGGTATTCAAGTTGTAGCATAGGGTCATGGATCAGGTTAGTTGAATTCTTTACAACTGATACCCTAGTATTAGAGTTCATGAATGTCTACGACACATAGTACTATTATAGTAGCCTCTACTATTGTATTTGCTTTTTTTCAATACTAGTTCCTCACAATCCATTATTTCTTTATCAAACATGGAAAGTCTCAGGTTGGAAATTCAGTACTTCTCTAGTTTTATGACCCTGGACACACCACTAGGATTCTGTTTAGAGGGAATATACCAATTCTAGGACTACCCCTTAGTTTAGGAAATTATCCCTTCTTATGTGTCCTATTTTTTCTAGAGATTATGTTCTTCTATGTCATTCTTGGGATGGATTTTTTGGTCCCCTATCATGCCTATGTGGACTACTATCTCCACGGGGTATCATTTACATCACCAGAGAGAAGTAGTTATCTTTACCAGGGTGATTAGGATGTCTAGGAAGGTAGATATGGACTAGATAATCATGGGATAGGTGTATTAGCCACCTATATTGCTAGTCTCTTCGTGGAGGAGAAGGGAATACATCTAATAGATTTTTATCTCATGGTATATTATTTCTGGGACATCTTTCCAGATGATTTTTCTGGATTTCCTTTTGATATAGAGGTAGATTTTATGATTCATCTCATTCTAGGAGTGGATCTAGTGTCCATTCCTCTATATTGGACGACACCTAATGAGCTCCAAGATCTCAAGAGATAGTCATATAGGATGAAACCTAATAAGCTCCAAGATCTCAAGAGATAGTTGGAGGATATAGAGACTAAAGGATTTAACAGACCCAGTACTTCATCTTAGGGTTCACCCATACTTTTCTCTAAGAATTAATATGGGAACCTCAAGATATACGTGGATTACCTACGGTTAAACCACATTATGGTTAAAAACTTGTATCCGCCCCCTTGAACATATTATCTCTTTGACCAACTATAAGGAGCTAGGGTGTTCTCAAAGATTAACTTGAGATCTATAAATCATCAGGTGAGAGTTAGGACTTCATACATACCTCATATAGATTGTTTTGTAGGTATGGTCTTTATGAATATCTCATTATACCCTTTAGACTTATGAACACACCCAACATTTTCATGGATTTGTTAAATGGGGTTTTCCCTACCCTATCTAGATTCTTTTTTCATGCTGTTTGTGGATGACATCCTAGTGTGCTATCATACTCATAGAGACCATGATAAACACCTTGAGATCCTTTTTAATACACTGAGAGAGAATTAGAAATATTCCAATCTTTCTATGTTCCACTTTTTTATCGACAACGTTCACTTATTGGGTCATATTATCTCATAATTAGGAGTATCCATTGACCTATAGAAGGTGAGTGTTGTGGTTTCTTGGGAGTATCCCAAGAATGTGTTTGATATATAGAGTTTCTTGGAGTTGGATGGATATTATAGGCATTTAATACATGAATTATAATGCATTTCTCCTCCTCTTACTGGTTTTACAAAGAAGGGTGTAATGTTACTTTAGTCAAAAGCATGTGAGAAATCATTTCAGGAGTTGAAAGGAAGGCTTACCTCGAAACTTGTTTGGATTATTCTAGATCTTGACATAGAGTATAAAATGTTTTTTAAAGCATCCAAAATTAGGATGGGTTTAGTGTTGATGCAGGAGGATAAAGTCATTGCGCATGAATCTTATTAGTTGAGGCCTCATGATAGAAATTAGCTGATGCAAGATATCTAGCTAGAAACAGTTGTCCATGCCTTACACTTCCAAAGACACTATTTGATGGGTGAGAACTTTTTAGTGTATATGGACCACAAGATCCTCAAATATATATTTAAAGAGTGTAAATTTAATCTCATACATTGAATATAGGTCAAATACATTCTTTCTTTTCACTTTGAGCTTACTTATATTCTTGGAAAGGGAAATATGGTAGCTGATGCAATGAGATGGAAAACTTAGAAACATGTCACACTATAAGCCAATGATGAATGTAAATTGATGGCACTATTATCTAAGATACATCCAAAGTTTCATGAGAGTCACAAGTAGTATTATCTTACAGCCTTTAAAGTTACCTTTTCCCTACTTGATAAGGTGAAGAGCATGTGGTTTTTAGACCCTAAAGACTTTTTTCACAGGGAGATTATTTTTGGTGAGGTTGTTGATGGAGATGATATCCTCCATATACATAGGCATGTCTGGGTTCCTATAGATATGAGAGTGGAACTAATGTGCAAGTCCCATGCTTCTCAGTGGGAATTTCATCTAGGCATCTCCAAGATGTATTGAGATATGCGATGCTAGTATTGGTGGCTTGGGATGAAACATCATATTGGAGGTTTTATCACTAGGTGTTCAAATCGTTAGCAGGAAAAGGTGGTCCACTAGAGACTTGATATCTTATTACAACCATTACCAGTCCCAAAATGGAAATGTGAAGATGTTTCCATGTATTTCTTAGTTGGATTACTGAGGTCAAATCAAGGTAGCAATGTGTTTTGGGTAGCTATGGATCAACTAATGAAAGTAGTCCACTTCGTTTCTATATGGAAGACTTTCTCTATTGAGAAGGTAGAAAGACTATTTGTTTATCAGATCATATGACTACACAGGGTCCCTCTGACTATTTTCACAGATAGGGATTCTAATTTCACATCAATGTTTTGAAAGGGGTTGCAAATATCTATGGGTATGCAGATGCATTTGAGCACATATTTTCACCCTTAGAACGATGTCCAATTGAAACATATGATGCATGTGTTAGAAGATATGCTTCAAGCATGCGTCCTTGATTTCTGTGGTTCTTGGGAGAAACATATCCCTCACACAAAGCTTTCCTAAAATAATAACTATTAGGAAACAATCTAGATATATCCTTTTTAGGCCTTGTATGGTAGGTTTTGCAGTTCACCCTTATGCTAGTTAGAGGTTGGAGAGGTAGTTATACTAGATACTCATCTTGTGTAGGAGACTTCATATTAGGTTTAGATAATATGGAAGCATATGTATACTACTCAGTTTAGACATAAATCGTATACCAATTGCCGTTGAATACCTATAGAGTTTTAGGTTTGGGGTCATGTTTACTTGTGGGTATCAACTAGGCTTGGGAATAGATGGATAAATAGGCAAGGGAAGATATTGCCTCATTATGTTAGGACATTTGATATTCTGGATAGAGTTGGGCTGATATCCTATTAGTTTTTATTACCTCATAGCTACCATTCCATGCATGACATCTTCCATGTTTTATAGCTTCACCATTATCATGACAAATGTCTCATAATTTTGATCCAAAATATGTTGAGTTAGATGCTGATGTTTCTTTTGAGGAGTATCCTATATGCTTCACGGACCAGAGCATGAAGGTTCTCTGAGGTTGGTTTGTCCCTTTAGTATGGGTGCTATGATATCATGACTATGTACAAGATGAGACTTGGGATGGGAGGCCGACATATGTGCTCTGTGGCTAGATTTGTTCTCAAATAGTGTTCCACCACCCTTAGAAGGTGAACTTAGGGACAAGTTCCTTTAAACAGGGAAGATTGTAAGAACTCATATTTTCTATCTGGTATGTATCATTTTAATCTTAGGTTAAAACCTTTATTTTATTTTTCTTATGGATTAAAAATTGGAAACCATGCCTTAAGATGGGTATTTTTTGTGAAGAAAGGTTTATGGGGTTGTAGGATGGCTATAGGCCAATTACATGACATGTATTTAGACTACAAGATGTGTACATGAAGTGTAATAGCCTGGGAATCCTAGTTCATGGTGTGTAATTAACTTTCCCTGAAAGGGAAATCCCAAGAATTACATGATGTGTAAATCTCATTTGCACACTGTGTAAATTCTGGGAAATGTTTTTTAAGGGGCAGACCCCTTTTATCTCTTTTTACCCTCTCTCTTATCTTTCTCTCGCACAGCAGGAGCTCTTCCCCCTTTGAGATCCCCTTGAGCCTAAAGCTAGTCTCTTATATCATTCCTCCATCTAATATCCAATTCTAGATCCATATTTCAGTTTGGAATAATGATAATAAGTTCTTTATTCCTTTATATCCATTCATTATTTTCCTTTCTCTTGATGACACTGTTTTAATGCAGGCTCAAATGCCCTATTTTTAGAGTGTTTGTATGTTCTTTGATTTTATTCATATCTAGAACAAAATAAAGGACAATACTGAATGAGGAGAGTGTTATAATCTAAAGGTAGGTGGTCCATGAATCATCCCTAAAGTATCACCATTTTGTAAAATATTGTCATTGTGTGTAGAATGATTTCATCAAGCATTTCCTATTTAATTCATATGGAATGATTATAATCATTAATTTCTCATTCTAGAGACTTATTGTTACATGTTTATCACATCATTGGTGGTAGATACCTCAATTAATTTCTCCCCAAGTTAGGTGTTTCCTCATTTATTCCTTTAGTGGGTTTTTTATGACTATCCACACCAAAGTTCTAGTGTTCTTGACTTGACCTTGATAAATGTAGGTGTTTTAATTAAATAAATTAATTATTAATGGATAACATGCATAGTTTCACTTGAAACTTCTAAGGTAAGTGTTATAAATAATTAATGAACCTTAAAAATGTAAAATGAAAATTATATTATAGATATCACTTGTCCCAATTAAAAACAATTGAATATGGAGTTAAATTAATAAAATGTTTCATGTCCAAATTCACTTTGTAAATTAGTATGAAAGGCAATGGAATGAACCAAATGACTTATTTAAAGGAATTTGTATTACATGTAATAATTAAATAAATTAATTATGTATAAGTTTACTAGGGAATATAGACATTTTTAACTTTATAGGAGTGGTTAAACTTGAGCTAGCCTTGGATTCCTGAGAGAATTCTTTAAGAACTCAGAGGACACTATTATGATTTGAGGATCCAATTTATAAGGAATATACCAACCTTAGAACATGGTCCTTATCTACTTTTATATTATTGGAAAGATTTCATAGGACCCCTTTACTATATTCCATATATTAGGATTCCTTGGATATACTCCTTGGATCCAATTTGATGTATTTGGACATGTGGTTCCATTGATTCACCCAATTAAACCCAGTCTTTCTTATATCGTGTTTAGCTTGGATGTGATCCTTGGAATCAGTTAGAATCATTTATAGTGGAATTCCTTGGGAGATTCCCTTTAGATTAAACTTAGACCCCATCTTTCCAGACTACATGTAATTAATGAGTTGGCTTGACCCATGAGGTCAAGGATTCCTTGGTTATCACCTTGGACCCCCTTTTATTATTATCAACATTATAGGATGCCTTAGTTTAACCTTGTATCTAATTACATTAATGCTATAATATATAGTTTTTTGACAATAATTATAAACTAGAACAAAATTAATTAAATGATTACATGTTCAAACACTAGTTAAGGGTGAAGCTTGTATAGAGGTATTTACATTACTGTACTACTTTACTTTTTTATAAATACCTGCACACTATTTCAGTTTATATTTGCAAAATGGATTTTTATATACATTTTTGGTGGTGGCCTATTGAGATTTATATCAATGACTATCCGAGCTGCCGATGGTACCCAAGAAGATTATATGTATGCAGATGTTGATAAAGAGAAACGTCTCACTTTGGACACTTAATCTTGATTTCTTTCTTAGGATGGAGCTTGGAAGCATATGACTAAGCTAGATCCCAAGATGATGGATTGTTTTTGTCTTCTTTTTGATTATTTTGTATAACATGTATCACTTGCTTCCATGTATACATGCTTTTTAGTTTTGTAGAGACATTACATATATTTGCATCATTTTTTATATGACTCAGTTTTCATCTTTTGATTGTTATCTATTTCTTTTGTTTTTGTGTCTACTTCTACCGAGTTACTCATTCATATCATGCTTTGGATATTTATATGCTTATTATATATGCTATGATTCACTTTGGTTATGAGGGAATAGTCTCCCTATAGACATACATTAGGCCCTCACTTCTAGTGACTAGCCTCTAGAGTACAGGGACGCGTGCTTGAGGCCATTTGGACCACCGGCTCAGGGAACCTTCAAGTAGAACCCAGGTTTGGATATCACAAATACTTTTCTCTTTACTGAGATAAAAAAGGTTAATCTTTTCCTCTCAACTAGGATACTTATTTCTTTCTAGATATATGTTTGGGTGAACTCTTCTTGCTCACACTTTTGATTTTCTAAGTAACAATATAGGACAACATTTATTCTTTAATCCTTCAAATTTCTTCATTGTATGATACTTTATTCATTTTATCTTATAAAAAATCACATGAATCTCATGGTTTTTGATTTATCTTCTCTAAAATTTATTCTTGAGCTAATAATATGATAAAAAAATATTTTAATATATGTATAGTTTTCATAAACCTCCCACAAAATAACTCATGAGCCCTTGTGTTATCACTATTTAAAAAATTCTAATGAAATTCAACTTCTTCATATAGAATAACTTTATTCCCTTTAACAAATTCCATCACATGTGCTTCATCCTTTTTTATTTCCATTTCCTATTAGGTTGGATAAATGATCTTTCATTCTTTAGAAGCATGTTCATTTATCTTGGAACCTCCACATGGTTATTTAGGAATGTTATCCACTAAACCAATCCTATTGTTTCTTTATTTGATAGATTGTTCCTTTTTATTCACCTTGCTTCCATAAACTTTATCACTCATGGATTTCATGAAAAATTCTATAGTGTGTCATTGATAAACCCATGCAACATTATTGATTCTGCATGGGTATGATTAAATTATAAATTTACTTTAAACCCAACAAACACTAATGTAGGAGTATATAACACAATGGAATTTTAAGGTCAAACCCATAGGGAGAGCTGGAATAAGATGGTTACCTAGTAAATATACCTAATAATGAATTCCTCACATGATTATAAAAGGTTGGATTCCTAAACTAATCATATTAATTTAATTCAAAAGATAAAGGTGGGATCAGGATTAATTTCAAGGAGCTTATTCAATGAGTATTACTAAATCTATATTGGGTTTTCCTTTGGATTAGGATATAAAGCAATGAAGAAATCACCAATTGGGTTTTTAAAACCAATTATATATTCCTAGATAGGTAACCAACATTTAGTCTATAGGTGGTCATCAGTTTAGGCTCATCAATCTTAAATTCAAAAGCAGAAAGCATTATAGGCTATTGGTCCAAGTCTGATTAACTTTAATTTGGATTGGGTCCTTCTGTTTCAATTCCCCATATCTGGGCTTTAAAAAAGAATATGATAAACATGGTATCTTAACCTAATTATTATACAAAGTGTTACCAAATTTTTATTTAATAATTCATTGGTTTTATTCTACCCCTATTCTCAACCCATAAACCTAAGTGAGTTAGCCACACAGAGAAATGATAGTGTTAAATGAATGAAATAGTGGAAGAAGGATTGGAATGTTCATAAAGAAATTCAATATTTAATAAATCCAAAATTAAAGAAAGTAAAATCAACTAATTCATTTACTAATAATGAATAAACAAAATCACATGGAAATTGGTATTGAAAGAAGCAAGGTTCAGAACAAAAATGAGAAATCCAAACTCATTTAGATGAAGTTCAACAACAAAGGATGAACAAAAATGAAAATAAAATGAGAGAAAAAGAGTTCTTAAAGGTTTATAAGAGATAGTGTAAAATAAAATAGACATAAGATGATCGGTCCATCCAAAATTAGAGGCAAAATAATATAAATAGTCTGGTCAACTCAGGACATGTAAAGCTTTCACATAATGAGTAAGATTTAAATTAATTTTTCCTCGAAAATTTCATGTATTGTATTAGTGTTTCCCATTATGTAATGATATATTCATATCTCCAATCATTCCATATCTTATGAACTTCACTAATTGTATTTCAAATATTTAATTCCACTTCAAAGGCTTTCACATAGTGTAAATAATCTAATTAAATGGATTCAATATATATATATATATATAAATATATATATATCTCTCTGTGTGTGTGAATTAAGCTTATCAAATTCCCCTAAACTTGAAAAATTTCTTGTCATGAAGAAAATAGAATCTAAAAAAGGAATCCAAATGAAACACTTTTTAATAGGAAATGTTCATTACAACTAAGAAAATAGAACAACATTTTAGGGAAAAAATAGTCCTAAAAAATCACTCTAACAAAGAATGTCATTCATGCCTCAAAATCAAGTTCTTTATTCAAATCCCATTTTTCATAAATTACAAAATTTCAACTATTCCTTAGAAGCTATACCCATATTTCAATTTACCATGCCATTAATTATCTCTCATCACTCAAGGTAAAATGAAATAAGAGTTATACTCATACCTTGGATACGTGTTCCTAACCACAAGCCTACATTGGTTATAACATCTTAACTCCATAAAGACAAATACACAATTAATCATGAGGGATTATAAAATAAGGTTCAAATGACTTTGAGGCCATGGGTGTAATGACCCAACCCCAGTTTCCCAGAGTCAGTGCATTATTACATAACATTGACATGATCACAAAAGATCAAGTCTCGAAAGACCGATTAGTTTATTAGCCTTGGAAACACTAGATACATTCATAAATGTTAAATTACATCATAAAGTAAAAAACTACAATAACATGGTCTCTATAGTCCACACTCATATCCCCTTCAAAATATCCCTGCAGGTCAGTCATAAAATATTTCTTCACATCCTGGAAAAAATAAAACATAGAAAGGGGAGAGCTCAGATGCTCATTAAGTATAACAATATAGTAAAAACTTTCATAAATAAACATAAGCATTTAAGTTAATGTATAACTTAAACAAAATCCTTTGAAACTTGAACTTCAACATAATATGGAAAAAATAAAATGAAATAATTCCATTTACTTATTCACATGGATATTATACTAGTTGAATAATCAAATGCAATATCAATAACCACTTTCATAATGATGGAATGCATAATGACAGACTATCATAACCACATTTCCAAGGCCCCGTGCCAAGACTACAAATAAGATTTTGTCAAGGCCTCATGCCAAGACACTAGTTTGTCTCATGAGACCTACTGATGCATCAAGGAGCTATATCGGGCTCCACCCATCACTTATTAAGTACAATGCATTCCTTATATGAAAAGGTTTAAACATATCATAAACCATAACATAATCGTATCACATAAAACATGCATAAAGGAAACATAAAATTCCCACATTTCAGTCAAAAGATATCAATACAACAAATTTATATAAGAAAAAAATTATCAAAACCATTTTCAATACCAAAATAAAAGAAAACTAAAAGATGGTATTTATTTTTCATTTAAAAAAAAGTTATGGCTTGTAGAGGAAGCTGAAACTCAAATAATGGTCACGACGATGGATAAGTCATTGTCGCTCATACGTACGACAAAAAAAATTACCTTTTTTCGTTTAGTAAAATGTTTCGTATAAAAAGATTCCTTTTGAATAAAAGTAAAAGTCAAAGGGGTTTATACACCGTATAACAGAAAGTCTTGTATTAAAACAAAATATGCCTCAATGAAAGAAGACTGAGACGAAGTCCCTTAAAAAGATATTTTTTTAAATAAAATAGATCTATTATGTGTATTCACTATAAGTACACATAAAGAAAGTACAAATACAAGATAGGACATAATAATATCATGACATAATTTGAAATTAGGAGATTAACCCAAATAACAGAAATTGGGTTAAGAAGTTCGCTTACCTCGTGTCCGACTTGACTCGATCGTTCTTTAATCTTCTGAATAATAAACTAGAGTTAATTTATACTTTATTAAGAACCTTTTTCAAGTTCATTATTCTTTTTATATCTCTTATTACCATGTTATGAACATTATGTAATTATTTAAGTTAATAATGGTCGTTTTATCGATCTTTGGTACTTGAGTCAACAATAAACATTTTATAATTACAAGTTGTTCATGTGGTAAAATATCCATTATCTCCAGAATAATATTCATGATGTATATATCATATATATCATATATATCCAGTAGATACATGCATTTATAATATTACATAACATTTAGAGGTAATAAATGTAATGCAGCGTTCATGGAGACGATAAGCCGTACGTCTGCATGAATGCTACTTTCATTTCTATTTTGTATTTAATGGAATGAAACATTAATGATATAAAGGTATATTATAATTACAGTATAATATAATATATAATATCATTTACTCCATCCTTTACACGTCCCACATATGGAATTAATGATTCAAATCACTTTGAGGGGGCGGTAGTCCGTACTTCCTAAAATGAAATTATCACGTTTACCCATAATGGAAATCATAAAGGTATGACATAAATGAAAAATACAGAAGCATAAGGAAAAAATAAATATAATATATATCATATATAAATATAGTGACTTCTTAATGGCCACCATGAGAGGTGTTAAAAGAAGATTGAACAATCATCGTTTCGTGAGGCAGTAATTCGTCACCCACAAAAAATGTATGTTATTTAACCATTAAACGAAGGTGTGTGTAAGTTTACATCACATAATTCTCATAAAAACATCCTAGTATATTTAATATACTGGTGTTTTTACAAAATAAAGGAATAAAAAGAGTTTAAGAGGTTGTAGAAGCAAAATGAAACAAAAGAACAAAAGAGAAGACATTACCTTAAAATCGGGTAACTCTTTTTGATTTGATCCAAATGCTACCTTGGGAAGACTTCTGACCAAAGTTAGGCTTCTAGGAGTAAGAGAGAGAATTTTAAAGAGTATTTGGGCAGAGTTTGGACGATCCAAATGGCTTGAAGGTGTGAATAAGGTGGTATAGGTGGGGGCCTTTTATAAGAGGAGAGGAGGGGAACTCTCGGAAAGTCATGAAATGTTACATTATTATGAAATTCTTTTAGGGTTTTAAAGGTCCAACAATGATATATTTCGAGTATAAGGTGATAAGGGTTCAAAATATACTCATACAATAGGTTTTTGACACGTTTAAGTCTTAGATTTTACATTATATTTTCATTTTATTTAAATCATTAATTAATGAGGTAATCACTGCATCATCATGGTGTCATAAATAAATTTATTTATTTAATGTCTAAAAATTATAAAACAATTACCATGATGTAGGAAATATTTTTATCTTTCCAATTAATATTTAAAGTCAAAATGTTAACTTATATAACCCCATGTAATAACTGTTTTAGTAAAACAACACATGTTTGTGAAAATTTTATTTTTACTTTAAATAAAAAGTTATTAATGTCATTTTCTTACCCAAGTGGCTCCATGGGGTCCCCAAGTTGACCAATGGATTGTCTTGGTCTTCCATGACTCATCCAATAAGGGTAGTACAAGTATAAACGAAATTTCATATTATTATAACATTATATTTACCTTAAATTACACTAATTACCTTTAATCATGATTAATAGAACTTAAAAGTTACTATTCACCAAAAATTATTTTAATCCCATTGAACAACATTTTACTTCCTAATGACAATGATGTATGTCATATTTTTTAAATTCAAATCACAGAGGTGGTGAATTTTCATTTAAACGAAAAATCAGTTTTTTTAACTACCACCTAGTTGTTTCACTATTCATCAAAAATCGATGTTTTTCAGAAAAATACCAAAAATTCACCCTAAGATATAATTGATATTCCAAATTAAAAAATGATGTCTATTTAAAAAAATTACAAACATATAAGTTTCATTAATTAATTTTATAATTAATTCCTGTTGTGAAAACAGATAGCGTGTTTTTAAGAAACAATATATATCAAAAGATTGACAATTGTTTATATCCAATTTTAAAGTGAAATTAATTCCAATGACCACCATTTGATAAAATTGTAAAATTATATTCAAATTATACTTTAAAACCTCTCAATAGTATAATTTATCACTTTAAATTATTTTGATTAAAAAAGTTTTTTTTAAGTATTTTTCACTATTCATCAAAAATTGGAAGTTCTTAGAAAATTACAAAAAATTCAACATAGGCTAATTTCGATTTCCCGAATCCAAAAATGAATTCCATTCTGAAATATAAAATTTATATAATTTCAAAAAGTGGGTACTATTATATATAACGACTACTTTGATTGGTCGCGGTGTGTTAGAAGTTGAGGTTGCGTATAACACATGCTGCTCTATTATTCAAAGAGAAGCGTACCATGGAAGCTTGAGGTGTTACATTCTCCCCTCATTCAATAAATTGCGTCCTCGCAATTTGAAAATTTTCTTTTAAAATAAAAGGTTGAAAATAGAAAATACCTTTGTGGAAAACCCACATTGGAAATAGGGTTAATAAAAATATAACTTTAAAAGAAAGAAAGAGAAGTACAAAGGTCACCTGAGATAGCCCATACTAGGATTCTAGGAAAATATGGATATGGAGGAGAAACAAACCATCAAGGTATGATGGAGAGTTGTAGAAAATAGGATTAGGAGAAAGTTAAATACAAGATAATCACAAACTTGTGACTGGTTAATCGATCATTGATTCCCCAGTAGGAAAAGTTAACCGATAACGTTTTTATTTTAAGTTACCTTTCATAAAGTTGAGGAATTTATTTAGGAGATTTACTAAGAACGTAAGTAAATATACATACTTGTCATGTAGACTTTTCATTCTTTAATAAATTTTTACCAGAAACCTATCTTTCACTGAAAAAGATAATAGAACTCAAAAATATTATGTTTATCCTAATCGTACAAGGTTCCAAATATTAACACATACCATTTAGATTAGGAAAAATATTTTGTAATAACTAGGGACTTCCTGTAGTCTAGTGGTAGGTAATAAAGTCCTGTCGCACTACAGTTGTGGGTTAGATTCCTGCAGCTTTGTCCGACGTGATGGTTTATCCCCCGACCTGCAGGTTATCCTTTTCCTAAAACTATAGTATTATAATATTTCAAAAAATAATTTTCAGAAATGTTTTAACCTTAAACAATACTATCCAAATTTCAACTTAATCCATTCCAACCTTTATATTTATCCAAAATACCTCTTTCCAGACTCTCTCTAAAAGGTCTCTAAATTCCAAAATCAATTGTAACATCAGATTCCCCAAACAAGGTAAAGTTACTCTTATTGTCACATACTAAAAATATGATTACCTTCATCATATTAAAACCTTACAATCCTTATATATATCACATTATTCTTATAACCAGAATATAATCCTTGAGTCCAAAAGCACCAATACATTAATTATTCCACTTCAACTGTAGTAACAACATAAGATTGGCCTTGATCCCTTGGCCTTTTCTGAGGTAAGTTTCCCTGATTCTTAGGACATTCATTTGCATAATGCCCCATTTCCCTACAATTGTAACATTCAACATTGATAGCCTCTTTCTTTCCCTTGCAATCACATTCCTGGTGACATTTTTCTCCACATTTATAACAAACTCCCATTCCTTTTAGGCAAGTATCGGGGTGATTCTTCCCATAATCATCACATAATGGAAAATCCTTCTTTCCCTTTTTCCCTTTATCTATCTTTCTCTCTTTAATCCTTTTTTTCTCTTGCTTAACTTAAAATCCATAGGACTCAGATAATTATTTACTTATCTTATTAACACATGATACTATTTCTTCATATGTTGAGAACACATGGGAGACTATTTCCGTTCTAAATTTTGGCTTAATACCATGAAAGATATGATCCTTCTTACTCTTTGGATCATACATATTGTCGAAGTTCACATTCCTTCTACTGGGCACCATTTCTACACAATAGAATAAACTAGGTCAGTTTATAAATTGCAATGAATAATTCCAAACTTGTAAAATACTTAACGTAAATTGAACGGTTTATGGATATAATCCATAATCATAAAGATGTTTTCTTTGAGTAAGTATGTACTCATAAACCCTCCATAATTGTTTGTAAAGAAAATGAAAATTTATCCTAAGCATATCCCCTGGAAGTGTCGTAACCAAGAGTGCAGCAGGGTCTGATGTCGTGCACCAGTTCCCGTTCGAGTCTAGCTCAAAGCAGTGTTTTCGGGTTTTACCCCTAGGTACATCTGTGCCAGAGCCACCTCTACCTGCTCATATCCAGACAGGGATGTATTTCTTAGAAAATAAACAAAATCTATACTTTAAAAAAATTCTAGTATGGTCTTCTATACTAATACTCAAAGTCTATCTTAGGGCTATGTGCTCTAATCAGAGTTTATTTAAATCTAGCTTCCAAGGTTAGTACTAAACTGCCTCTGATACCAACTGTAATGCCCCGACCCCAATTACCCATAGTCGGTGCATTATTATGTAACATTGTCATGATAAAAAAATATCAAGTCTCGAAAGACTAATTACTTTAGTATCCTTGGAAACACTACATACATTCAAAAAATGTTACATTACATCATAAAGTGAAAAACTACAATAACATGGTCCCCATAGTCCACAGTCATATCCCCTTCAGACTATCCCTGCAGGTCAGTCATAAAATATTTCTTCACATCCTGGGAAAAATAAAACATAGAAAGGGGTGAGCTCAGATGCTCAGTAAGGATAACAATATAGTAGTAACTTTCATAAATAAACATAAGCACTTAAGGCAATGTATAACTAAAAAAAGAATTTTAAACTTGAACTTCATCATAATATGGAAAAAATAAAATGAAATAATGCCATTTACTTATTCACATGGATATTATACTAGTTGAATAATCACATGTAATATCAATAACCACTTTCATAATGATGGACTGCATAATGCCAGACTATCATAACCACGTAGCCAAGGCCTCGTGCTAAGACTACAAATAAGATTTTTTCAAGGCCTCGTTCCAAGACACTAGTTTGTCTCATGAGACCTATCGATGCATCGAGGAGCTATAGCGGGATCCACCCATCACTTATTAAGTCCAATTCATTCCTTATATGAAAAGGTTTAAACATATCATAAACCATAACATAATCGTATCACATAAAACACGCATAAAGGAAACATAACATTCCCACATTTCAGTCACAATATATCAATACAACACATTCATATAATAAAAACATTATCAAAACCATTTTCAATACCCAAATAAAAGAAAAGTAAAACATGGTATTTATTTCTCATTTAGAAAAAATTTATGGCTTGTAGACGAAGCCGAAACTCAAATAATGGTCACAAGGGTAGAGAGGTCGTTGTCGCCGCATACGTAAGACAAAAAAACATCCCCTTTTGTTGTTTCGAAAAACATTTCATATAAAAATATTCCTTTTGAATAAAATTAAAAGTCAAAGGGGTTGATACACCGTATAAAAGAAAGTCTTGTATTAAAACAAAATATGCCTCAATGAAAGAAGATTGAGACGAAGTCTCTTACGAAGATCATTTTTTAAATAAAATATATCTATTATGTGTATTCACTATAAGTACACATAAAGAAAGTAAAAATACAAGATAGGACATAATAATATCATGACATAATTTGAAAGTATGAGATTAACCCAAAGAATGGAAATTGGGTTAAGAAGTTCCCTTAACTCGTGTCCGACTTGACTCGATCGTTATTTAATATCCTGAATAATAAACTAGAGTTAATTTATAATTGCTTAAGAAACTTTTTCAAGTTCATTATTCCTTTTATATCACTTATTACCATGTTATTAACATTATGTAATTATTTAAGTTAATAACGGTCGTTTTGTCGATCTTTGGTATTTGAGTCAACAATAAACATTTTATAATTACAAGTTGTTTATGTGGTAAAATATCCATTATCTCCAGAATCATATTCAAGATGTAGATATCATATATATCATATATATCCAGTAGATACATGCATTTATAATATTACATAAAATTTAGAGGTAATAAATGAAATGCACCGTTCATGGAGACGGTAAGCCGTACGTACGCATGAACGCTACTTTCATTTCAATTTCGTATTTAATGGAATGAAATCATAATGATATAAAGGTATATTATAATTAAAGTATAATATCATATATAATATCATTTAATCCATCCTTTACATGTCCCACATATGGCATTAACGATTCAAATCACTTTGAGGGGGCGGTAGTTCGCACTTTCTAAAATGAAATTACCACGTTTACCCATAATGGAAATCATAAAGGTATTCCATAAATGAAGAATACAGAAGCATAAGGAAAAAATAAATATAATATATATCATATATAAATATAGTGACATATTAATGTACACCATGAGAGGTGTTAAAATAATATTGAACAATCATCGTTTCGTGAGACAGTAATTCGCCACCCACAGAAACAGTATGTTATTTAACCATTATACTAAGGTGTGGGTAAGTGTACATCAAATCCTTCTTATAAAAACATCCTAGTATATTGAAGATACAGGTGTTTTTACAAAATAAATGAATAAAAAGAGTTTAAGGGGTTGGAGAAGCAAAATAAAACAAAAGAACATAAGAGAAGACATTACCTTAAAATCGGGTAACTCTTTTTGATTTGAGACAACAGATTCCTTGGGAAGACTTATGCCCAAATTTAGGCTTCTAGGAGTAATAGAGGGAAGTTGAGAGAGTATTTGGGAAGAGGTTGGCCGATCCAAATGGCTTTAATGTGTGAATAAAGTGGTAGAGGTGGGGGCCTTTTATAATAGGAGAGAAGGGGCACTCTGGGAAAGTCATGAAATGTTACATTATTAAGAAATGATTTTAGGATTTTAAAGGTCCAACAATGACATATTCCGAGTATATGGTGATAAGGGTTCTAAATATAATCATCCAATAGGTTTTTGACAAGTGTAAGTCTTAGATTTTAAATTATCTTTTCATTTTATTTAAATCATTAATTAATGAGGTAATCACTGCATCATCATGGTGTCATAAATAAATTTATTTATTTAATGTCTAAAAATTATAAAAAAATTACCATGATGTATGAAATCTTTTTTATGTTTCCAATGAATATTTATAGTTGAAAAGTTAACTTATATAACCCCATGTAATAATTGTTTTAGTAAAAAAACACATGTTTCTGACAATTTTATTTTTACTTTAAATAAAAAGTCATTAATGTCATTTTCTTACCCAAGTGGCTCCATGGGGTCCCCAAGTTGACCCATAGATTGTCTTGGTCGTCCATGACTCATAAAATAAGGGTAGGACAAGTTTAAAGGTAATTTCATATTATTATAACATTTTATTTACCTTAAATTACACTAATTACCTTTAATCACGATTAATAGAACTTAAAAGTTACTATTCACCAAAAAATTATTTTAATCCCATTGAACCACATTTTAATTCCTAATGAAAATGATGTATGTCAGATTTTTGAAATTCAAATCACAGAGGTGGTCAAATTTCATTTAAACGAAAAATCAGTTTTTTTAACTACCACTTAGTGGTTTCACTATTCATGAAAAATCGATGTTTTTCAGAAAAATACCAAAAATTCACCCTAAGCTATAATTGATATTCCGAATTCAAAAATTATGTCTATTTTAAAAAATTACAAACATATAAGTTGCATTAATTAATTTTATAATTAATTCTCGTTGCGAAAACAGATAGCGTGTTTTTAAGAAATAATATATATCAAAAGATTGGCAATTGTTTATGTCCAATTTTAAAGTGAAATTAATTATAATGACTACCATTGGATAAAATGGTAAAAATATATTCTAATTATACTTTAAAACCTCTCAATGGTATAATTTATCACTATAAATTATTTTGATTAAAAAAGTTGTTTTTAAGTATTTTTCACTATTCATCAAAAATTGGAAGTTCTCAGAAAATTACAAAAATTCAACATAGGCTAATTTCGATTTTCTAAATCCAAAAATTAAGTCCATTCTGATATATAAAATTTATATAATTTCAAAAAGTGGGTATTATTATTCATAACGGATACTTTGATTGGTCGCGATGTGTTAGAACTTGAGGTTGCGTACAACACACGCTGCTCTATTATTCAAAGAGAAGCGTACCATGGAAGCTTGGTGTATTACAAAGGGTTCATGGATAAATGATAAAAAACAAGCTAAAAAATGAGGCCAAACTATCAAGTACAATGAATGATAGTTAGGAATACTAAAATGAAGAACCTCCTATAGAAATTAGCATCTCCACAATCCCAAAATCTCAAGGAAGGTCCATGGATGTGTCATCAAAATGCAATGAATGTATCATGAATATTACTTTTTATTTTTTTACATAAGTTATGTCTAGTCCATATCTCACATCCACCAACTAACCACATTTTATCTCCAATAAGATTCATCAATCTGGCAATGGTGATTTTTGACCCTCCTAATATGAAACTCATTTTTTAGATAAAATGTAATCATAAATGGTATACCGAAAGAACCAAGGACCACATCCTATAGATCATTTGGAAAATACAATGTATATAACCTCAGTAGAAAACATAATATTTTCATCAGTCATGACTATACCACCACACTTATTCAAGTGACAATAATTTAGTCAAATAAAGATCAGGGTTGGAAGAGATAAAATGGGCTTGTAACTTGGCTCAATTCTAACAAGGTCACTCATGGATTCTATGAGATTAAGAATTAATAATTTATAAGTGGATCTCTATAAAAAAAGATCAAAAAAATTATTTAATCATTTTAATAGTGTATTTATTCAGTCACATCTTCGATAATTTTCTAATGCACGATCTAATAGATTTACCCACCCCAAGTATCTCTCAATAAATATGTTGAGAGAAGAATGGAAAAAATTAGATCCAAAATTATCTCAAGAATTATAATACATATAAATTGGAAATAACTTAGGGAATAATAAATAGTTACAATTTAATAAAAAAAATTACAGAAATTTAGAATTAGAATTAAATTACTCAACTCAGTAATCATGTTAAAATTATAATAAAGAATAAATGATATATTTTACATTTTCCATTCACAATTTTTCTTTTATTTACATGGGTGCAATGATATCTAAAGTTAGATAATGTTTTAAATGAAAAATGTATTATAGACTAATGATATTAAGAAACAATCTAGGTGTAAATGTAATAAACATAAAAAATGTCCCCCCACACTTAAATTGGAATGGTGTCTGGATTATTTTGGGAAGCGATGCAGGAGAAATATAAATATCAGCATAAATAATTTTGAAATGAAAAGTATGTAATTAGTGTAGGGAATCAAGAGACCCCTATAAAAATTCCCTATTATGGGGTTAAATGTTGGATGTTTTTGTGAAACTAGGTTACCTACAAGAATTTTAGAAACAAAATATAGTTTCACAAGAGAAATGACTAGTTCACAGGATATAGTCAATATATAAGCAGAAAAATGGGCAGGTGAACTCATTAGATTGAATTGGATATTATTTTAGATATATGTGATAGGATAAGAATACAAAATAAGTTCCTAATAAAATACATTTTAGGGAAACCTATAAAATGAGATGAAAATACCTAACAATCTCAACAAAAACTCAAAAGATCCAATATGGGCTGCCTCCCATAAAGCTCTAACATATACATAATTATCTAGATGGATAGAAATAGATAAATTATTGCATTCCATAATATTATATATCATCTACCTCTTGTCGGGACTAGAATTTGGGTCCTCAAGCCCTAATGGTCTCTTGTTTGGGCTCACCACTTCAAAAATGGGTTGACAAAACATCTCATGATATAGGAGTAAAATTCATGTAGGTCATGTATAGTGCTCCTAGGTGGTCATTGTATCATAGAATAATAAGGAAATACATCATGGGGAAGGACATATGGTATCCTATCAGGTATATAATAGGTGAAAAAATAATAATATGATCTA
This sequence comes from Viscum album, assembly GCA_963277665.1. Classification (NCBI taxonomy): domain Eukaryota; kingdom Viridiplantae; phylum Streptophyta; class Magnoliopsida; order Santalales; family Viscaceae; genus Viscum; species Viscum album. Next base: position 936,122,594 of record OY728129.1, on the reverse strand, counting down.
GACATAGCAATTGAATGCCCAAATATGAAGCATAAAATAAGAAAAGAATTTTCAGTCAAAAATTCTATCCCATTGATTAGATAATATGAATAATAAAACCAGGATGGGGAATAAAGTATATAAAAAAATACATCTAAAAAAAATATTGGAGGGGTAAAATAGGGAAAAACTAATATAAGCAAGATGAATCCTTTCTAGAAGCATCAATTGTCCCCTCCTGAATAGTGGGTAGATGGATCTACCCCTCCTTGATAATAGATTCTATAGAGGTGAAGGAAGATGCTGCACTATGTTAGAAAGGCTAGTAAAAAATAGATATGGTGTGGTACCATCCATATAGTGGATGAATTTCTAGAAGCGAGATTGATAAAAATTACATCAGACGTATAAGGTAGTGTAGGTCCCTTACCCATTTGAGTGTTCTCCATAAAAAAGTCTTACGGGGAAATAGGGTCAGTAATATATCAAAGAAGCTCGACTAGGGTAGTAGATATTGCTATGGTGATATGGGTGGGTAGAGAGCTAGAAGCTGTTATGGAGGTAGTAGAATGTGTGTGGGAGGAATGGGTGGGTATAGTATGAGGTGGGGTAGTGGTAGGGAACTAGGATGGATCAATGAAGGGAATACAGAAATGATGGTAGGTCCACCTTTAGTTCTCTAGAATACTCTAGAGAACATTGTCATATATATGGGTCACATCCCATATATCTAATTGAATGGGTTGGTTAGGATCAAAATGGGCACGGGATGGTACCTCAGAGGAAGGTGTGGCAATGGTAGGGGTTGGTGCGGTCCTAGTATTAACAATAGGTGGGTGGGTGGTAGGACCTATGGATAGGGAATCAGGAGAGGGAACCTCGTGAGCTAGAGTACGAAGATTTGGAAAATAATTAGTATCCTTAGAGTACTTGATATTCCACTTACAACTCATCTCTCTATTTTTAAGAATCCCCATATTGGGGAGAAATAAAATATTTTCTGATTTCATTAGTATTAATGATGATCAGGGCTAATATGAGTCGAAGATTCCCAAATGATGTTCCAGATGGGTAACAAAGTTCCCTCCTATAAAAGTTCCTTAGATCTCCAATCTTATGAATTGTAATAAAGGGTTAACTATCAATATATATTGAAAATCGGGATACCCATGTAAGAATTAAGAATGAGTTCCTCAATCTGGATGAATACCCCATGTGAATCACCTTTGGAAAACCATTCATGAGATAATGTCTAATGAACTATCGGCAAATCACTACTCTTCAACTAGATTCTATTAACTATGTGTGGCTCATATAATCTCTTGGGCATACGAGGTGTCAATTCCTAGATCCTTGGAGTTTCATTCTTATTGTAGTCCAACCACAATGTAGAACAGTTCATAGAGATAACAAATTCAGAAGAATAAATGCCTAGTCCAACTTTAAACTCATCAAATGTGAGCTCCAATGATTACCTTCTAATATAAAATCGACACGAATACTGTCCATATTGAAATTTTTTATGGGCTCAAGAAATAGGTCCTAGTACTTCACCTCATGTACCTCGATAATGTGTGAAATATTCTTGTGACTAATGAGTTCCATAACATCCTCATCCATGAGGATCCTCTCAAGAATGATAAGGCTAAGCATATTATTTTTCTACATGGGCTTGGCCTGAATATGTTCCAAGAGAACCTGAGGATTGGGCTCATCATACTGAAATTAGGGGTGGAGCTATGACTATTGAGTAGCACCCTGTAATTGGCGGGATGAGAACTGTGAATAGTGGGAGGTCTATTGAGAAGCAGAACCTGATGATTATGGTTGTGGGGAAGGTTTTTCTAGTGGCAGTGGAGGATCAGGCACTTGGAACTTGGGTGTAGTAGGATCTTCATGATGTGTTTCACATTTGGAAGATGGAACACTGACAGTATCCATGTGGTCCATGGTAGTGAAGAGAAACATAAAGAGTAGGGAATGTAAAAAACATGATAATGGACTATCACTAGTCTGAAGGAGGAGGGGGGTGGGGGTGACGGGGCAGGTGTGACTAGCAAGAGAGAGGAGAAAAGATAGAAGCTTGAGTAATGGGGGAGTGGGGTATTTGACCGTCACCCATGAGCCATAGTTTCATGTCCCATATAAGCATCCTGAAAGATTCACATCGTGAATTAAATTTAATACGTGAATTATGCATGGATTTTTTTTCTATCCTCGAAATACTCATGTCATTAAAGATATAAACAATGTGAAATAGGTGTAATGACCAAGTGTAGAGACCCGAATCTTGACGTACATGGACATTACATTACTTTTGAGGAATACTTAATACATAACAAAAACTGACACACAAGGATCATAATAGTTTAGGGTCTTTGGAAACTCAGAATATAAACTTCTAATCATGTTGAAATATCTTCAACAACTCCCATAACGATCTTTCCCTTTTTTGTTTCCTTACCTAAAACCTTTCTTTATATCCTGGGGAAAAGAAAACATAAAAAGGGTGAGCTCAAATGATCAGTAAGGGTAAGCATGGATAAAGTAAAACATACCATATACATTTGAACTTAAAAAAATGAATGTAATGTTTAAACATCAAAATCTTGAGCAATGACATAAAACATGGAAGTACGTAAGGCATAGATCATAAAGAAACATCAATCACAATAAAATAGAATGGGAATAAAACATGTAATTGTGGAAACCATTAAGCACATGTTATGATTTCCATTTTAGCCAAGGCATTTCTGCCAAGACCATCTTAGTGGACAAAGTCCCTTTCTGAATCGAGTTCACACCTCGTTTCAGTCCTGTAACACTGAACTGGATTAACTTACCATTCCAGCCATGTCTATCTCATGAGATATAAAATATTTACCCAATGCATTGGAGGGAGATATAGGTCCCAACCATATCATAATTAAATCATTCTTACTTGTGCCACAAAATAAACATACATCATTCATAATAACCCAACGAATAAAATGGGTTTCATAAGCATCATCCCATCATCACATAATTCATATAAAAGAAATGGATATCATTTAATAATAAGAAAAGTGAAACCATGTAAATCATAGAGACATGATACTTGAAACATACACATGTGAAATAATGTCATCCTACATGAAAATGGTTTTGATAAAACACTTGAAATGAATTCTTGAGAAAAATATCCTTTTTTCTTCAAAATAATTTTCTTTTAACAAAATGTCATGCAATTTTAAAAGAAAAGGATTTTGATGAAAATAGTCATGAAATATTTTGTAGGAATATTCATGAAAATAAGGCTTTATAAAACCGTAAAAAACCTTTCATACCGTATACGTTAAAAAAACATTCTTCTCGTACTTTTTTCGGAAAATTCAAAAAGTACCTTGTGGGGTAAATAAAAGAAAGATTCCTTCCATACCATGGGGTAAAAGTAAAAATGGGTAAAAAGGACTTTAAACATACATGAATACACTTTTATAAAACATGGACATGGATGATAGAAATAACCCCAGTAAATACTTACGAATAATCAATCTCGGATAAAAATGATATTTGCAAAATTATCCCTTACCTTACATCCGATATGCTTCGTATGTATCCGAACCTCCTCTTCTTTGAAGCAGCTCTTTGAGACCTCCTCTTAGGGCACTAAAATTGGTATTTGAAGAAGACCATGACCTCTAGGATGTTTCTAGGGAACTGGAGAAGATAATTTGGCAGGGGTTGGCCGAGCTTGAAATCTCAAATTGGTGTGAGGAAGAGAGGGAGGAGGTGCCCTTTTATAAGGGAGGGGAGGGGCACCTTTGGAATTCTTAAAAATATTAATTTATAATAAATCTAACCCACTTAAAAACCTCTAAAAATGACTCATATTTGAATATAAGATGATATAGGGTTGTAATCTCATCAACCAATAAAATTTATACATTTTAGGAAATTATTTTAAACATTATCAACTTGATTTATCCTTACTTAATCAATTTAATTTTATTTGTGGTAATGACATTCTAAATGTTAAATTATAACAAAAAATTACTTATTTGTTGTGAATTGTACATAATTGTATACTTTATAACATTTTAGACCATATAAATTTAAATCTATAATTTTTAAATATTTTTGTGATTTTTAAACAATTTTATAATATGTTATTTTTATAAAATAACAATAGTGTCAATTTTAACACTATTCATTTATATGAATTTAAATAAAATATATACAGAAGATATGTTCGAACTAAAAGCTTTAATAGATTTATAAAAGGCCATATGTATCTATAAAATTAGTGGATCACATTAAATAGTTCATATAATATTTATTTAATTATTTTTAAAACCATTTATTTGGTTTATCTCTTAATAAAATAATTACTACAACATTTTTGTATAATTATTTAATATACTTATTTGTCGCATAAAAATTAAAAATAAAATCCTATGATGAATATAAATCTATTACCTTTAACAATAATACTTTTACGCGAATTTATCATCTTAAAATCACAATATTTAAATTGTTATATTTATTAAATTATGAAGGTGACAACTTTGGCATCATTTAAAATAAAATAATATAAGTGTCATAATCACTTTTATAAGACTCCAAACGGTTATATATTAGGTCCTTATATGATTATGGTATAGATATACACTAAAAATAAGTTTTGTTCAGGTTTGTGGGCCTTTTAATGGGTATTATTATTTCAATAAAAACTATATTACTGATTTTTCACTTAATAAATAATTTCTGCATCATTAATGTATCACCATTAATGACAATTATTTAATCCCTAAAAATTATAAATAAATTATCCTGATGTAGATAAGTTTATTATGTTTCTGTAGACTATTCATGTTTGAAGTTTTATGATGTTTATCACTAAATTAAAATTATTATACTTATAAGATTTAAGAGAGTGACATGTTGTCACTTTCTTTGGTTTTAATAATTAAATTCTTTTCATGGTAAAAAGTCCATAAAATGAATCTAATCCGACCCTTAGGTGATATGGGTCGACTTTTATCCATCCAATAGAATTTTGGCATGTGTTAGAGTAATTTTATAAAATTATATTTACCCTTAATTACCCGATTTACCTTTAACTATGGTAAATAAAATTTACCGTAGTTACTATTCATAATTCCCAAAAATAAAAAGTAGCCTATTAACATAATTTGGACCCACTGATTCCAAATATGTAATCCATTTTTTCAAATTCAATACACAGAAGTTACAGAAATTAAATTAAAATTAATCCCGTTGTCGAATGAAAACAGGTTTTTGTTTAAAACATTACAAAAGATTGAATTGATTTAACCTACGAATTCAATGTAAAATCAATGATAATGACATACATTATATTAAATGGTAAAAATATATTCTATTTATACTTTAAAACCACTCAATATTATAATTTAACCACATAAGTTATTACGATGAAAAAAGTTGTTTTTAATTAAAATATAGCGTGTTATTACTATTCATTAATATATGAAAGTTATCAGAATAATATGAAAAATTTATCCAAGGTAAAATTTTATATCCTGATTCCAAAGAATAATTTCATTTTGTAAAATTGAACTTATAAACTTGTCAAAAACTAGATTTAAAGTGGGTGCGCCATCAAAAGGCGGCAAAACTGCATTTTTTAAAAAATACTTATTTTACCCGAAAAATTTATTTTGTTCTTATACCATGTTCTAGAAAATGTGTAAGATGAATAATAATGTTATAAAATTCAAAATTTAGTTAATACTATTCATAACAGCAAGTTAGTAATAATATTATAATAATATATCGTTGTTTAGTAAAACTCGGTATTGCGTACAACACACGCTATCGAGGAAGGCCGCGATTGCGTGTAAGGCAAGCCAAGTCAGGGTTGCGTGTAGTGAACGACTCCTTTGTTGTTGCGTATAACAAAATAAAACATTATTTCATTTATACATTGAATATATATATACATATATATACACACTCAATGTTGCGTAGAATATCAACTATCAAACAAACATGAAATTGTGTGTATCACGATCCAAGAATAATGTTGCGTATACTGCAAGCTAATACGGTGTTGCATATAGAGAAAGATAATCTTGGTGTATCATACAACTGAAGATATGAAATAAATTAAAAATAATATATCTTATAAAATATCGGGTTATTACATTCAACCCCCCTTAAAATGAATTTCGCCCTCGAAATTCGTCGGGGTTATAAATGGGTTTCTACTTGAAAGTTTCTTTAATTGAAACCCACATCGTAAAATGAAATACCAAAACATAACTTTAAAAACTAAAGTATAAATCGTAACGGTTACCCAAATTAACTAATCACTGGTTTTCCACATAGGAGAACATAGGTGAAAATATGGATATGGAAGAGAAATCTAACCATCATGTTCTGATGGAGAGTGGTAGAGAACATGGCTATGAAAAAGACAACAATAAAAAAGTCATAGATTTGTGATGATCTAAGGTACCATCTGATTCGTCGGATATAGGAGCTCTAGGACAACATTTTTGGTTTTCAATATCATTTCCCTAAAGTTGAAAATTTTGAATTAGAAGAAATACTTGCTTGATTTTGGTACTATCTCACTGTTGTTCGTGCTTTGAAAAATTTCCACTTCATCTCTTAAAGAAATGAAGTTGAATTTGTTATTTGTGAAGTTCTGACAGATCATGTGAAAGAATTATGGGTCATTCCATATGTTTCAAACAAAAGGTTAGCAAAAGTTATCAAATATACATAAGTCCATCTATGGTGTGGTTAATCATATACGGTTCCTAAAATGGACTTATACTTATTATATCATACTGCTTAATATAATAAAACTAGTTTCTACGAAACAGGGACTTCCTGTAGGCCAGTGGTAGGCGATAAAGGCCAGTCACACTTCGGTTGTGGGTTCGATTCCCACAGCCTTGTCCGACGCGATGGGCTGTCGCCCGTCCTGCAGGTTGTCCTTTTTCTAAAGCTATATTACTATAACATCCCATTAATAATATCAAAAAAAAAGTTCTATCTTTAAACAATACTAACTTATGTACAACAAAATCCATTCCAATATTTAGGCTTATCTAAAATACTTCGTCCAAGCTCATAGTATAAAGAAAACGATTACTTGAAATGTCATCAACCAAGCATGTGAATACCATCATTTATCCCCCATATATCTTGTTGGTCACATTCCAATAATGTGAATACCTTAATCATGTATTCTCTTAAAAAATGAATACCCATTTAACCTTAGTGAAAACATGAATGCTGTCAAAAGTTAACTCTTTCCACATACCAAAATCCAAAAATTCTATATACTCAAACCATGATATAACCTTCTCCTTATATCAGTCATGAGCTCATGAATACTATCAAACATTTAATTTTCTCCTTATCCCTTCATTATGCTCATATCATCTATATTCCAAAAATATATGAATAACCTTTAATGGATACTGGTACCATTAATCATACACTTTCAAAACTCAAGGAAAGACAATAGTGTAACAATCTTTAGATGTCTCTTTATTCCATAGTACCATGAGATTACTTATACAACATTACACTTGATAAACATGTAATCATTCCACTACCTTCTTAAACCATTGACTAAACTTCAACAATTATTTCATCTTACATATCATTTGTAGTCTCTTCATCATCATCAACATAAATACTACCCATAAGATCGTACTGATTCTCTTCATGAGACTTTCCCTTAGGGCATTATTTTTCATAATGCCCGTACATTCCACATTTAAAACATTTAACCATTATTGATGTCATAGCAATACCATTCTCCTCATCCATGGTGTTAACTGAACCTTTTTCTTTGCAGTTACTGACTTTATGTCCTTCTTTTCCACACCCAAAGCATCTTCCAGTTCCTTTGAAACAATCTCCCTGATGCCTCTTCCCACATGATTTACATGAGGTAAATTGAACTTTCTTTCCTCTATGATCATCATGAAACTCCATCTTTCTCTTATTATGTGATTCGGGAAACTTACCAAAGTTGAGATTATTGATAATATTATGAGATTGCTGATTAGGAATAATAACTATATTTCGACTTCAAAATCCCGTTTCATTTAGTTTCTCATGAAGAATATCATTCCATTGTCCTTCATATCCTCCATTATCATGAATCTTCCTATTACCAGCCATTTTCTAAAACCCAAAAAAGAATAGTGTGAGAGGCAAAAATCATGCTAGGGAAAACAACATAGTAAAGGGGGAGTACCCTCAATATCTAACATCTTAGGTTAAATTCTAAGATCGTTACCATAGTTCTAGGACTATATCCCATACGTATACTTATCCTTAGGGATATCCCTAGACATACCTTAGAAATATCTCTAGGGATCTCACTAACGTTTTCACATCCTAGTTTCCAAAGGTTGACTAAACCTTTCCTCTGATACCAAGTGTAGAGACCCGAAGCTTGACGTACATGGACATTACATTACTTTTGTGGAATACTTAATACATAACAAAAACTGACACACAAGGATCGTAATATTTTAGCGTCTTTGGAAACTCAGAATATAAACTTCTAATCATGTTGAAATATCTTCAACAACTCCCATAACAATCTTTCCCTTTTTGTTTCCTTACCTAAAACCTTTCTTTATATCCTGGGGAAAAGAAAACATAAAAAGGTTGAACTCAAATGCTCAGTAAGGGTAAGCATGGATAAAGTAAAACATACCATATATATTTGAACTTAAAAACATGAACGTAATGTTTAAACATCAAAATCTTGAGCAATGACATAAAACATGAAAGTACGTAAGACATAGATCATAAAGAAACAACAATCACAATAAAATAGCATGTGAATAAAACATTTAATTGTGGAAACCATTAATCACATGTTATGATTTCCATTGTAGCCAAGACATTTCTGCCAAGACCATCTTAGTGGACAAAGTCCCTTTCTAAATCGAGTTCACTCCTCGTTTCAGTCCTGTAACACTGAACTGGATTAACTTACCGTTCCAGCCATGTCTATCTCATGAGATATAAAATCTTTAGCCAATGCATTGGAGGGAGATATAGGTCCCACCCATATCATAATTAAATCATTCTTACTTGTGCCACAAAATAAACATACATCATTCATAATAACCCAACGAATAAAATGGGTTTTATAAGCATCATACCATCATCACATAATTCATATAAAAGAAATGGATATCATATAATAATAAGAAAAGTGAAACCATGAAAATCATAGAGACATGATACTTGAAACATACACATTTGAAATAATGTCATCTTAGATGAAAATGGTTTTGATAAAACACTTGAAATGAATTCTTGAGAAAAATATCCTTTTTTCTTCAAAATAATTTTCTTTTAACAAAATGTCATGCAATTTTAAAAGAAAAGGATTTTGTTGAAAATAGTCATGAAATATTTTGTAGGAAGCTTCATGAAAATAAGGCTTTATAAAACCGTAAAAATCCTTTCATTCCATATACGTTAAAAAAAACATTCTTCTCGTACTTTTATCGGAAAAGTCAAAAAGTACCTTGTAGGGTAAATAAAAGAAAGATTCCTTCCGTACCATGGGGTAAAAGTAAAAATGGGTAAAAAGGACTTTAAACATACATGAATAAACTTTTATAAAACATGGACATGGATGATAGCAATAACCCCAGTAAATACTTACGAATAAGAAATCTCGGATAAAAATGAGATTTGCAAAATTATCCCTTACCTTAGGTCCGATATGCTTCGTATGTATCCGAACCTCCTCTTCTTTGAAGCGCCTCTTTGAGACCTCCTCTTAGGGCACTAAAATTGGTCTTTGAAGAAGACCAAGACCTCTAGGATGTTTCTAGGTAAGTGGAGAAGAGAATTTGGAAGGGGTTGGCCGAGCTTGAAAGCTCAAATTGGCATGAGGAAGAGAGTGAGGTGGTGCCCTTTTATAAGGGAGGGGAAGGACACCTTTGGAATTCTTAAAAATATTAATTTATAATAAATCTAACACCACTTAAAAACCTCCAAAAATGACTCATATTCGAATATAATATGAGATAGGGATGTAGTCTCATCAACCAATAAAATTTAGATATGTTAGGAAATTATTTTAAACATTATCAACTTGATTTATCCTTACTTAATCAATTTAATTTTATTTGTGGTAATAACATTCTAAATTTTAAATTATAACAAAAGATTACTTATTTTTGTGAATTGTACATAATTGGATACTTTATAACATTTTAGACCATATAAATTTAAATCTATAATTTTTAAATATTTTTGTGATTTTTAAACAATTTTATAATATGTTATTTTTATAAAATAACAATAGTGTCAATTTTGACACTATTCATTTATATGAATTTAAATAAAATATATACAGAAGATATGTTCGAACTAAAAGCTTTAATAGATTCCTAAAAGGCCATATGTATCTATAAAATTAGTGGATCACATTAAATAGTTCATATAATATTTATTTTATTATTTTAAATCCATTTATTTGGTTTATCTCTAAATAAAATAATTACTACAACATTTTTGTATAATTATTTAATATACTTATTTGTTTCATAAAAATTAAAAATTAAAATCCTATAATGAATATAAATCTATTAACTTTAACAATAATACTTTTACTCGAATTTATCATCTTAAAATCACAATATTCAAATTGTTATATTTATTAAATTATGAAGGTGACAACTTTGGCATCATTTAAAATAAAATAATATAAGTGTCATAATCACTTTTATAAGACTCCAAACGGTTATATATTAGTTCATTAGATGATTATGGTATATCTATACACTAAAAATAAGTTTTGGTCAGGTTTGTGGGCCTTTTAATGGGTATTATTATTTCAATAAAAACTATATTTTTGATTTTTCACTTAATAAATAATTTCTGCATCATTAATGTATCACCATTAATGACAATTATTTAATCCCTAAAAATTATAAATAAATTATCATGATGTAGATAATTTTATTATCTTTCTGGAGACTATTCATGTTCGAAGTTTTATGATGTTTATCACTAAATTAAAATTATTATACTTATAAGATTTAAGAGAGTGACATGTTATCACTTTCTTTGGTTTTAATAATTAAATTTTTTAATGGTCAAAATTCCATAAAATGAATATAATCTGACCCTTAGGTGATATGGGTCGACTTTTATCCATCCAATAGAATTTTGGCATGTGTTAGGGTAATTTTATAATATTATATTTACCCTTAATTACCCGATTTACCTTTAACTATGGTAAATAAAATTTATCGTAGTTACTATTCACAATTACCAAAAATAAAAAGTAGACTATTAAAATAATTTGGACCCACTGATTCCAAATATGGAATCCATTTTTTCAAATTCAATACACAGAAGTTGCATAAATTAAATTAAAATTAATCCTGTTGTCAAATGAAAACATGTTTTTGTTTAAAACATTGCAAAAGATTGAATTGATTTAAGCTAGGAATTCAATGTAAAATCAATGATAATGACATACATTATATTAAATGGTAAAAATATATTATTTTTATAATTTAAAACCACTCAATATTATAATTTAACCACGTAATTTATTATTCTGAAAAAAGTTTTTTTAATTAAAATATAGCGTGTTATAACTATTCATTAAAATATGAAAGTTATCAGAATAATATGAAAAATTTATCCAAGTTAAAATTTTATATCCTGATTCCAAATAATAATTTTATTTTGTAAAATTGAACTTATAAACATGTCAAAAACTGGATTTAAAGTGGGTGCGCCATCAAAAGGCGGAAAAACTGCATTTTTTGAAAAATACTTATTTTACCCGAAAAATTTATTTTGTTCTTATACCATGTTCTAGAAAATGTGTAAGATGAATAATAATGTTATAAAATTCAAAATTTAGTTAATACTATTCATAACGGCTAGTTCGTAATAATATTATAATAATATATCGTTGTTTAGTAAAACTCAGTATTGCGTACAACACACGCTATCGAGAAAGGTCGCGATTGCATGTAATGCAAGCCAAGTCAGGGTTGCGTGTAGTGCATGACTCCTTTGTTGTTGCGTAGAACAAAATACAAAAATATTTAATTTATACATTGAATATATATATACATATATATACACACTCAATGTTGCGTAGAATAACAACTATCAAACAAACATGAAATTGTGTGTATCATGATCCAAGAATAATGTTGCGTATACTGCAAGCTAATACGGTGTTGCGTATAGAGCAAGATAATCTTGGTGTATCGTACAACAGAAGAAATGAAAGAAATTAAAAAGAATATATCTTATAAAATATCGGGTTATTACATTCTACCCCCCTTAAAATGAATTTTTCCCTCGAAATTCGTCGGGGTTATAAATGGGTTTCGACTTGAAAGTTTATTTAATTGAAACCCACATTGTAAAATGAAATACCAAAACTTTACTTTAAAACCTAAAGTATGAAACGTAACAGTTACCCAAATTAACTAATCACTGGGTTTCCACATAGGAGAACATAGGTGAAAATATGGATATGGAAGACAAATATAACCATCATGTTCTGATGGAGAGTGTTAGAGAACATGGCTATGAAAAATCCAACAATCACAAAGTCATAGATTTGTGATGATCTAAGGTACCATCTGATTCGTCGGATATAAGAGCACTAGGACAACATTTTTGGTTTTAAATATCATTTCCCTAAAGTTGAAAATTTTGAATTAGAAGAAATACTTGCTTGATTTTGGTACTATATCACTGTTGTTCATGCTTTGAACAATTTCAACTTCATCTCTTAAAGAAATGAAGTTGAATTTGCTATTTGTGAAGTTCTAACAGATCATGTGATAGAATTATGGGTCATTCCATCTTTTTCAAAAAAAAGGTTAGAAAAAGTTATCAAATATGCATAAGTCCATCTATGGTGTGGTTAATCATATATGGTTCCTAAAATGGACTTATACTTATTATATCATACTGATTAATATAATAAAACTAGTTTCTACTAAACAGGGACTTCCTGTAGGCCAGTGGTAGGCGATAAAGGCCAGTCGCACTTCGGTTGTGGGTTCGATTCCCACAGCCTTGTCCGACGCGATGGGGTGTCGCCCATTCTACAGGTTGTCCTTTTTCTAAAGCTATATTACTATAACATCCCACCAATAATATCAAAAAAAATTTCTATCCTTAAACAATACTAACTTATGTCCAACAAAATCCATTCCAAACTTTAGGCTTATCTAAAATACTTCGGTCCAAGCTCATAGTATAAAGAAAATGATTACTTGAAATGTCATCAACCAAGCATGTGAATACCATCATTTATCCCCCATATATCTTGTTGGTCACATTACAATCCTGTGAATACCTTAATCATGTATTCTCTTGAAAAATGAATACCCATTAAACCTTAGTGAAAACATGAATGCTGTCAAAAGTTAACTCTTTCCACATACCAAAATCCAAAAATTCTATATACTCAAACCATGATATAACCTTCTCCTTATATCAGTCATGAGCTCATGAATACTATCAAACATTTAATTTTCTCCTTATACATTCATTATGCACATATCATCTATATTCCAAAAATATCTGAATAACCTTTAATGGATACTGGTACCATTAATCATACACTTTCAAAACTCAAGGAAAGACAACAGTGTAAAAATCCTTAGATGTCTCTTTATTCCATAGTACCATGAGATTACTTATACAACATTACACTTGATAAACATGTAATCATTCCACTACCTTCTTAAACCATTGACTAAACTTCAACAATTCTTTCATCTTATATATCATTTGTAGTCTCTTCATCATCATCAACATAAATACTACCCATAAGACCGTACTGATTCTCTTCATGAGACTTTCAATTAGGGCATTGGTTTGCATAATGCCCATACATTCCACATTTAAAACATTTAAGCATTGTTGATGTCGTAGAAATACCATTCTCCTCATCCATGGTGTTAACTGAACCTTTTCCTTTGCACTTACTGACTTTGTGTCCTTCTTTTCCACACCAAAATCATCTTCTAGTTCCTTTGAAACAATCTCCCTGATGCCTCTTCCCACATGATTTACATGAGGGAAATTGAACTTTCTTTCCTCTATGATCATCATGAAACTCCATCTTTCTCTTATTATCTGAGTCGGGAAACTTACCAAAGTTGAGATTATTGATCATATTATGAGATTTATGATTAGGCATAATAATGATGTTTGGACTTCCAAATACCATTTCATTTAGTTTCTCATGAAGAATATCATTCCATTGTCTGTCATATCCTCCATTATCATGAATCTTTCTGTTTCCAGCCATTTTCTAAAACCCAAAAAGAATAGTGTGAGAGGCAAAAATCATGCTAGGGAAAACAACATAGTAAAGGGGGAGTACCCTCAATATCTAACATATTAGGTTAAATTATAAGATCGTTACCCTAGTTCTAGGACTATATCCCATACGTATACTTATCCTTAGGAATATCCCTAGACATACCTTAGAAATATCTCTAGGGATCTCACTAACGTTTTTGCATCCTAGTTTCCAAAGGTTGCTAAACCTTTCCTCTAATACCAACTGTAGGGACCTGAAGCTTGACGTACATGGACATTACATTACTTTTGCGGAATACTTAATACATAACAAAAACAGACACACAAGGATCGTAATAGTTTAGTGTCTTTGGAAACTCGGAATATAAACTTCTAATCATGTTGAAATATCTTCAACAACTCCCATAATGATCTTCCCCTTTTTGTTTCCTTACCTAAAACCTTTCTTTATATCCTGGGGAAAATAAAACATAAAAAGGGTGAGGTCAAATGCTCAGTAAGGGTAAGCATAGATAAAGTAAAACATACCATATACATTTGAACTTAAAAACAAGAACATAATGTTTAAACATCAAAATATTGGGCAATGACATAAAACATGGAAGTACGTAAGGCATAGATCATAAAGAAACATCAATCACAATAAAATAGCATGGGAATAAAACATGTAATTGTGGAAACCATTAAGAACATGTTATGATTTCCATTGTAGCCAAGGCATTACTGTGAAGACCATCTTAGTGGACAAAGTCCCTTTCTGAATCGAGTTCACTCCTTGTTTCAGTGCTGTAACACTGAACTGGATTAACTTACCGTTCCAGCCATGTCTATATCATGAGATATAAAATCTTTACCCAATGAATTGGAGGGAGATATAGGTCCCACCCATCTCATAATGAAATCATTCTTACTTGTTCCACAAAATAAACATACATCACTCATAATAACCCAACGAATAAAATGGGTTTCATAAGCATCATCCCATCATCACATAATTCATATAAAAGAAATGGATATCATTTAATAATAAGAAAAGTGAAACCATGTAAATCATAGAGACATGATACTTGAAACATACACATGTGAAATAATGTCATATTAGATGAAAATGGTTTTGATAAAACACTTGAAATGAATTCTTGAGAAAAATATCGTTTTTTCTTCAAAATAATTTTCTTTTAACAAAACGTCATGCAATTTTAAAAGAAAAGGATTTTGTTGAAAATAGTCATGAAATATTTTGTAAGAAGCTTCATGAAAATAAGGCTTTATAAAACCGTAAAAATCCTTTCATTCCTTATACGTTAAAAAAACATTCTTCTCGTACTTTTGTCGGAAAAGTCAAAAAGTACCTTGTAGGGTAAATAAAAGAAAGATTCCTTCCATACCATGGGGTAAAAGTCAAAATGGGTAAAAAGGAATTTAAACATACATGAATAAACTTTTATAAAACATAGACATGGATGATAGAAATAACCCCAGTAAATACTTACGAATAAGCAATCTCGGATAAAAATGAGATTTTCAAAATTATCCCTTACCTTACGTCCGATATGCTTCGTATGTATCCGAACCTCCTCTTCTTTGAAGTGCCTCTTTGAGACCTCCTCTTAGGGCACTAAAATTGGTCTTTGAAGAAGACCAGGACCTATAGGATGTTTCTAGGGAAGTGGAGAAGATAATTTGGCAGGGGTTGGCCTAGCTTGGAAGCTCAAATTGGTGTGAGGAAGAGAGGGAGGAGGTGCCCTTTTATAAGGGAGGGGAGGGGCACCTTTAGAATTCTTAAAAATATTAATTTATAATAAATCTAACCCCACTTAAAAACATCCAAAAATGACTCATATTCGAATATAATATGAGATAGGGTTGTAATCTCATAAACCAATAAAATTTAGACATGTTAGCAAATTATTTTAAACATTATGAACTTGATTTATCCTTACTTAATCAATTTAATTTTATTTGTGGTCATTACATTCTAAATTTTAAATTATAACAAAAGATTACTTATTTTTGTGAATTGTACATAATTGGATACTTTATAACATTTTATACCATATAAATTTAAATCTATAATTTTTAAATATTTTTTTGATTTTTAAACAATTTTATAATATGTTATTTTTATAAAATAACAATAGTGTCTATTTTGACACTATTTATTTATATGAATTTAAATAAAATATATACAGAAGATATGTTCCAAATAAAAGATTTAATAGATTCATAAAAGGCCATATGTATCTAGAAAATTAGTGGATCACATTAAATAGTTCATATAATATTTATTTTATTATTTTTAAAACCATTTATTTGGTTTATCTCCTAATAAAATAATTACTACAACATTTTTGTATAATTATTTAATATACTTATTTGTTGCATAAAAATTAAAAATAAAATCCTATGATGAATATAAATCTATTACCTTTAATAATAATACAATTACTCTAATTTATCATCTTAAAATCACAATATTTAAATTGTTATATTTATTAAATTATGTAGGTGACAACTTTGGAATCATTTAAAATAAAATAATATAAGTGTAATAATCACTTTTATAAGACTCCAAACGGTTATATATTAGGTCATTAGATGATTATGGTATAGATATACACTAAAAATTAGTTTTGGTCAGGTTTGTGAGCCTTTTAATGGGTATTATTATTTCAATAAAAACTATATTACTGATTTTTCACTTAATAAATAATTTCTGCATCATTAATGTATCACCATTAGTGACAATTATTTAATCCCTAAAAATTATAAATAAATTATCGTGATGTAGATAATTTTATTAGCTTTCTGGAGACTATTTATGTTCGAAGTTTTATGATGTTTATCACTAAATTAAAATTATTATACTTATAAGATTTAAGAGAGTGACATGTTGTCACTTTCTTTGGTTTTAATAATTAAATTCTTTTCATGGTAAAAAGTCCATAAAATGAATCTAATCCAACCCGTAGGTGATATGGGTCGACTTTTATCCATCCAATAGAATTTTTTCATGTGTTAATGTAATTTTATAATATTATATTTACCCTTAATTACCCGATTTACCTTCAACTATGGTAAATAAAATTTATCGTAGTTACTATTCATAATTCCCAAAAATAAAAAGTAGCCTATTAACATAATTTGGACCCACTGATTCCAAATATGAAATCAATTTTTTCAAATTCAATACACAGAAGTTGCAGAAATTAAATTAAAATTAATCCCATTGTCGAATGAAAACAGGTTTTTGTTTAAAACATTAAAAAAGATTGAATTGATTTAACCTATGAATTCAATGTAAAATCAATGCTAATGACATACATTATATTAAATGGTAAAAATATATTCTATTTATACTTTAAAACCACTCAATATTATAATTTAACCACATAAGTTATTATGATGAAAAAAGTTATTTTTAATTAAAATATAGCATGTTATTACTATTCATTAAAATATGAAAGTTATCAGAAAAATATGAAAAATTTATCCAAGGTAAAATTTTATATCCGGATTCAAAATAATAATTTTATTTTGTAAAATTGATCTTATAAACATGTCAAAAACTAGATTTAAAGTGGGTGCGCCATCAAAAGGCGGCAAAACTGCATTTTTTGAAAAATACTTATTTTACCCGAAAAATTTATTTTGTTCTTATACCATGTTCTAGAAAATGTGTAAGATGAATAATAATGTTATAAAATTCAAAATTTAGTTAATACTATTCATAACATCTAGCTTCATAATAATATTATATTAATATATCGTTGTTTAGTAAAACTCGGTATTGTGTACAACATACGCTATCGAGGAAGGTCGCGATTGCGTGTAATGCAAGCCAAGTCAGGGTTGCGTGTAGTGCATGACTCCTTTGTTGTTGCGTATAACAAAATACAGCAATATTTAATTTATACATTGAATATATATATACATATATATACACACACTCAATGTTGCGTAGAATAACAACTATCAAACAAACATGACAATTAAAAATAATATATCTTATAAAATCTCGGGTTATTACACCAAGAATTTTATCAATGGAATTCCCCTTTTTATGATTATGTCATAAACACATCACAAAACGAAACCAAAAAAATTTATTCTAAAAAATAAAGAATGATACATTAGTAACAAAACAAACTAATAATAATTCCAAATATTACAGAAGGATAATAAATAGAAAATAAGATAATACGAATAGGAAAATTTGGATCGAATCAATCTACTAGAATGAACGTACTCACAAAAAAATCTATAGAAATAAATCATAATATTAATAATGAAATATTCATTTAAAATATGAAAGAATAAATAAAATTTGGATATCTTATAAAAAATTATGATATATTCATATCATAGAATAGGTAAGTAAATGTTTTAAGAATGGTAAATTAAGTTTATGTATTTTTGTGAAATGTAATTATTTATTTATAATTTTACAATTAATATAATGATTTAAAAGAAGGCTTATTTTTATAAAATATATTTATAAATTATTATTTTATTATCTTACAATTATAATATAATTTTATGAGACCATAATTAATTTTTTAAAGTGTCAGAAAATCAGTTATTATATTAAAATCAATATTTTTTGAATAAATGATGATTTTAATAAAAAATTAATTTTCACATAATTGGAAATTTATTTTCATAAAATTGAGTCCATTTTTGAAATCTAAAATTCAAAAAATGGTTAGATTAAGTTTTTTAGATTTTTCTAAATTGATTAATTTTTTTTTGTGAATAGTGAAATATGGTAATTTACAGTATTTAACATTTTAAGAAAAATACATGAATTTTTGAGTCATGGATGATGTAAGAACCCACATAAACTAGTTACTGTACTTGGTCATAAGAATCAATACTATTGATATTCTTGAGCCAAAATAATAAACCAATGTATAAAATAATCAAAACACCCCCTCCTCCCCTTATAATTACCACCCCTCACCACCTCGTCTCCTAAAAACTTTGAGGATGTGGTGCTTGCTAATATTATATGAAATTACTCTCCCAAGTCTCTTCCCCACAACCTAGTTTTTCTGGTCTCACCAAAAGACCAATTTCTATGTTTTTTAAGGAGGATATCAAGGAGACGATAATGAAGAGGCAAAATCCCGCTTCTTTCTATTTTAATTTATTTGCTTTTCTTATCCTCTCCTCACCTACCCTATCCCAAATATATTGATAACTCTGATAATATATATATACTGTAATTTTTTTAATGATATATCCATCTTAAAATATCTTATCTTCTCATTTTATTATAAAAATGAAAACATCGTTCGTGACATGTCGATTCACTGCCTTCATGAACAATGAGTTTTCATTTTTCATTACCGCCTCAAGGCTGGTCATAAAACTATAATTATGGTTTAAAAATATTTTAAAATTTATATTATAATTTTTTTCATGTTATACAACTAATATATATGCATTATATTAAATAATAAAACAAAACTAGCTCATGATGATAAAAAACCACCAAAATAAGGTAAGGGATCTCTACAAACAACCATTTTTTTACTTCAAGTAACTCTTTATTTCTATTTAAACCAATGTATATATTAATTATTCTTATTTAATCTTATAAATTCTATATATATTTTCCAAAATTATGTATACGTATCTATTCATCCTTCTTTGATGGGAGATACATATTTTAAAAGATTCCCTTTCTTATTCCTCCCGATAAGAAAAGTCGATTAAAGGGAACTTCCCAATTTCTTACCCCTTTTTAATTAAATGCCATAATATTTTTAATTCACCCATATTTTTTCTAATATAACTCATTCTATAATGAAAAAACTATCTTATTTCATTTCTGGTTTTATGAAAAAAAATTATTCCTTTAACCCCTTTAATGTCTCTTTAATATTTCCCTTTAAACCTACTAAAGTGTCTCATTTCTAAATTTTATTAAACACTATTTTTATATGTTTTCATTTAAATTGGACATAATTTATTATGATCTTTGACTGTTTTCTCTTATTAATGTCCATTTATGGTTTAAATCTATTCTTTCATGGATACCATTATGATGCACCTTTTTGTCATGCCTTATGACGTGATTATGAAACCCATTTCTTTCCATGGGAAACCCTTATGTTTATTCATTATGTTTGATTCTTCATATGGAACACATATTCATGAACATGTTATAATGGGTTCTCCCATATATAAATCTAATTCATTTGGTAATGTTTAGTCTCATGAGACATCATGTATGAGATTAGTGAGTTAATCAAATCCATTATGGGTCTTTTTCAACCATGTGATATAATCTTGGTAGTTATCCTCAACTCATGTTTATATCATGTTATATGTTATAGAAAAATTTCTATGTTTCCATGATCATATGATTCCCTGTTTTTTATGTTATGCTTCCACATGTTTATCTATGGTAAATGCCTTTTATGTTATCATGTTATGCCTTCTAACCCGTGTGTTATGCTTATTTTCCATGCTTATTCGTTTACAGGGATTTTTAGATCATCAATTTTTTCTTGGTAATCCATAGGTTATCCTATGAAGATTTAGGATCTCAAAGGATGTTATGATATTATTATGGAAGATTAATAAAGGGTTGTTTTATTGTAGTTCCATATTTTAAATTCTAGGTACCTAGTTTTCCAAATAAACTATAATCTACAATACTTGGTTTGTATTTGATGGTTAATTATGATTAAAATCATTTAATAATATGTGTAAAAGGATAGGGTCACTATAGTTGGTATCAGAGAATGATCTAGTTATTTTTGGAGATCAGGACTAGAAAACCTTAGTAAGAACCCTAGGAATAATTCTTGTAGGATCGAAATATAATATGAGATGCTCAATATACAAGAGGGGTGGTGAATTGTATACTTTAAAAATTCCTTTGGAACCTTTAAAGTTAGTTATGAACAACTAAAGTTTCCTTACGAAAAGGAAAGGACTATGTTTAACAAAGTTAAACTAAGTAGATTCACAACACCTCTAACACCGAACTAAACTTGGAAAGAGATTCCAAAAGCAGATTCCGGAAATATGGTTCCGGAAATTGAAACTTAACAAAAGTTACAATATGAGATTCTACCTTAAAGCGTATAGAATCTAAACTAATCAGAGTAAGTAAGGAAGTATAAGAAAGTTACACTTTCCTTAAGATACAAATTGCAGCGGAATAAAAACAAGTGGTACAACTACTAGTAACAAGATAATAGTCTTTTAACCCAAAGAGAAGGGTATCCAACAACCTTGGATAAAGGTCCCTTGATTTATACTTTCAAGCAAGTCTGTCTTACCCACACCAGGGTAAGCCCTCGATACGAAGATCGGAGTCTCTGTCTTGCTATCCCCGCAAGCCCTCAACTTCAAGGTAGTTGGCAACCTCTGTCTTCCTCAGCAAGGAAGTCCTCGATCTTTAAGGTAGTCGGCAACCTCTGTCTTTCTCAGCAAGAAAGCCCTCGATCTTTAAGGTAGTCGACACCTCTGTCTTCCTATCCCCAGAAGCCCTCGAATGTAATCACCAACATTCGGAGTCGCACGAAGCTTTGAGAGTTAATAAGAGACTCTCTCTCTAGAAATCACTTCAACAGCATGTAAGCACTTTTTCAGCAATCAGCATATGCATCAGCCATCAGCAGCGAGCTCTTTCAAATGAGCTCCTATTTATAGGTAAGGTCGGCTCCTTCTCCAACGGTCATATTTCCCTTAAAGTTCGGAGGGACCTGTACACATGTCACTTAGACAACGGTTAGTTTATAACAAAATGGACGACATCGTTTTATAACAAGATAAGTGTAACAGAATGTACGACATCGTTTTAAACTCTAACATAAAGGTTCGGAATAGAAATTTCGGAGTGAAAGTTCGGAGTGAATGAATTCAGAGTGTATAAAACAATGATAATCAGATTCTGTTTAATAGGTGAATTCGGAATGAGAATTCGGAATAGGAATATTCATCAGAAATCGTAATGAGAATTCGTCATTAGAATTCGTAATGAGAATTCATCATCAGAATAGTAATGAGAATTCATCATCAGAATTCGTAATGAGAATTCTTTATCAGAATTCGTAATGAGAATTCGGAATGAGATTTCTTCATTAGAATTCGTAATGATAATTCTTCATTGGAATTCGTAATGAGAATTCTTCTTCAGAATTCGTAATGAGAATTCGGAATGGGATTTCTTCATTAGAATTCGTAATGAGAATTCTTCTTCAGAATTTGTAATGAGAATTCGGAATGGGATTTCTTCATTAGAATTCGTAATGAGAATTCTTCTTCAGAATTCGTATCCTGAATCTGGAATAGAACTAAGTCAGAATTCATATCCGGAATTCGGAATGAAACTTCCTTATAGTTCTTGTCCAGAACCGAATCCTAAAAACAAAATGCTTTTATATCAAAGTTTTTATGATTCCGAGAAAGTGAATCCGAATTTCATACTTAAGAAAAATATTAATGAAAATATGATAAGGATAAATTTTTCTTATAAAAGCGATTTTCCTTAAGAAAGCATTTTTCCTTATAAAAGCAATTTTCCTTAGGAAAGCATTTTTCCTTACAAAAGCGATTTTCCTTAGAAAAGCATTTTTCCTTACAAAAGTGATTTTCCTTAATGATAAGGTGTTTGTGATTTTCAAAACAAGAAGGAATGGAAAAGTCATAAGGAAAACCTTATTGACTCAACAATCTCCCCCTTTTTGGAAAGCACAAACATCCTTACGAAAAAGCTATTCTAAGAAGAAAGAAACATATTAAAGCTTATCTCCCTTGGTTTAAGAAATAGATGAATACGACTAACTCCCCCTTAGGCTTTGAATCTCTAAGGATCGTATTCATATTTCCGGAGTGATGTTTCTTTAAGAAAAACTCCCCCTTAAACAAACTCTTATTAGAGTTCTATCTCCTTGGGTATTTTTCTTTCTCCCCCTTTGATAAGCACTTATTAGATTTCCTCTTTTTCTTAAGGATCTTTTCCTTCTCCCCCTTTGTGATTTTCAAAAAGAATTGGAGGGAATGGAAACAAAATAACAAAGTACCTGAAAAGATTAGTAACGACAGCAATAGAAACAACAAGCACAATTTTCATTATATTTGAAATGTCAGCAACAAAAACAGATTACAACAAAAAGATCGGATTGGTCATTTCGGATCTTTCTTCTTCGACATGAGCCCTTTAAGAATCGTCTTGATCTTCTTGAGGTCTTTATGATCTTCCTCTGCTTGCTTTTCTAAGGCAACTATTCTTGCTGACTGAGCTTCAATGATTTCTTCCTGAGCCTTCAACTTTTCTTCCTGAGCTTCCATTTTCTCTTCCTGAGACTTTATCCTTTCTAGAAAATTGATCCGATGATCCCTTTCAAATTTCCAACTTTGATTAACAGAGTTGAGCTTTCCATTCAGATATCTTACTTCCTGACTCCGAATGTTCTTTTCCTCTGCCAATTTCTCATCGAATGATGCAGTCATCTCATGAAACTTCTTGTCCTCGGTTTGAAATGCATCCTTAACATTCTCCTGAAACTCATCCAGCAACCTCATCTCTTCCACATTCTTCTTCGACCAGCTTGTCATCCTCTTGCAAGATCTTTTATGTGCTTCGTAACCAATAAAGAAATTTTTGAACTGGGCTTCTATCTCAACACATTTATCCATAACCATGGATACAGAGTCGGTTCTCTGATTCATCGTATGTTGGAGCATCTGGCACCGAGAGTCAATACTGGAGAAGGTCGGAATGGTTCCCACCAACTTCTTCAAGGACTGAACAACAAAATCGTGCCCCAACGATGATGACTCCGAATCAGAAATCTTGCTAGGAGAATTTTCTTCCTCAATAAGCTCCAACTTCCTCTTAGAAGAGCTACCAGCTTCCTTCCTCAAACTTTTTTCTGAACTCGGGGTATCAGCAAGAATTTGCTTTCCCTTTTGTTTTTCCGGAATTGAAACCTGTTCCGGAGATCTGTTCTCACTATCAGAGACTTGAACAATTTTATCTTCCTCATCAGCAACTTCTTGAACATTGGCTTCTACGTTTCCCATCTGAGCAGCATCAAGTGAAATATTTTCTTGACATGTAACTTCTTCTTCTCCCTTTTCTTCTTCCATTGCAGGAGTAGCAAGCTTTGAAGATTGAGCTTCAGATGTTCGGAGCGAGAGGTGTTCCGAAGGAGTTCCCTTATATTCATCTACTTGTTTGAGTACATCTCCTATCTCACCACTTCCTTCAGCCGCTTCTTCAACCTCTTCCACTTGCTCTACTTCCTCAGTAGCAACAGCCTCTTCCGGAGTTACAAGATTTCTTCCTGGAGTCTCAGGTAGAGATTCCAGAGAAAAAGATCTCGGAACGAGAATGGTTGCTGAAACCATTTCATTAAACTTCAACAACGCTTGCACAGCCTCAGCTTCTGACAACTTCTTCTTCAGCTTCTTTTCCTTAGCTTGCTTCTCAAGCTCATCAGCAGCCTTTTCTTTCAGAGCTTTAGCCTCTGCAGGATCCAATCCGAACTGCGGATCTCCTTCCTTCCTTGATTCTTTATCAGCTCTCCACTTTGCTGCAACCTCATCAGTATATGTCTTCTTCTTCTTAGACTTAGGAGGTGCGGAATGGACTTCCTTAGACTTAGGTTCCTCAGCATTGACAACCACTTCTTTCATCTTCCTCTTCCTTACCGGCTTGGATGATTCCGGATCATTCACTTTCGGAGTCACTTCTGCTTGAGGAGGTAGATCAACAAACTTCCTTGACTCCTTGTTAAAAGCTATATTCATCCTTTTAAGAGTTGCATCACTGAGCAACATGATCTTGCAAACTTTCAGCTTAGAACTGCAGGCTACCTTGAAGGATTCTAGGCACCGAACTATCAGCTTCGACAATATTGCCGGGTACATCACTATCTGAGCTCTCAGATTCCCCTTCTTCAAATTATCAATGTTGAGAAGAATATGCTTCATCAGGTTGAACTTTCTTAGATTTATCAGGAAATATAAGATGTATATCTCACTCTTCTTCAAGCTGTCCTTGTCTCCTTTTCTCGGTACAATAAGCCCTTGCACCCATAACTCCAGAATCCGGAAGTTTGTAGAAAGACTTGCAATTTTCGGAGCCTTATCATCATCCAATCCGAGAATTTCTAAGGCTTTTTCCTTGTTGAAACTACCCAAGGAGTCTGGCAGAACGTGAGAAATGAATTCAGCTTCACCTTCGTACCTTAACCCTACCAAGCTCGCAGCCTTGGTGTAAGATAGCTTATATGTCTTGCCATACGACTTGAAAGAAAATTTTTCTCTATTGTCTTCCTCAAAGAAAGCAACCGACTCATAAAACTCAACAAGCAAATCTGAGTAGACTTCATCTTGGTTGCCGGTTTTTGATACCGCAACATCCTCCCAGCCATTCAACTTGATATTCTTCGAAATGATAGAATCATAGTTGCTGAAGAAATTCGGATGAACTAACCTCTCTCTGTAGACTAACCACTGAGAAATGGGCTTGGTTGAAGACATCTCTTGAGAAGCTAACTCTGCAGACATTCGGATTAGAAGTCCTCTGAGATATTCGGAACAGAGAAGACTGAAGTTCGGAACTGAAATCTGTAGTTCGGAACGGCCTTAAAACGAAGAGTCAGAGCTTCAGCACGCAAAATCTTGAAATCGATGTGGGATGAGAAAAAAAGGGTCCCCTTTATATAGGCATTGGGATGACGGTTCAACTTCCTCGGTTGATCTAACGGTTTAGAATGATCTGAGATCAGATCTAACGGTTGAAAGCTTGAATCCGATCTTTTTGAGGTTTTATTAAAGTAAAGAATTAAGAAATCCAAAAACCAAAAACAAACTATAAGAAATTGCCAGCAAGTAAAATATGATTACGAAAACTTCAGTAAGGAAATCATACCTTTCGGATTAGCTTAGGAAAGTTATTCGTAATGGGTAATATAAAGACGACTACGAAAAAGTCAATACGAAAAACTAAATTCGAAAAACTCAATATGAAAAAGTCAATACGAAAAAGTAAATACGAAAAAGTCAATACGAAAGACTCAATACGAAAGTTCCGTTATGAAAATACCAGTACGAAAGTTTTCCATTCCGGAAATTTTCAATATGAATACTTCCATTCCAGAAGTATTCTGTGTGAAAATATCCTTTCTGGAAAATTGTTGTTCCGGAAATTCCATTCCGGAAATTTTCGTTCCGAAAAGTTTGAAAACAAAATTTGAAAAACTTTGTTAAATAAACAAACAAATGTACTCCCCCTATGAAAAGGAGTTTATTACTGTAAGGAGATTTTTCAACAGAAAGTTAATTGAGGAAGATTACCTTACGGTTATCATTCCTAACTTCTGTTTAATATATTCAAATCTATCAGAAGGTAAAGATTTTGTGAAAATATCAGCAAGTTGATCTTGCGTTCCGATAAACTGAAGAATAATATCTCCTTTAAGTGTGTGATCCCTAAGAAAGTGATGCCTAATATCTATGTGTTTTGCACGGGAGTGATGTGCAGGGTTTTTACTTAGGGCAATGGCACTTGTGTTATCACACAAAATTTGAGTTTTAGTAAAACTCAAGCCATAGTCTGTGAGTGTGTGTTGCATCCACAAAACTTGTGCACAACAACTTCCAGCTGCTACATATTCAGCTTCAGCAGTGGAGAGTGCAACAGAATGTTGCTTCTTGAATGACCAAGAAACTAATGAATCTCCTAAGAAATGACAAGTTCCGGATGTACTTTTCCTATCCATTCTACATCCACCAAAGTCAGCATCAGAAAAGATTTTTAGAACAAAATCATTTCCAGAAGTATAAAATAATCCTAGATCCATGGTTCCCTTAAGGTAGCGAAAAATTCTTTTTACTGCCTTTAAGTGAGATTCCTTAGGATTGGATTGATATCTTGCACATAAGCATACTGAAAACATTAAGTCTGGTCGACTAGCTGTTAAGTAAAGTAGACTTCCGATCATACCTCTAAAAGATGTTTGATCTACTGGTTTCCCAGCTTCATCAAGATCTAAAGAGTTTGAGGTACCAATGGGAGTACTTATACTCTTAGTGTTGTCATAACCATACTTTTTAAGAAGATCTTTAATATACTTATGTTGGGATATGTAGGTTCCTTCTGGTTTTTGAGAAATTTGAAAACCAAGAAAAAATGTTAACTCACCCATCATACTCATTTCAAACTCAGATTTCATTAGATTAGCAAAAGAGTCAGTCAAAGATTGCTGAGTTGAACCAAATATAATGTCATCAACATAAATTTGAACAATCAAAACATTTTTCTTATCTTTATTTATAAAAAGGGTTGGATCTGCATTTCCCTTAACATAATTATTTTGAAGCAAAAATCCAGTAAGTCTATCATACCATGCTCGTGGGGCTTGTTTAAGGCCATACAAAGCTTTGGTAAGTCTAAAAACATGATCAGGATGTTTTGTATCTTCAAAGCCAGGAGGTTGTTCAACAAAAACTTCCTCTTGAACATAACCATTAAGAAAAGCAAATTTCACATCCATTTGAAATAGTTTGAAATTAAATAATGCTGCAAAGGCAAGTAGAATACGGATAGATTCAAGTCTAGCTACTGGAGCATAGGTTTCTTCATAGTCTATTCCTTCTTGCTGATTATAGCCTTTAGCAACAAGTCTAGCTTTATTTCTAACAATGACTCCATTTTCATCACATTTATTCCTGAAAACCCATTTTACTCCAATAACAGAAGTTTCCTTAGGTCTCTCAACCAAGGTCCAGACTTTATTCCTTTCGAATTCATTTAGTTCATCTTGCATTTCTTTGATCCAATCATCATCACCTAAAGCTTCATCAGTGCTTTTAGGCTCTAATTGGGAAAGAAATGCTAGATGTTCTACTTCATTTCTTAAGGAACTTCTAGTCCTTACAGGTTGATTTACATCACCAATGATACTATCACTGGGATGATTCTTAAGAAACACCTGATTTGGGTTTTGTAAAACCTGTTCATCAACATAGGGTAGAAAGTCTTCTGGGGTAAATGTTTCAGAAGCATCTTCTAGAACAATTTCCTTATCAGAAGGTTCTTCTATCAACGGTTGACAATCAGTTTTTGAAAACACATCCGAAGATGTAGGTTGGGAGGTTTTAAAAACAAAAGGATCTGATTCATCAAATTTTACATGTACTGTTTCCTCAATAGTACAAGTATTTTTATTAAAAACTCTATATGCCTTAGAGGTTGTGGAATAACCTAAGAAAATCCCTTCATCTGATTTTGGTGCGAATTTATGTAAGTTATCTTTAGTATTCAAGATGAATACTTTTCAACCAAAAACCTTGAAGTAGGAGAGTCTAGGTTTTCTACCATTCCATAACTCATAAGGAGTTTTATTAAGAAAAGGTCTAATCAAAACTCGATTTATAGTATAACAAGCAGTACTTACAGCTTCAGCCCAGAAATGTCTAGCAATAGAATATTCACTCAACATGGTTCTAGTTATCTCTTGAAGAATTCTATTTCTTCTTTCAACTACACCATTCTGTTGAGGAGTTCTAGGTGCTGAAAAGTTGTGAGTAATACCTTTCTTACTACAAAAAGTTTCAAAATCAGAATTTTGAAATTCTCCTCCATGATCACTATGAATAGTTTTCAATGGAAGGTTTTTCTCATTTTTAACTTGGGCTCTAAAACTTTTGAAATAAGAAAAAGCTTCAGATTTTCTTGCTAGAAAATAGACCCATGTAAATCTAGTGTAATCATCAACAAGAACAAACACATAGTATTTGCCTCCAATGCTTCCAGTTTGTGTTGGACCAAAAAGATCCATATGCACCAACTGTAATGCATCGGTTGTTGAGACTTCACCGATCGACTTAAAACTAGATTTATGTTGCTTGCCATATTGACAAGGATCACAAACTTTAGAAGAATCAAATCTAAGATCCGGTAGATCCTTAACAAGTTTCTTCCTAGAGAGTTTACATAGGTTCCTAAGATTACAGTGTCCTAGTCTTCTATGCCATAACCAAGAGTGATCTTCCATTGCACTTAGGCAAGGTAAATCTTGGCTTCTTAGGTCTTCTAAGTTTAAGGTATAAACATTCTCTTGCCTATTGGCTGAGAGAATAAATTCTTCCTTGGAATTGTGAACTAAGCATTTATCATTCCTAAAATTCACAAGGTAACCTTCATCACATAACTGACTTATGCTAATGAGGTTGTGCTTAAGACCTTTAACAAAAAGAACATTTGAAATCAAAGTTTTACCTAAAAGAACAATATTACCAATACCAACAATCTCTCCCTTAGCATTGTCTCCGAAAGTTACCTTTCCTCCTTTCGTTTTGATAATCTTTTCAAAAAAGATTTTGTTACCAGTCATATGCCGGGAACATCCACTATCCATGTACCAAATATTGTTGCTGGAACTTTCTTTATTTTCCTGAAATTAAGAACAAAGTTAGATTTTCGGAATCCAAACTTGTTTGGATCCAAGATTTCCAGACAATAAAATTTTTGGTACCCACATTTTCTTAGAAAAATAAGCTTTATGAAAACCTAAGGATTGAGTTTTGTTTAAGGAACAATTTCTTGCCCAGTGACCACCACATTGACATTTAGTACAAAATGGGGCACTTTGAGGAAAAAAATAATTGTTGCTGAAAACAGGTTTTGCTTGGGTATAACCAAATCCGGATTTATTTCTTAAAGGTCGTATTTGAGAATACATTTTATCAAAATTTTCCTTACCATGGGTAAAGTTTGATAAACACTTCTTTAAGGAAAAAATTTCAGACTTGAGTTTTACAACCAAGTTTTTATCCTCAAAATCATTAGTTTTGGAACTAGAGTTAGGCTCGAAAACATTTTTATTAGAAATTACTTTTTCTAATTCTTTAGCAAGTTTGTTCTTCTCAGAACTTACTTCCTCAAGATTTTTTGAAATATTTTCAAAATCAGCATTTTTCTTATCAAGATCTTTAGAAAGATCTGATATCTCTTTAGTAAGAATAGAATTCCTAGAATTTTCCTTATCAAGTTTCTTGTTGAGTTTGGAATTCTCAATCTCAAGAAGTTCAGCAAACCTAGAGACTTCTTCAAAAGTAGGTAAAGTATTTTCCTCATCAGAAGATGATTCTTCATCAGAAGAGTTATAATACTTACTATCATTAGAATTTAAAGAAACATTGGTCAATGATTCAGCATTTCGTACCTTAGCCATAAGACAATGATTTTCAATGGGTAATCTGGCTATAAGACCAAGATTCTTCTGTCCTGAAGATTCATAATCAGAAGATTCATCTGAAGAGTCACCACCACTGGCACTCCAGGTGTCATTAGCTTTCAGAACTTTCTTAGCTTTGGCTTTGTAATACTTCTTCCTGTTCTTTTCTGAATGCCTTTCCTTCCTTTCTTTCTTTCTGAGCATAGGTCAATCTGGTCTAATATGTCCAGCTCTTTTACATTCATAACAAGTAACTTCTCCATCTTTCTTATCTTTCCTATCCTTCTTCTTATACTTGGATTGAAAGTTTCTCTGTCCAGCTATCTTGTTCATCCTTCGAGCAAGATTGGCTAATTAATTTTCTGAAACTTCACTTTCACTAGATTCAGATTGAAAAATGACTTTCTTAGATTTGGATCTAGTAACTCTCTCAGGAGTCTTAGCTTTCATCTGATTTGAAGTTGAAGTAAAAGCAACAGTTCCATTTCCATTCTTCTTCTTGATGTTGTTAGCATCTCTCTTCATTCTTGTCTCATGTTGTAGAAGAGTTCCAAATAATTAATCAAGAGTAATTTGAGTAACCTTCCTGTTCTCATCTATA
This sequence comes from Viscum album, assembly GCA_963277665.1. Taxonomy (NCBI): domain Eukaryota; kingdom Viridiplantae; phylum Streptophyta; class Magnoliopsida; order Santalales; family Viscaceae; genus Viscum; species Viscum album. Next base: position 936,091,466 of record OY728129.1, on the reverse strand, counting down.
ACTGTTCTCTTGGATTCCCACTCATTGGGCATAATATCAATTATCTTGTCCACAAGAGCTTCATCATCTAAACCTTTTTCTACCATAGATTGTAGACTGTTGACGATAGTCATAAATCTTTGTTGAACTTTACAGATAGGTTCTCCATAAGGAAAATTAAAGCCATGATATTCAGCTCTAAGCATAGCTCTTCTAGTCTCAATCACCTTAGAAGTCCCAAAGTGTGTAACCTCTAACTTCTTCCATATACAGTTAGCTGCTTCACAAGAAGAAATTTGGCTATATATATTTCTAGTCATTGAACACAGTAAAATATTGCGTACCTTATAGTTGAGTTGATATTCTTGCTTCTCCTGGTTAGAAAAGGTTCTGACTTCCTTGTCAGGAATTTTATAATCACCAGTAAGCATCACAAAGTTATCTACCCCAGTATTGATAACAAAAGTCTTCATACGATCTCTCCAGTATTCATAATCATTACCATCAAAGATAGGTGGTCTTGTAGGATTTAGATTGTCAATAGATCCAACGTTCATTCCTGCCATACTTGAAAATAACTTGGAAACAAACTTGTTAATAGCAAAAGATTCGTAATCAAAAAGTTCGGAATGAGAAAAGTTCGGAATGGATAAACCGGAATGACAAAGTTCGGAATGAAAAAGTTGAGCAAGAAAAACTTGTATGTGAGTACAAGTATTTCAGTAACCTTGGCTCTGATACCAAATGTAAGAATGGTATAGAGTAAGAGGTTTCCAACCTCTGATACCAATTGTAGGATCGAAATATAATATGAGATGCTCAATATACAAGAGGGGGGGGGGGTGAATTGTATACTTTAAAAATTCCTTTGGAACCTTTAAAGTTAGTTATGAACAACTAAAGTTTCCTTAAGAAAAGGAAAGGACTAAGTTTAACAAAGTTAAACTAAGTAGATTCACAACACCTCTAACACCGAACTAAACTTGGAAAGAGATTCCAAAAGCAGATTCCGGAAATATGGTTCCGGAAATTGAAACTTAACAAAAGTTACAATATGAGATTCTACCTTAAAGCGTATAGAATCTAAACTAATCAGAGTAAGAAAGGAAGTATAAGAAAGTTATACTTTCCTTAAGATACAAATTGCAGCGGAATAAAAACAAGTAGTACAACTACTAGTAACAAGATAATAGTCTTTTAACCCAAAGAGAAGGGTATCCAACAACCTTGGATAAAGGTCCCTTGATTTATACTTTCAAGCAAGTCTGTCTTACCCACACCAGGGTAAGCCCTCGATACGAAGATCGGAGTCTCTGTCTTGCTATCCCCGCAAGCCCTCAACTTCAAGGTATTTGGCAACCTCTGTCTTCCTCAGCAAGGAAGTCCTCGATCTTTAAGGTAGTCGGCAACCTCTGTCTTTCTCAGCAAGAAAGCCCTCGATCTTTAAGGTAGTCGGCACCTCTGTCTTCCTATCCCCGGAAGCCCTCGAATGTAATCACCAACATTCGGAGTCGCACGAAGCTTTGAGAGTTAATAAGAGACTCTCTCTCTAGAAATCACTTCAACAGCATGTAAGCACTTTTTCAGCAATCAACATATGCATCAGCCATCAGCAGCGAGCTCTTTCAAATGAGCTCCTATTTATAGGTAAGGTCGGCTCCTTCTCCAACGGTCATATTTCCCTTAAAGTTCGGAGGGACCTGTACACGTGTCACTTAGACAACGGTTAGTTTATAACAAAATGGACGACATCGTTTTATAACAAGATAAGTGTAACAGAATGTACGACATCGTTTTAAACTCTAACATAAAGGTTCGGAATAGAAATTTCGGAGTGAAAGTTCGGAGTGAATGAATTCAGAGTGTATAAAACAATGATAATCAGATTCTGTTTAATAGGTGAATTCGGAATGAGAATTCGGAATAGGAATTCGTCATCAGAAATCGTAATGAGAATTCGTCATTAGAATTCGTAATGAGAATTCATCATCAGAATAGTAATGAGAATTCATCATCAGAATTCGTAATGAGAATTCTTTATCAATATTCGTAATGAGAATTCGGAATGAGATTTCTTCATTAGAATTCGTAATGAGAATTCTTCATTGGAATTCGTAATGAGAATTCTTCTTCAGAATTCGTAATGAGAATTCGGAATGGGATTTCTTCATTAGAATTCGTAATGAGAATTCTTCTTCAGAATTCGTAATGAGAATTCGGAATGGGATTTCTTCATTAGAATTCGTAATGAGAATTCTTCTTCAGAATTCGTATCCTGAATCTGGAATAGAACTAAGTCAGAATTCATATCCGGAATTCGGAATGAAACTTCCTTATAGTTCTTGTCCAGAACCGAATCCTAAAAACAGAATGCTTTTATATCAAAGTTTTTATGATTCCGAGAAAGTGAATCCGAATTTCATACTTAAGAAAAATATTAATGAAAATATGATAAGGATAAATTTTTCTTATAAAAGCGATTTTCCTTAAGAAATCATTTTTCCTTATAAAAGCAATTTTCCTTAGGAAAGCATTTTTCCTTACAAAAGCGATTTTCCTTAGAAAAGAATTTTTCCTTACAAAAGCGATTTTCCTTAAAGATAAGGTGTTTGTGATTTTCAAAACAAGAAGGAATGGAAAAGTCATAAGGAAAACCTTATTGACTCAACAATTCTATCACTATGGATAACCTAGATTTAAACTTAGAAAATAAAAAGTTGTGATATAATTTTCATTTATAATTTTATCCTTATATTTTTAAAGTTTCCTTTTATATTCTTATTATCTAAGTATTCAAGACACCCTAATTGTATTTATTTTTCTTAGTTAATATAAGGAAATATGAGAACCCGTGATAATAATCAATGTGATGATTTCTCTAATGAAATACCAAATATGGTGAGAACAAAAGATCAAAATTTCATAAAAGTACTGGCTCAACTGGATCAAGTTATGAATAATAACATGAATCATGTGGAACACCCTCCTTATCCTATGAAAGATAAAGTTTTGGTCAAATCATTTATTTGACAAAGGCCTTATATATTTAGTGGATCTTCTGATCCCCTCATTGCTGAACAATGTATTAACTCCATTGATAATATATTCTCTATTATTAAATGATTAAAAGAAGAGAAATTTGTGTTGGAATTATATTATTTTGATGGAGAAGATGATAAGTGGTGGAAACTGTTCAAAAACACAAATTCTAAGGGGGAAATTGATTCCATGGAATGGGAATCATTCAATAAATTGTTTTGTAATAAATATTTCCCCCAAACTCTCCATATTAAGATGGAGAGGGAGTTACTTAGACTAAAGAAAAAGGAATATGAGTTTATCGAGGAATATGAGGAAAACTTTACATGACTTGCACGAGATGACCTTGGATTTATTATGAACACTGAATCTAGGGTGAATCACTTCTTTACCCGACTAAGGCCAAGTCTAAAAAATGAGTTGGTGATTCAAGACTTTGAGATCTATGAGGATATTGTATATTGTTCCATTACAGTTTAAATAGAGACCAAATACACTTAGTGGTATCATGGGATTTAAGATAAAAAACATAAAATAGAGTTTAATTTGGGAGGATCAATAGATAAATCCCATGGTGGAAAGAAATCCCAACATCCCACGTGTCAAAAGAGTGGGAATAAATATAAAAAAAACTATTTAAAGGGAACCAAGAGGAACTTAAAATGTGTAAGAGATGGGTATCATGATAACTTTTTCTGAAAGGATATGAAGAAGCCCACAAATGCAGAAGAATAAGAGAAGTTTTAGATCAAAACTCAACTTGTAGTATAGAGTTTCAACTACCAAGAACATGGTAATTATGCAAGAAAATACCTTAAAATAAAGTTTGTTGTAGGAAATCAACAACGAAAACCTCCAAGGAAACAAGGAAGGTAATATGCTATCATTACTGCTGAGGTGGTGGTCAACAATGATATAGTGATTGGTATGCTGGTTATTCATTAAATAATATAAAATATACTATTTTAGTCTAGTTTTATGAATTATTTCATATCTTGAATGTTTAGTATAAATATTCAAACACAACCTCAAAATATAGAGGTTGAGTTAACTGTGATAATAGAAAATGGGAAAATTATTGCCTCCAAAGTATATAACCCATCCATAGTTAATGATTGTGGGTTGAACCTCCCATCAAATCTCATCTTACTTCCTTCGGTGGAGTTTTATGCTATATTGGGCTTGGATTGGGTATCTTTATACAAAGACAACATCAACTGTCAGGAAAGGGGAATCACTCTTCATATCTCGAGGCATCCACCAATTATATATTAGAGTAAGGAGGATGATGAATCTTTTTCAGAATCATCATCTCAACTGTGGATATTATTACCTTATAATCAAGAATATCTTTCTTAAATGATTAATACAAAGGATAGGATTATCCTCTAAGACGTTCTAATTATGAGGGACTACACTGATGTGTTCCCTGAAGAATTTCCTGGACTTCCTCCTGTCTGATAGGTTGAGTTATCAATTGAACGTATTCCTAGATCTTTTCCTATATCAAAGACACCTTATAGAATAACCACCATTGATTTGAAAGAACTAAATAATCTATTACAATAGAATTTGGAAAAGGATTTCATATGAAAGAGTTCCTCACCGTGGGGTGTGTCAAGGATGGATCAACGCACCTCTGCATTGATTATCGTAAGCTCAAAAAAATCACAATAAAGAACAATTAGCCCCTACCACATATTGATGACTTGTTCGATTAACTATATGGGGCCAAGTATTTCTATAATGTGGACCTTCAGTTGGGATATCACCAAATAAAGATGAGGAAGGAAGATATTCCCAAGACTACATTTCGAATGTGGTATGAACACTATGAGTTCATAGTGATGCTTTTTAGAATCCCTAATGATCCATAAATATTCATGGACTTACGAATAGAGTCTTTAAATATTATATCGACAAATTTTTGGTAGTCTTTATTGATGATATTCTTAACTACTCCAAGATAAAGGAGGAACACGAGGATCATTTGAATACTATGCTAAATACATTGCGAAGGGAGAATCTATATGAAAAGTATAGTAAATGTGAGTTCTATATGGAATAGGTATCATTATTAGGGCATGTTGTCACCAAAAAGGGATATCTATATACCCTTCCAAGAAAAATGAAATTGAAGAGTGGACCAGACCAACATCTATAATGAAGAACCATAGTTTCCTTGTTCTATCTTTGGAACTTATCATAATTTTCAAACCCATTGACCAAGATAACTCAAAATGGAGTAAAGTTTTTCTGGACTAGTGAATGTGAAGTCTGCTTCAAAGAGTTGAAAAAGAGGCTTATCACCACACCAATAATCACACTACCAACAAGTGGGGAACTCTTTATCATATACAAAAAATACTTCAAAGAAGGTATTAGTTTGTGTATTAATGAAAAATGATAAAATTATAGCCTATACCTCAAGGAAACTAAAATTTCATGAGAAAAATTATCCCATGCATGATATGGAGTTGGAAGCTGTTATCTTTATATTAAAAATATGGAAGCATTTTCTATATATGGAGAAGTGTGAGATTTATACTGATTATAATAGCCTCAAATATATATTCACCTAGAAGGAACTTAATATTATTCAATTAATATGTTTAGAGATCATCAAGGATTATGAATAATCAATCCACTACCATCTTCTTAGGGAAAAAAAGCATTAGATGCTCTAAGTAGAAATGACCATGCAACTTTATCCATGATGAGAATTGAGAAGGATCCAATCTTCTTATACTTTCGATGGATGGACATGGGAATTGTTAAAGAAGGTACATCAAAATTCCTTTCAAAAATGATTGCTCAACCATCCCTTATGGAGAAAATAAAGGATTATCAAAGTGTTATTGTGGAAATCCAGAAGAAAGTGGAAGCTATAATAAAGGATAAATCCTCAGAGTTCAAAATTGATGCGGAATGAGTCATAAGATTTGGGTCATGACTATGTATACCGTCCAATCAATATATAAAGAAATTTATTTTGAATGACACACATAGATCAACCTTCTTTATTCACCTAGTGATAAAAAAGATTTATTGAGATCTATGATACAACTATTAGTGGGACAAAATAAATAAATAGATCATAGAATACACATTTACATGTATGTTTTGTGAGTAAGTGAAGTATGAAAGACAAAATACTAAGGGGGTGATGAAACTATTACCCTTACCAACATGGAAATGGAAAAACATCACTGTGGACTTTGTCACTGGACTTCCAAAGACATCCAGAGGAAATAATTCTATATGGGTTGTTATATTTTTTCTTACAAATAGATATCACTTTATTTCCATTCTATAGGACATCTAACTCGATCAACTTACATAAATATACATCAAAGAAGTGGTGATGCTGCATGGAGTGCCACATTCGACTGTGTCCAATCGAGATTCAAGATTCACCTCTAAGTTCTGGAAAATTCCCCACCATGCTCTAAACATTGAGATGAACTTTAGTACAAATTTTCATCCTCAAAATGATTCCCAATTTAAATAGACTATTTAGACACCATAAGACATGTTGAGAGCATGTTCTAGGAACTTTAAAGGAGGATAGTACCAATATCTAACTCTGGTTGAGTTCTCTTACAAAAATTATTTCCAATCAATAATCCAAATAGATCCATATGAATCCATTTATGGGAAAAGATGTAAAACACCTATATACTAGGATAAATTCAGTGAACATCAGTTTTTGGGATCTAAAATGGATGAAGAAATGGTAGAAATGGTGAAAAACATTTAGCAGAACATCAAGGCAAACCAAAGTTGACAGAAGATATATGAAAATAACCATCAGAATGAATTAGAGTTTAAGGTTTATTATAAGTTATTCCTCCACATATCTATATGGAAGAGAGTCATGAGATTTGTGAAGAAAGGAAAGCTAATTCCTAGGTATGTCGGCTCCTTCAATATCCGTTCTCATGTCAGAGTTGTGACCTATAAACTATATTTTTCACCAACTATATCTCAAGTGCATGATGTATTCCACATATACCTATTGAGAAATTAAATTCTAGATCCCTAACATGTTCTGAATTCATAGGTGGTACAACTTGAAAATGATATCTCTTATGAGGAAGAACCTATGAAGATCATGAACCGTAGAGACACAGTTCTTCACAGCAGGAAAAATAACCTATTTAAAGTACTATGGAGGAACCATAAATATGATGATGAAATATGGGAACAAGTTTAAGTGATGAAGGAGAATTACCCTCACCTTTTCTCACCTTATTATGTAAAACAAAATTTTGAGGGTGAAATTTCATAAAGGGGTAAGAATGTAACGAACCTGAATTTTAACAATAGAATTTTACTTATTATAATTATGTCATGAAAAGAATAACATAAAGAAACCAAATAATTTTATTCTAAAAATTAAAGAATGATACATTAGTAACCAAACAAACTAATAATAATTCCAAATATTACAATAGTATAATAAATAGAAAATAATATGATAAGAAAAGGAAAAATTGGATATGCTAAATCCATTAGAATGATCACACTCATGAAGAAAGATGTAGAAATAAAACATAATGTTAATAATAAAATATCAATTTAAAATAAGAAACTATAAATAAAAATTATATATCTTATAAATAAAAATATTATATATTTATATAATGGAATAAATAAATAAATGTTTTAAAAATGATAAATTAAGTGTTGGTATTTTTGTGAAACATATTTGTCTATTTAAAATTCTATAATTAATATAATGATTTAAAAAAATATTTATTTTCATAAAATAGATTCATAAATTAATATTTTTTTCTTATAATTATAATTTAATTTTATTAGACCATAATAAAAGTTTCAAAGTGTCATAAAATCAGTTATAATATTAAAATAAATTTTTTTGGAATAAATAATGATTTTAATTAAAAATTAAATTTCTCATAGTAAGAATTTTGTCTTCATAAAATGGATTTTTATAATATATATGTTGAAAAATGGTTAGGGTGAATTCTTGGTATTTTTCTAAAATAGTATAATTTTTGATGAATAGTGAAATACTCCAATTTACACCACTTAACATTTTAAGCCAAATACATGAATTTTTGAGACATGGACGTTGTAAGAACCCATTATTTAAAACTCACATGGACTAGTTACTTTAATTGGTCATAGGAATAAACACTATTGATAGTCCTGAGTTAGAATAATAAACTAATGAATAAAATAATTAAACACTCAACTCCCCCTATAAATACCACCCTCACCAGCTCTTCTCCTCACATCTTCAAAGATTTGAAGATTGATAATATTTTGCTCAATTCCTCTCCCAAGTCTCTTCCCCATGTATTTTTCTTTATGGTCTCACAAAAAGACCATTTACAAGTTCCTTAAGGAGGTTCTCAAAGAGGCGATATTCAAGAGGTAAAATCCTCCTTCTTTCTGTTTTAATTTTTTTTATTTTCTTATCCTCTCCTTATGTCCCCTATCTAAAATAGAATGATTACTACAGTATCATATATATAATAATTTTATTATGTTAATGGAATATCCATCATCATATCTCTTCTCCCATTCTTTTATTCTAAAAATGAAAACATCGTTTGTAACATGTAAATTCACCGCTTTCGCGGACGATGAGTTTTTTTTACATTACTGCCTTTAAGGATGGTCATAAAACCATTATTATGGTTAAAAAAGATTTTTAAATTTATATTATAATTTTTTTCATGTTCTGTGACTTATATATATTCATAATATTAAATAATAAAACCAAACTAGTTCGTGATGATCGAAAAATCCCCAAAATAAACTAAACATTTATCATTATCATTTTATCTAATGAATCATTATCATACTAGAAATAAAAATGATTAATGGAACTATTTAAATTTTTTAGGTGCATCGGTATCATATAATTTTACTTCGAGAGTTTTTCTTCTATTTTAAAATAACTCCCATAATTAAACTAAAGGGAACTTATCATAAAATCATGAAATAAACGCACCTAGAAAAATGAAATTGAACATTATAACTCATAGAAATGACCATAAATTAACTTAATAAAATTGTAATAAATAAAATACATGTATAATAAGTTATTAATTAATTAATTTATCTTATTTGATTATCCTTAACATTAAGTGCAAGTTCATAACACTTTTGGACATAAGGTAAGGGATCTCTCAGAATCTCCATTTTTTTCCTTTGAGACAGTCTTTCTGTCTCTTTACATCAATTTATTTCTTCATTATTCTTATGTAAATATAATAAATTCTTGTCATATGTTTCAAAATTATGTATCCAGATAAATTCATCCTTCTTTTTTGGAAAACAGATATTTTAAAATGTCCCCTTTTCAATTCCTCCCTATAAGCAATCCCAATTAAAGGGAACTTCCCAATTTATTACCACCTTTTAAGTACAATCCATAATATGTTTTAATCCAACATTATTTTTCTAAAATTACTAATTTTATCATTAAAAAACTAACATAGTTAATTTTTAGTTTTATGAAAAAAATATTCCTTTAACCCTTTTAATGGCTGTTTAATATTTTTCTTTAAACCACACTAAAGTGTCACATTTCTAAAGTTTATTAAAGACTCTTTTTACACGTTTTCACCTAATTTGGAAAAATTTTATCATGATCTATTACTATTTTCTATTATTAATTTCCATGTATGATTTAAATCCATTCTTTCATGGATACTGTTATGAAATACCCTTTTTTAATGCCTTATGAAATGATTACAAAACCAATTTCTTTCCATGGGTAAACCTTATATTTATTCCTTATGTTTTATTCTTCATGTGGCCCACATATTCATGAACATGTTATGATGGGTGTGACTAGATACCACTACAATGCATTGTGTATTGTTTAGTCTCATGAGACATCATGTATGGGATTAGGGAGAAAACCTAATCCATTATAGGACTTTGTCCACCATGTGATATTGTCTTGGAAGTTATCCTTGACTCATGTTTATGTCATGGTATATATTGCTACCATATTCCTATATTTACATGATCATATGATTCCATGTTCTACTTTTTATGCTTCAACATGATTATCCACAATCCATGCTTTTTATATTATCATGTTATGCCTTCTAACCCTGTGTTATGATTCTTTTCTATGATTCTTACCTTATTGGGATTTTTAGCTCATCCCTTTTGTCTATATATTCCCCAGGTTGTCCTATATAGATTTAAGAGCTCAAAGGATGTTAGGATCTCATTATGGAATATTAATTAAGAGATGTTTTATTATAGTTCCATGTTTTTTATTTTATATACCTAGTTTTCAAAAGACAGTAGAATATACAATCCTTTGTTTTTATTTGATGGTTAATTATGATTATAATCAAGTAATAATATGTGTAAAAGGATATGGTATCTATATTAGGACTCTACAGTACTCCTTTTCCCCAAGTCTCTGGCATCCTATAAGCATCATTAAACCATCACAATCTTATAAATCCTACTATAGCATATGGAACCTAACCTAATCTTCCTCCTAGATATCACTTCGTTTAACATTGATAGCAATAAAAAAATTGAATCAAATTAATTTTAAAGAAAGAACACACCCATCTTGAAATGGTTCTTAGTATATTTTTAACTACTGGCTATTGACTTTAATGGGTGTTCCATATCCTCTTTAAATTTTGATCATTCCATAAGGGAAAACCTTAAAAACTTTAAAAGGTCCCAACCATCATGATTTAAGTTTTATAGGGAAAATATATAGGTGAGAATTATATAACAAAAATTTATCCCCTGGTATGAATATCTATCTTGTGATGCATCGGTCATTACATTACTTTGCTTTTTTCCTTATAAATCTAGTCATTTTTATAAGCATACCATATGATCTTTTCCAGCTTATCCATTTTAAATAATGTTTGTTTTCAAAATTTTTGAGCATCAAGGTTTAGATTTTTGACTACCTAGTATGATCGATGTTCTAATTCTACTAGAAAATGATAGCATTTTTCATAAAAAAGTTGGAAATGAATAGTGAGGATGGATGTTTTATAAGCTATACATGATTCCCATATAACGTCATCAAGTTTGAGACTCTAATCTTTCATACTCATATTAACCACCTTTTACAAAATTTGTTTGATATGCCAATTAGAAAATTACACTTTCCCACTAGTTTTCAAGTATTGGGGAGTTCCAATGTTGTATCGAATCTTATATTTTTCAATAATCCATTTAGCAGAATTATTAATTAAATAAGAACCCCGATCTCTAATGAGTAATCAAAGGAATCCAAATTGGGAAAATATGTTTTCTTTAGAAAGTGCATGACTACCTTGTCAATTTCATGGGTGCTAACTTCTATTTCAACCCATTTTAAAATATAATCAAAACAAGAAAGATATAAAAATTTCCCTGAGAATTTGGAAATGATCCCATGAAATCAATCCCCAAAACATTGAAATTTTTTACTTCCAGGATAGGATTCTAGGGCATTTCATTATGTCTCCCAATATAACCTCTCTACTAACACATATCATAAATTTGTATAAAACTCCTTATATATCGATGAATTTTAGGTCATAATATCCCAATTTACAATATTTTATCCACAATGTGTTTAGGGCCATGATGATCTCGAATTGGTGACATATGAAGAGTTTTAGTAAACTTTGAATTTCATCCTCTAGAATGCAGTGTCACATTAAACCATCAACACAACACTTGAATAATAGAATCTCATCCCAATACCAACATGAAGAGTTGACAAAGAATTTCTTCCACTATTTATAGGAGGAGTGTGGTTAGAGGGACCCTGTAGAAAGATAGTTTATGATATTAGTGAAACATGTTTGTTCTTTCACATCCATATTGAATAGTGTTCAATTAGGGAAATCAACTTCAATATTCATCTCTTCATCATTATAGACATTTCTAAGTAGAAGTTGTAACACCCCGACCCCAGTTGCCCAGAGTCGGTGCATTATTATATAACATTGGCATGATCACAAGAAAGATCAAGTCTCGAAAGACCGATTAGTTTAGTAGCCTTGGAATAACTAGATACATTCATAAAGTTTACATTACATCATAAAGTGAAAACTACTACAACAAAATCTTGTCTTCATATCCCCTCATATTATCCCTGCAGGTCATTCATAAATTATTTCTTCACATCTTGGGAAAAATAAAACATTGAAAGGGGTGAGCTCAGATGCTCAGTAAGGATAACAATATAGCAGAAACATTCACAAATAAGAATAAACATTTAAGGAAATGTATAGCTAGAACAAAACCCTTTTAAACTTGAAATTCAGAATAATATGGAAAATATAAAATGAAATAATTCCATTTACTTATTCACATTGATATTCTACTAGTCGAATAATCACATGCAATATCAATAACCACTTTCATAATGATGGAATGCATAATGCCAGACTATCATAACCACGTAGCCAAGGCCTCGTGCCAAGACTAAAAATAAGATTTTGTCAAGGCCTTGTTCCAAGACACTAGTTTGTCTCATGAGACCTACCGATGCATCGAAAATCAATAGTAGGCTCCACCCGTCACTTATTAAGTCCAATGCATTCCCCATATGAATAGGTTTCAACATAACATAAACATTCGTATAAAAATTAGCATATAAAATGTCAATACTTTCACCATAAACCATGAATGTTATAAAAATAACACATCTATAGTAAAACATATCACAAAACCTTCAATACAATATGGAAGTTTTTATCATAATAAATCAACTTCAAATAAGCTTAAAATCCATCAAAGGATGTTGACATAGATGAAATCAAAACTATTTGAGAGAAATATCTATTTTTTTGAAATAATTTAAAAGTCACATAATTTTAAAATAAAACATTTACTTTGAAAATATCCTTATAATCTTGTAAGGAAAGCTTCTAAGATTTTATAATGGCGGAAAATAGTCGCACCCACCATATAAGTTAAAAAAAGGCATTCTTATCTTAATTCTGTCAAAAAGGTTAAAAAGGACTTTGTTTGGAAAATGACAGAAGGATTCCTTTATAAACCTATTATAAAAAGTCAACAAGGGTATAAATGTCTTTATCACATAGTCTTTAAAATATTAATAATGATTTGAAATACATTTTTATGAAACATGGATGTGGATGATAAAGAGGTCCCAGTAGATAATTATGTGTAAACAACCTCGGATAATGAAGAGATTGTGAAATAACCCTTACCAATTTAGAAACTTACGAAACATAAACCCCATGAAAGAGGTATCATACAATGAATATGTAAATACACATAAATTAAAGTTTATTACATAAATAATACAATTATGGGCAGTACATACACCACACAAAAGGTAATTGTGGCAATATGTCATGAATCTCACGAGAATAAGGAGTGAGATGAAAACCCCTTACCTTGTACTTTTCCTTAGTTGATGGTATGTTAATATGCTATATAATAGTTAAAACACTTTTATTAAATTATACAATAACCATATACATAATTATGAAATCATATATGATCTTTTAATAATGCTTCGTTAATAACACTTCAGTATTATCGTCGTTTCGGGTGTTAACTTACTCATTTTCTTTTATATGTTTTGTTACATAAGTCATGTTTATTATGTATAGGTTGTATCTTATTCATATCTAGAATTATATAAAGTTTTTAAGCATTATTTTTAATCATCAAATGAGAATTACACTTGAATGGATACGATGGGGAATGAATCTCATCGCATTCGTGGAGACGGTAGTCCGTACGTACACACAAGCGACAATATTATTCTTTTGATATTAAAATAATATATAATTGGATGGTATATCATATATAAAGAATAATTATCATGTTAGATTTTTTATTTACATGAATTACACATCATTATTATACCCATCCAAATAATAATGTTTTGAATAACAATTACACCACGACGTGGAGACGGTAAGCCGTACGTACACACGTATGGTGACATGTCATTAAAAGGATGGATAGAATACTGAATATGGTTGTACCATTGTTTATAATAACATCAAAGTATATATAAGATACTGGATTTATTATTTTATAATGGGAATAACAAAGAAAGAATAAGTGGAAGAAGAAAGGAACTTGAAAGAGGGTGGTGAAAACATTACCTCTTTTTCGGGTTCTTCCTTTTGATTTGATCAAAAAAGCTCCTTAGGTTGGCTTTTTGATAAAACTAAGGCCTCTAAGTTGAAGTGATTAAAGTTTAGAGAGTATTTGGGCAGGGTTTGGATGAACCAAAATGCTTTGAAAGATTGAAGAATTGGTTAGAAGTGGTGTCCTATATAAGGGGGAGGAGGGGCACCTTAAGAAAATCTTGAAATATTATTTTATAATAAATTCATATTCGGTTTATAATGGATAAAAAGTGGATTATTTAAAGGTTAAGGTGGGGATGAGTCTAAAACCACTCAACCATTATAATTTAGACAGGTTTGGGTCATTATATTAACCTTATCTTCCAGTTTTAACTCTTAGTTAATTAGTCCGACACTTACCATGTCACTTTTTATTTTTATATTATACAGTTAATAAACTTACTATATACCTTCAAGAGACCCCCAAGTGTTCCATTAATGATACCCCTATCATGATATAAGTCTTTTGGCCGAATCTTAGATTTTTAGGAATTGAATATAAATTAATAATATAATATTTGTTTTAAAAACTCTTTTATGTCAATTTTGACACTATTGGGTATTTTGTTCTTTATAAATTCATAACATCATTATTACTTCGAAAACAATTTATATAAAAAATAATAATATGTCATAATAACCTTCAAAATTATTGGAATTTATAAAAAGTCTCAAATTACATTTATTTGGGTATTTATAATATCAATTATCTTAATCTTTCATTAATACGGTAATTACTTTATCATCATTGTGTCATAAATAAATTAAATTATTTAATGTATAAAAATTATAAATAAAATAAATTATGTAGGAAATAATTTTATATTTCTAATGAATATTTATAGTAGAGAATATAACATATATAACCCTATGTAAAAATTGTTTTTCTAAAAGATATATGCTTATGCCATTTTTGTATTTACTTTAACTTAATTAATATAAAGTGTCCCTATCACCTACAAGTGGCTCCATGGGGTCCCCAAATCAACCCAAATATGCCCATTGTCGGACATATATCCACCAATAAGGTTAGGACATGTTTTAGGGTAATTTATTATTATTATAATATTATTTTTTTAACCTTATTTACTGGATTTACCCTTTAACCATGGTAAATAAAATATTTACCGAAGTAATTATTCAAAATGTCTAAAAATGAAAGTTACCTATTTACACAATTTGGACATCCTGATTCCAAATATGGAATCCATTTTTCCAAATTCAAAACACAGAAGTGGCAGAGATTAATTTAAAATTAATTTCCGCTGTT
Organism: Viscum album; assembly: GCA_963277665.1. NCBI lineage: Eukaryota > Viridiplantae > Streptophyta > Magnoliopsida > Santalales > Viscaceae > Viscum > Viscum album. The sequence goes on along the minus strand of OY728129.1, from coordinate 936,076,040 downwards.
AAAACAAAAAGCGTGTTTTTAAGAAATAATAACTATCAAAAGATTGATACTTGTTTATGTCTGGTTTAATTGTGAAAATTATGTCCAATGACCAAAATTGTATTAAATGGTAAAAATATATTCTAAATTTACTTTAAAACCACTGAAATTCAAAATTTATCACTATTAATTATTTCGATTAAAAAAGTTGTTTTTAATAAAAATTTAGTAGTTTTCACTATTCATCAAAATATAAAAGTTATCTGAAAAGTACCAAAATTTCCTCCTAGGATAATTTCGATATTCCAAATCCAAAAATGAAGTCCATTTTGAAAGATAAAATTTATAAAATTTCCAAAAGTGGGTATTACTATTCATAAGAGCTACTTTGATTGGTCGCAGTGTGTTAGAATCTCGAAGTTGCGTACAACACACGCTACTGTATTATTCAAAGGGAAGTGTACCGTGGAAGATTGGGGTGTTAAATTCTCCCCTCCTTCAAATAATTTCATGCTTGAAATTTTTAGAATATTACTGCATAAAAAGACTCAGGTGGTTCTTCATCATAAGTTCCTCGGGTTCCCACGTTGCCTCTTCCATTTTATGGTTTCTCCATAGAACTTTTACCAGACGAGTCGTCCGGTTTCTCAGCACTTGTTCTCTCGTATCAAGAATCCTAACTGGATCTTTTCATTAAGAGAGATCGGGTTCCAGTTCTAATTCCTCAAAGGTGAGTACATGCGTTGGGTTAGGCATGTATTTTCTCAACTGTGATACATGGAACACATCATGAACTTTGGAGAGATTTGGAGGCATTGCCAAACAGTAAGCTACAACCACAATTCGTTCTAGAATTTCGAAAGGACCAATGTACCTGGGACTCAATTTACCTTTCTTTCCAAAATGTATAACTCCCTTCCATGGAGATACCTCCAAGAAAACATGATCTCCCACCTGAAATTCCAAATCCTTTCTTCGGTTGTCAGCATAGCTCTTCTGCCTACTTTGATCTGCTTTGATGTGGTTTTGGATTACATTCACCTTTTCCATCATTTCCTCCACCAGTTCTGGGCCTACAAGTTTTCTTTCACCAACGTCATCCCAACAGGTTGGTGTGCGACATCTGTTTTCGTATAACGCTTCATATGGTGCCATCCGAATACTTGAATGGAAGCTATTGTTGTAGGAAAATTCTACCAGAGGTAAATATTGATCCCACATACCCTAAAAGTCAAGTGAGCAAGATATCAACATGTCTTCTAAGGTTTGAATAGTCTGTTATTATTGTCCATCTATTTGAGGGTGGTAAACAGGGCTCAAATGAAGTTCAGTATCCAAGGACTTTTGAAGACTCTTCCAGAATCTCGAAGTAAAATGGGTATCTCGATCCGAAACAATTGATAGGGGTACTCCATGAAGTCTCACAACTTCATTTATATATAGTCTTTCTAGAGTTTCAAGTGCTAAATCTTCCCTTATAGCAAGAAAATGTGTTGACTTGGTAAGACGATCAACAATGACCCATATTGAATCATTCCTTCTAGGAGTCTTTGGTAGTCCCATGAAAAAGTCCATAGTGATATTATCCCATTTCGAATCAGGTATGGGAAGAGGTTTCATGACTCCTCCAGGCTGTTGCCTTCCAGCTTTCACTTGTTGACAAACCATACATATTGACACAAAATCAGCAATCTCCCTCTTCATGTTGTCCCACCAAAAATGTTCCTTTAAATCTCTATACATTTTGGTGCTCCCAGGGTGTATAGAGAAATTGGAACTATGAGCATCATCTAACAATTCACTTTTTAAATCAGGTATATCGGGAACACAAAGTCTCTTCCTGAATTTCAAAATTCCTTCTTCATACACAAAGTCTCTAAATCTCCCATCATTCACAGCTTTAATCTTCTTTTGAAATTCTTCATCATCGGTCTGAGAACTCTTAATCCTTTCTAGTAACGATGGTTTGGCAACCATTTGAAAAAGCACTGATGTTTCACCTTCCATGGTTATTCCCATGTCCATCTTCACTAGATCCATGAAAATTGGATCCCTTTCAATTATCATATTGTTCAAAACTCCATGATATTTTCTTCTCAAAGCATCTGCCACCTTATTTGCCTTCCCCGGGTGGTAGTGTATCATACAATAATAATATTTGAGTAATTCAAGCCATCTCCTTTACCTCATGTTGAGTTATTTTTGTGAAAAAACATACTTCAAACTCTTGTGATCAGTATAAATCTCCCATTTTTCACCATAGAGGTAGTGTCTCCATATCTTCAAAGCAAAGATCACAGCTGCTAACTCGAGATCATGAGTAGGATAGTTTTTCTCATGAATTTTAAACTGTCGTGATGCATAGGCAATAACCTTATCATTCTTCATAAGGTCACAACCGAGTCATTTCTTCGATGCATCACTATAAATAACGAACCCATCATTCCCCGATGGTAGAGAAAATATGGGAGCATTGAATAATCTTCTCTTTAGTTCTTAATAACATTATTCAAACTCTTTTGTCCAAACAAATTTAACCCCTTTACGTGTGAGCTTTGTTAATGGATTAGCCAATCGGGAAAAATTTTAGACGAAACGACGATAATAACCTGCTAAACCAATAAAACTGCGTACCTCAGTTATACTCGTAGGTGCTGGACATTCTTGGATTGCCTTGGTCTTAGAAGGATCAACAGAGATTCATCTGTAGAGACAATATGGACAAGAAAAGAAATCTCCTGAAGCCAGAATTCACACTTTGCTAAACTTCCCATATAATTCATGTCTTCTTAGAGTCTTCAGGATAATGTGCAAGTGATTTTCACGATCTTCGTAGCTTTTGGAGTATAACAAGATATAATCAATAAATACCACCAAAAAATCATCGAGATATTCCTTGAAAATGCTATTTATTAGATCCATGAATACAGAGGGTGCATTAGTCATCCCAAAAGGCATTACTGTAAACTCATAATGCCCGTACCTGGTTCAAAATGCTGTCTTCAGAATGTATTCCTTCTTCACACACAACTAATGGTATCCAGATCGAAGGTCAATATTTGAAAGGTATAGAGCTCCATGCAGTTGGTCAAATAAATCATCAATGTGAGGTAGGGGATACTTGTTCTTTATTGTTATAGCATTGATCTCCCTGTAGTCGATACATTACCTCATAGATCCGTCTTTCTTTTTAACAAAAAGTACAGGGGCTCCCCATGGAGAAAAACTAGGGAGAATAAATCCCTTATTACTCAATTCCTCTAGTTGTTTCTTTAGTTCCACTAATTCTACAATGGCCATTCTATAAGGGGTCTTCAATATAGGCCTTGATCGAGGAATTAAATCAATGAAAAACTCAACTTCTCATTCTGGAGGATGTCCAGGTAAATATTCCAGAAACACATCTACATATTCTCTCACAATAGGTACATCCTATATTTGGAAATTCTTTTCCTCACCCATAGTTATTTCATTCTCTTCCTCCCCGATAATTGAATTTAGTTGAGCTACTAGGAGTGGATCTAGATAAGAATTAGGTGGTGACAATTCTGCTCTAAAAATAAGGTGTTGTTTGACATCATCATCAAAAATCATAACCTCCTTCTTCTTACAATAAATCTTCGCATCATGGTCCGAAAGCCAATCCATACTGAGGATTATATCAAACTCAATCATAGGTATGACAATGAGATCAGCGGATAAAGAAAATTATGTGCTCTAATGGGGAGTGATTCACAAAACTTCGTTGCAATGATACTTCCCTATAGAGTTTTATATGACAACTCCTTTGTTAAATCAAATTGGAAATATATAATTCTCTTAGAAAACTGGGAAGATATGAAACAATGCGATGATCCAAAATCAAATAAAGAATTTTCTAAACTTGAGGAAACCGTTAAATTATCTACCACCACGTCTTTCAGAGGTTCTACCTCAGCAGTGGTGATAGCATAAGCTTGGCCTTGATCCCTTGGCCTTTTCTGAGGAAAGTTCCCCTAACGCTTAGGAAATTCATTTGCATAATGTCCCATATCTCTACAATTATATCATTCCATATTGACATCAAATCTCTCCCTTGAAATCATGAGCTTGGTGACTTTTTCACCACACTTGTAACAGACTCCCATTCCTTTTAAGCAAGTACCGAGGTGTTTCTTCCCACATTTACTGTAGGATGGGTTTTAAACTTTTTCCTTCATCCCCTTATTTCCATTTACAGATTGATCAGAATATCACTTCTTCTATTTATTTTCTTTAAAGTCATAAGACTTAGAGATTTCTTTTTTTGTTTTGATAGCACATGAAACAATGTCTTCGTACGATGAGAAGGATTGTGAGACTAATGCTCGACGAAGAAATGGTTTTAACCCATAAAATAAATGATCAATATTACTTCTTGGGTTATGTATATAATCTCCAGCATACCTTGCTAACCTTGTAAATTTAACCTCATACTTTGCGATATTCTCATCCTCCTTTTGCCTCAGACTCAGAAATTGCCTTTCCATATCTACTCGATGGTCACGAGGAAAGTATTTTTATAAAAATAGATCTTTGAACTCCATCCATTATATATTTGATAATTCATCATCTTCCTTCATGTTTTGAATCAATGACTACCATTGATCAGCATCTCCAGTGAGGCGGTAAACTGCCATGATAACTTTTTCCCTTTCACTACTCCCCAAAGCCTGAAATATTTTCTCTAGGGAACTTATCCATTAGTCAGCTACCAATGGATTTTTACTCCCATTTAATGTTGGTGGTTTTTTCCTCATGAAGGGATCTAACATCGATCCTCTATACTGAGGATCAGGGTGCTCCATATGGGTAAAATTATTATTCATAACCTAAGTGAGTTATCCCAGTATGGTGATAAGCTGATCAGCACCAGTTACATCACCAGCTCCACTATAATTATCTTGAGCAGGAGGGAAATCCATACATGGAGTGTGTGCATTGATACGGTTTCCATTTCTTCCACTAGGCGCCATTTCTAAACAATGGCATAAACTAGATGAGTTTATGAATCAAAATACATAATTCCATACTTGTAAAACACTTAACATAAATTGAACAGTTTATGAATATAATCCATAATCATAAAAATGTTTTCTTTGAGGAAGTATATACTAATAAACCCTTAATAATGGTTCTTAAATAAAAGGAGAATTATCCTAAGTATATCCCCTGAGAGTGTCGTAACCAACAGTGAATAAAGGCCCGTTGTCATGCACGAGTTCCCGTTCGAGTCTAGCTCAAAGCGGTGTTTTCGGGTTTTACCGCTAGGTACATCTGTTCCAGATCCGCCTCTACCTACTCATATACAGACAAGGATTTATTTCTCGGAAAACTCATGAAATCTATATAATACAAAAATTCTAGGAAGTTTTTCTATACTAATCCTCAAAGTCCATATTAGGTCTATGTGCACTAATCAGAGTTTATCTAAATCTAGCTTCCAAGGTTTGTACTAAACTTCCTTTGATACCAACTGTAATGCCCCGACCCCAGTTTTCCCAGAGTCGGTGCATTATTACATAACATTGGCATGATCACAAGAAAGATCAAGTCTCGAAAGACCGATTATTTTAGTAGCCTTGGAATAACTAGATACATTCATAAAGTTTACATTACATCATAAAGTGAAATCTACTACAACAACATCTTGTCTTCATATCCACTCATATTATCTCTACAGGTCATTCATAAATTAATTCTTCACATCCTGGAAAAATAAAACATTTAAAGGGGTGAGCTTAGTTGGTCAGTAAGGATAACAATATAGCGGAAACATTCATAAATAAGCATAAACATTTAAGGAAATGTATAGCTAAAACAAAAGTTTTTTAAACTTGAACTTCAGCATAATATGGAAAAGATAAAATGAAATAATTCCATTTACTTATTCACATGGATATTCTACTAGTCTAATAATCACATGCAATATCAATAACCACTTTCATAATGATGGAATGCATAATTCCAGACTATCATAACCACGTAGCCAAGGCCTCATGCCAAGACTACAAATAAGATTTTGTCAAGGCCTCGTGCCAAGACACTAGTTTGTCTCATGAGACCTACCAATGCATTGAGGAGCTATAGTGGGCTCCACCCATCACTTATTAAGTCCAATGCATTCCTCATATAAACAGGTTTCAACATAACATAAACATTCGTATTAAAACTAGCATACGAAATGTCAATACTTTCACCATAAACCATGAATGGTTTAAAAATAACACATCCACTATAAAAAATATTAAAAAACCTTCAATACAATATGGAAGTGTTGTATCATAATAAATCAACTTCAAATAAGCTTAAAATCCATCAAAGGATGTTGACATAGATGAAATCAAAACTATTTAAGAGAAATATCTATTTTTTTGAAATCATTTAAAAGTCACATAATATTAAAATAAAACATTTACTTTGAAAATATAATTATAAGCTTGTAAGGGAAGATTATAAGATTTTATAATGGCAGAAAATAGCCGCAACCACTGTATAAGTTAAAAAAAGACATTCTTATCTTAATTCTGTCGAAAAGGTCAAAAAGGACCTTGTTTGGAAAACGACGGAAATACTCATTTATAAACCTCTTATAAAAAGTAAACAAGGGTATAAATGTCTTTATCCCATAGTCTTTAAAATATTAATAATGATTTGAAATACTTTTTTAAGAAACATGGATGTGGATGATAAAGAGGTCCCAGTAGATAATTACATAAAAACAACCTTGGATAACGAAGAGATTGTGAAATAACCCTTACCAATTTTGTAACTTACAAAACATACACCCCGTGAAGGAGGTATCATATAGTGAATATGTAAATACAAATAAATTAAAGTTTATTACATAAAGAATAAAATTATGGGTAGTACATACACCACACAAAAGGTAATTGTGGCAATATGGCATGAATCTCACGGGAATAAGGAGTGAGATGAAAACACCTTACCTTGTACTTTTCCTTAGTAGATGGTATGTTAAACTCCTTTATAATAGTTAAAAAATTGTTATTAAATTATACAAGAACCATATACATAATTATGATATCATATATGATCTTCAAATAATGCTTCGTTAATAATACTTTAGTATTATCGTCGTTTCAGGTGTTAACTTACTCGTTTTCTTTTATATGTTTTATTACATAAGTCATGTTTGTTATGGATAGGTTGTATATTATTCATATCCAGAATGATATAAAGTTCTTAAACATTATTTTTAATCATCAAATGAGAATTAGACTTGAATGGATATGATGGGGAATGAATCTCATCGCATTCGTGGAGACGGTAGTCCGTACGTACGCACGAGCAAAAATATTATTCTTTTGATATTAAAATAATATATAATTGGATGGTATATTAGATATACAGAATAATTATCATGTTATATTTATTATTTACATGAATTTCACATCATTATTATACCCATCCAAATAATAATGTTTTGAATAACAATTACGCCACGACATGGAGACGGTAAGCCGTACGTACACACGTATGGTGACATGCCATTAAAAGGATGGATAGAATACTGAATATGGTTGTACCATGTTTATAATAACATCACAGTATATATAAGATACTGGATTTATTATTTTAGAATGGGAATAACAAATAAAGAATAAGTGGAAGAAGAAAGGAACTTGAAAGAGGGTGGTGAAAACATTACCTCTTCTTCGGGTTCTTCCTTTTGATTTGAACAAAAGGGATCCTTAGGTTAGCTTTCTGATCAAACTAATGCCTCTATGTTTAAGTGAGGAAAGTTGAGAGAGTATTTGGGTAGGGTTTGGCCGAACCGAAAGGCTTTTATTGTGTGAATAATTGGTTAGAAGTGGTGTCATTTTATAAGGGGGAGGAGGGGCACCATAGGAAAATCTAGAAACATTATTTTATAATAAATTCATATTCAGTTTCTAATGTATCCAAAGTGTATTATTTATAGGTTAAGATGGGGATTGGTCGAAAACCACTTAACCAATAGAATTTATACAGGTTTGGTCCATTATATTAACCTTATCTTTTAGTTTTAACTCTTAGTTAATTAGTGTGACACTTACCATGTCACTTTGTATTTTTATATTATATAGTTAATAAAATTACTATATACCTCCAACCGACCCCCTAGTGGTCCATTAATGATACCCATATCTTGATATAAGTCTCTTGGTTGAACCTTAGATTTTTAGGAATTGAATATAAATTAATAATATAATATTTTTTTAAAACTCTTTTATGTCAATTTTGACACTATTGGGTATTTTGTTCTTGATAAATTCATAACAGCATTATTACTTAGAAAAAAATTTATATAAACAATCCTAATATGTCATAGTAACCTATAAAAGTATTGGAATTTATAAAAAGTTTCAAATTACATTTATTTGGGTATTTATCATATTAATTATCTCAATCTTTCATTAATACGGTAATTACTGCATCATCATTGTGTCATAAATAAATTAAATTATTTAATGTCTAAAAATTATAAATAAAGTACCATTATGTATTAAATTTTTTTATCTTTCTAATGAATATTTATAGTCTAAAATATAACATATATAACCCTATGTAAAAATTGTTTTTCTAAAAGATATATGCTTATGTCATTTTTGTATTTACTTTAACTTAATTAATATAAAGTGTCCCTATCACCTACAAGTGGCTCCATGGGGTCCCAAAATCGACCCAAAGATTCCCGTGGTCGGACATGTGTCCACCAATAATGTTAGGACATGTTTTAGGGTAATTTATTATTATTATTATTATTATTATATTATTTTTTTACCCTTATTTACCGGATTTACCCTTTAACCATGATAAATAAAATATTTACCGAAGTAATTATTCAAAATTTATATAATTGAAAGTTACCTATTTACACAGTTTAAACATCCTGATTCCAAATATGGAATCCATTTTTCCAAATTCAAAACATAGAAGTGGCAGAAGTTAATTTAAAATTAATTCCCGCTGTCAAAACAAAAAGCTTGTTTTTAAGAAATAATAATTATCAAAAGATTGATACTTGTTTATGCCCAGTTTTATTGTGAAATTATGTCCAATGACAAAAAATGTATTAAATTTTAAAAATATATACTAAATATACTTTAAAACCACTCAAATTCATAATTTATCACTATTAATTATTTCGATTAAAAAAGTTGTTTTTAATAAAAATTTAGTATTTTTCACTATTCATCAAAATATAAAAGTTATCCGAAAAGTACCAACATTTCATCCTACAATAATTTCGATATTCCGAATCCAACAATGAAGTCCATTTTGAAAGCTAAAATATATAAAATTTCAAAAAGTGGGTATTACTATTCATAACGACTACTTTGATTGGTCGCAGTGTGCTAGAATCTTGAAGTTGCGTACAACACACGCTACTGTATTATTCAAAGTGAAGTGTACATTGGAAGCTTTGGGTGTTACAGAAGTTTTGAAAAATGGTCAACAATGACATATTCGGTTCATTCTATATCATTGATACTGATATAAAATTTTTATAGAAGCAGGATCCACTGTATCAGTCTCATTTTTGAATTATTTTTATTTATAAGGTATTTTAGTGATGCATGATCAATGTAAACTATGACTATAAAGAGTAAAATATATGACCAAAATTTATCAAATGTGAAATCTACAGCTAATATATCTTTCTATGTGGCCATATATTTGATCTGAGCTTCATTTTGAGTATGGTTATCTTAATAAATGGGATAAAAGATATGTCCATCCCACTGTCCTAAAATATCACCCTTAATGAATTCCCTGACACGAAACATCATTTTGAAGTCTTTATCCCAGTTGGGTATTATAATGATAAAATTAGACACCATGATATTTTATAGAGTATTAAATGAATTCCTAAATTATTCATTAAAATCAAAATTAATGTCATTTGGTAGAAGATGTGTCAGTGGTTAGGGTATTTTTTTCAAAGTCTTTAATAAAGAATGATATAATCCCACGTAGCCCAAACATCTCCTTATGCCTTTCACTATTGTGGGGTCAGGGAAGTATTTGATTAGTTTTATTGGTCGAATTCCATGTCATGATTTGAAATTTTATGTCCAAGGATGATGCCTCCTTGGACCATGAAATCACTTTTCTCCCAGTTTAGCACTAGGAATTTCTCTTTATAGCATTGAAGAAACTTCTAGCCCGAATGGCCTGAAGGCCTTGTTTTTTATTTTATTATAGATAATACTCCTTTTAATGGTTGAAGGGGAACCCATACATGACCCATAGGCCCAAGCCATAAGGCCCGACATGACCTGTAATACATGAACCGAAGGCCTAGAGGCATACCATGCCCAATACATGAACCGTAGGCCCATACCTCTAGAAATGACCCTCCCTAGATTCTGCATCATTGATTTCCTTTATCTCCCCACCTGCATTGCTGATCGGCTAGAATTGCCCCGTACAAAGCTGCACGGTGCCTTGTCCCAATGGCGGTTTCCATACCCTCTCATTCTTCCAATCCGGTTAGCTCTGCTTCTGGTGACTGCTACTGGGGGATAAAGATTTGATTTTATTCAGAATATCCATCCATAAAATAATAGAATTAATTCTTATCTAATCTATCATGCATATGATCTATGAATGGAAGAGGAAAGTGGTATTTTTTAGTTTCTATATTGATATTTCTATAGTCGACACATCCTGGGATGGTTCGAGTTGGGGGATTAATTCATATATGTTGTTTTAATAATAGTTTATCCAAATTTATTTGGTACATATTACAAAAAGAGTCACCTAATCACTGTTAGAGATGAAAAATATTATACCATCATCGAGAAGTTTCATAAATTCCTTCTTAACGACTTCTTTCATTGGTGGGGAAATTCACCTCTAGTGTTGGAATTTTGGATTTAGAACCATCTTCCAATAGAATCTTGTGGGTGAAAACAATGAGGCTGACCCCCTTGATATTAGGAAATCCCTAGACTATAGAATTTTTATGCCTTTTCAACACTTTTATCACTTTATCTTCTCCGAATTGATTCATCTATGCGCATATGATAACTGTAAATACATCATCAAATTCTAATAATGATTACCTCAATGTGCTCTAAAGAGTATTTAATTATAAATTCAATGGATTAATAAATGAGGGTGTGAAATCTAGAAAAGATTCTCATATAATAGTTTTAATGTAATTTACCTTCTCATATTCACTGCACTCATATTCATCAAGAGAAAAATTCTCTTTGTCATCATCAATATCACTAAAATCATCCTTTTTATCTATCAGAAAAATGGCCTGCCAATTTAATGAGTCGCCACATTTCTTAGTAGATTTCATTAAATCGAACACTAATTATTATTCACCACCTATAAATATAAGTATTCCTTGATTAAAATTTATTAAAACCTTACTAGTAGTGAGAAATGGTCTCCCTCAAATTATGGGGACATCTCCTTATTCCTCTATATCTAGGATAAAGAAGTTAGCTGGGAATATAAAATTTCTAAATTTGACTAAAATATCATTGAGAAGTCCCCAATGATACTTGATTGATCGGTTAGCTAGATGAAGTTCCACTCATGTGGGTTTCAGGTCTTCTTTTCCTAATTTTTATAATACACTCATTGGAATGAGATTTATACTTTCTATGATATCACATAATGTTTTTATGAAGTTTCACATTCCTATGGTGTAGAGAATCATGAAACTATATGGTTCTCTCATTTTTAGTGGTATATTCCACTAAAAAACTACAAAATATTATTCAATCAAGTAAACGAATCCTAGGTCTTCCATATTTATTTTATTTTAATGTAAATCCTTTAATAAATTGGAATAAGTGGGAATTTGGGTGATAACTACAATGAAGGTGATATTTATGTGGAGTTTTTTCAACGTTTCCAAAAATTTCTTTTACTGAACCTCAATTTTTCATTATATCATACTCTACAGTAATGTAAGAGGGGTTTTTTATGGTGATGATTCTACATAGACATATTCTTTTATGATTTTCTCTTAAACTTGATCTTTTTCACTTAGCTTTTCTTCCAAATTTTGTTCTTTACCAGCTTCATGGGTGATCTCATCACTTTATTTTATAATGATTTTCGCATGTGATTTAGGTTATTTTATCCTATTTCCATCACTTTTTTATGGATATTGAAAATTTATCTCTTTCACACTATGAATAACTACATTTGTTTCCTCTTCTCTTGGGTGTGTATCGGTATTACCAATAATCATACCTGGTAATCATTTTAAAATGGTCTTAGAGATCTTCCCTACTTAGTTCTTGAGGTTGTAGAGAGAAGCCATTTGAATTTTCATCTCTATTTCATAAGTATTAATTCTCATGTATTAATTTTAAATGAATATGGTAAGCATATTTTCAAGATTTTACTCTTAAGGTGGGGCTTATTGTGGCTACCTCAATAGAGATGGATGAAATTTTTGCCAATGAGGGGGTGAAAATTTATAAGCCCTAGGAAAAAATGTTAGGGTTATAAGTGATTTTGAGGTTGAGGAGCTAGATTCTATGGTGGGTACCTAGGTTTTAAATATAAGGCCCCAGCCTTAAACCTTACTTAATCTTAACTTATTACAAGATTACAAATTGATGATCTTTTCAGGTTTAGAGTTTTAGAGAATTAGATCATAAAACTTGCATTACATTCCACATTTAAACAAAGTGGTTACATAGAGATAGTATTCATTTTTTCCCATCAATGGAACATATTTAAAATAAAACATGAATTCTTTCTTGACACTTCCTTGACACTATCATCACATCATGTACCTTTCCCTTGACCTGTGAAAAAAATTTCAAAAATACTTGGGATGAGCATAAAAAGCTCAGTATGGGATATAAAAATATGGAAAGGAAACATAAGTTCATATATACATAAGAATGAAATCATACTTTACCTATAAAACATAAGTACTTTAACATACCTCATCAAATCATGAATAAATCATAGAAATCATAAGACATAAAGGTAACTTGAGGCATTCATAACATTCTTACGTAGGGAGTAACCCTCTTGGTTACGTTTGGAATACCCATCATAGTATATTCCTGAAATCTCTTCATAGAAACCTTAAAGTTTCACTCCTTCGCGTTACCCAATGCATTGGAGAGCTATATCGGGCTCACCCGCCCTTAGTTTATCACGGAACCACCCATCTTCATAATAATTCCCAAGAACCTCAACATAATCGTATCACATAAAACATGCATAAAGGAAACATAACATTTCCACATTTAAATCACAAGATATCAATACAACACATTGATATAAAAACATTATGAAAACCATTTTCAATACCAAAATAAAAGAAAAGTAAAACATGGTATTTATTTTTCTTTTAAAAAGAAGGTATGTCTTGTAGAGGAAGCCGAAACTCAAATAATGGTCACAGCGGCGGAGAAGTCGTTGTCGCCGCATACATACGACAAAACATTCCCTTTTGTCGTTTAGTAAAACGCTTCGTATAAAAACAATTACTTTTGGATAAACATAAAATTCAAAGGGGTTTATACACCGTATAAAAGAAGGTTCAGTATAAAACAAAATATGCCTCAATGAAAGGAGATTGAGACGAAGTCCCATACCTCGGGTCCGACTTGACTCAGTCGTTCTTTAATCTCCTGAATAATAAACTTGAGTTAATTTCTACTTGTTTAAGAACCTTTTTCAAGTTCATTATTACTTTTATATCACTTATTTCCATGTCATGAACACTATGTAATTATTTAAGTTAATAACGGTCGTTTTAACGACCATTGGTACTTGAGTAAAAAATAAGCCCTTTATAATTACAAGTTGTTCATGTATCCATTATATCTAGAATGGTATTCATGATGTAGATATCATATATGTCATATATATCCAGTACATTCATGCATTTATAATATTACATAATCATTTAGAGGTAAGAAATGAAATGCACTGTTCATGGAGACGGTAAGCCGTACGTACGCATGAACGCTACTTTCATTTCTATTTCGTATTTTATAGAATGTAATCATAACGATATAAAGGTATATTATAATTCCAGTGTAATATAATATATAATATCATAACCCCATCCTTTATACATCCCACATATGGTATTTAACGAATCAAATCACTTTGAGGGGGCGGTAGTCCGCACTTCCTTAAATGAAGATATCGCGTTTACCCATAATGGGAACCATAAAGGTATGCCCAGAATGAAAAATACATAAGCTTAAGGAAAACATAAACATATTATATATCATATATAAATATAGTGTCATCTTAATGGCCACCTTTTAAGGTGTTAAAAGAATGTTGAACAATCATCGTTTCGGGAGGCAGAAATTCGCCATCGACGGAAACAGTATGTTCTTTAACCATTAGATGTAGGTGTGTGTAAGTGTAGCTCGAATAGTTCTTATAAAAACATCCTAGTATATTTACGATACTGTATTTGTTACAAAAGAAATGAATAATAAGAGTTTAGGGGGTTGGAGAAGCAAAATAAAACAAAAGGACTCAAGTGAAGACATTACCTTAAAATCGGGTAACTCCCTTTGGTTTGAGCTCAAAGGCTTCCTTGGGAAGACTTCTGCCCAAAGTGAGGATTCAAGGAGTAATAGAGGGAAGTGGAGAGACAAAATGGGTAGGGTTTGGGCGAGCCAAAGGCTTTGGAAGTGTCGGTAAGGAGGTAGAGGTGGGGGCCTTTTATAAGAGGAGAGGAGGAGCACTCTTGGAAAGTAAAGAAATGTTACTTTATTTTCAAATGGGTTTCGGATTTTAAAGGTCCCACATTGATATAATTAGAGGATAAGGTGATAAGGGTTCGAAATATACCCACCAAATAGGTTTTGGACATGTGTAGGTCTTATATTTTACATTATCTTTCCATTTTATTTAAATCGTCAAATAATGAGGTCATCGCTGCATCATTATGATGTCATAAATAATTTAATTTATTTAATGTCTAAAAATTATAAAAAAAATACTATGATGTATAAAATATTTTTATCTTTCCAATTACTATTTATAGTCTAAAAGATCATTTATGTAGACAAAATTACAAATATTTTACTTAGGTGACACATTGTTTGTTACATTTAACATTCTTTAAAAAATAAAAAGATAAAAAGTCACTTTCTCACAAAAGTGATTTCATGGGGCCCCCAAGTTTGGCACAAGTCATCCCAAGGTCGTCCATGAGACAACCAGTATCCTTAGGACACATTTTGTGGTGTTTTTGTATTATTATGATATCATTTTATTATCTTTAACTACCTGATTACTCATTAATCAAGATAATTAAAGATAATTACCGTTGTTACTATTCATAATGTCCAAAAACAAAAGAGTCTTGATTACATAATTCGGAACTTCTGATTCCAAATATGTAATCCATTTTACCAAATTAAAAACACATAAATTGCAATAATTGATTTAAAAAATAATTCCCGTTGTCAAAACAAATAGTGGGTTTTTTTGAAACAATATCTATGAAATGTTTGGCATTAGTTTATGACCAATTACAAAGTGAAATTAATACTAATGACCACCATTGGATTAAATGGTAAAAATATATTCAGATTATAATTTAAAACCAATTAAAAAGATAATCTAACCATATTATTAAATTAAATGAAAAAGTAGTTTTGATGTAAAATGCAGTATTTTTCACTATTCATTAAAAAATGAACATTGTCAGAAAAATACCAAAAACTTATCCAATGTAAATTTAAATGTCCCAATCATAATTAATATGTTTATTTTGACAAATATATATCATAAAATTGTCAAAAGTTTGATTTAAAAAGGGTTTTCCATCAAAAGGTAGTAAAACAATCTTTTAAGAATATTAGTGTATTCCATGCTTAAGATTGGATTTATTTTCATTTTAAGCCTCTAAAACACTATCTAATTCATTAATAGACATAGATAAAAATATCTATTATTAATTACTTACTTGGGATGTTACATTAACTGATTTCATGGTGGTGCTTGACCACTCCTCTATTGGTGGTATCCTTGATTTGGTTTTTGTGATCGTTGAATCAATCTTTTTTAGTAAAAGGTTTTTGAAATTGTTGTGATTGTTGATTGTAGTTAAGATAATTACAATAATTTATTTGGGTTTCTTCCATGCCTACCTGAAAATCATGGCATGGGTGTGGTTCTCTACACATTGACATGTTTTAATATCTATAATAGGGGTAAGTGGTGGGGAAGGAAGTTGAAAATCTTCATGTTTTTTTTCATAAGAGATTTAACCTAGGTTGCAAGATGGGTGGTTTCTTCTAATGAGTGAATTCTAGACAAAGTAGGTTCATGATCCCCCATATAAATACTTTAATTTTGTGAGAATTCATCCAAAAGTTCTTGAACCACTTTTGGTGTCTTGATCATAAGACCTCTATTAGTAGTGAAATCTACCACAATTTGTGTATTAGGTTATAAGCCTTAGAAAAATGACTAAATCAGTAACCACACATTGATTCCATGATTTAGAAACTTCCAAGTCAAGTCCTTAAAGTAATCCCACGCCTCCCAGGTAGATTCACTATATTCTTGTGTGATGTTTCAAATATCATTTTAGAGTTTTTAGGTTTTTATGGGTAAAAAATATTTGCCTAAAAATTTATTGGGTAAATCATCCCAAGTAGTGAAGAACTTGGGAACTTGTATTTTAATAAAGTCTTTATCTATGTCATGTGTGGATAAGGGAAATAACCTAAGCCTAATATAATCTAATGTGACTCTTTGGATTCAAAAAGTTTCTCAGAATTCAAATAAATTGGATATATGCTCATGTGGATCTTTGCTTTGACATCCACTAAATTTTCCCACGTCTTGGATCATATGAATGATTATAGGCTTGATTTAAAAGGTATGAACCTAGATGGGAGGCTAAACAATATTGAGGACATCCACACTAATGTAAAGTAAACCGAAGTACATAATGGTGTGCTCTAATAGATATGTTCATTCTACCTACTATTTGGGTGGCACATATTGGGAATTAAGGGGTATGAGAGCCAAAATATTATTTCTCTCATCCATGTTTGAACATCGACATGGAGAGATAAATATTTCAATACTAGTATAAAATGCGAACAATTATTGAGTATCCAGGATCCTTGAACGTGTTAGAGGGGTCTGAATCATGAACTAGCAGAAAGGCACAGACAAAGAGATTAATCCGTGGTGTGAAAATTGTAAAAATAAATGGGAAAGGGGAAGAGAGCATGAGGCGATCCTCAGTTCGTACCAAAGGACACTGTGCTAAATCAAAGAGTTATTACCCAACAAAGACACCAAAAATTGATTGGCCTGCACAATATTTTTGATTATACACAAGCATGATTAGACTATAAATTTATATTAAACCTATCTTACACTACTATAGGTACACATCAAAGTGGATGTCTGGGGTAAATCCTACAGGGATATCTAGAAAAGGCTAGTGACCTAGTAACTGGACCTAACATTGGATTCCCCACATGGTTATAAAAGGCTGGGTTTCTAAACTAATTAGATTGATTCACTTCAAAAGATAAATGAGGGACCATGATCAATTTCTGGGAGATTATGCAACGAGTATTCCTAAATATATAATGGGTTTTTCCTATGGAATAAGTTGAGAAGCAATGAAAAATTCACTAATTGGGTTTGATATAACCAAATAGATATTTCTATATAGGAAACCACTCTTTGGTCTAGAGTTGTTCATTTCTATAAGAATATAACCCTTAACTTCAAAAGTAGAAAACATTATAGGCTATTGGTCTTACTTTACTTAACTCCAATTAGGACAGGTTACTTCGGTTACGATTCCTCAAACTAGGGTTATGCAAAAGAATATTATAAACATGACCTCTTAAACTAATTTCTATAAAAAGGCTCACCCAAGTTTTGATTTACAAATTTATTAGATTTATGCTACACCTACTCTCAAACCGTAACCCTAAGTAGGTTATCCATGCATGGGAATGATGGTGTTAAATGAATAATATAGTGGTAGTAGGATTGTAATAATCATAAATCAATTCGAAATTAAAGTAATAAATAATTAAAGAAATTAAAATCAACTAATGTACTTAGTTAGAATAAATAAATAGAATCACATGAAATTTGATATTGAAATCAGTCAGGTTTGGAAAAAGAACGAGCAATCAAAACATATTAAGATTAATTGAATTAGAAAAATATGAACAAAATATAAAATAAATTTAGAGAAAACTAAGTCATAAAGGTTTGTAAGAGAGATCATAAAAGAAAAGAGGCATAATATGATTAGTCCATCCAATGTTAAAGGCACTAGAATATAAATAGGCCGAGCAACTCATGACATGGATATATTTCACATTGTGATTTGGCTTTAAATTAATTCTTCCTCAAAAATTTAACATCATGTATCCATGTTTCAAAAATTTTAATGGTAGCTTCATATATTCAATTATTCCACATCTTCCAATCTTTACAGCTTGTATTTTGAATCTCGGGTGTTACTTCCAAGGATTTCACATCATGTAAATGTTTCAAATCCTAAAATTTCTTTGGATCAAAGTATTCATGAAATTTATTGTTTTCATGGGATCTAGGCTTCATGGAGGGTTGGAAGGTATAGAATTCAACACTTCCATGCCATTAATTACATTCACATCTTGAAATTCTTTATCCAAGACATTCATGGATTGTAATGGTTTCATGGTTTTTCCATCGGTCTACAGGAAACCTATATCTAAATATTACATGTTGTGAGTCATATTCATGATGTTAATCATCTCTAATTACTAAAATTTATAGTAACACCTCTTTGAAGATTTAAATACTACTTCTTAGAAAAAACTATCAAAAATTCAAGGAATTATATTATAAAACATGAAAAAATCTAAAAGAAATGGTTCTAATGTAAAAATATGAATTAATATTATTATTCATATTCTAACATAATAAGACCTTCTCCTTCTATTTGTAATGTCACTCTTTTTGGAATCATTGGTTAGTTTTTGATCAATAATTCTATTTTACTTATTACACAAGGATAAGTCACTCTCTTTTCTCCCTTTTTTATTCCTCAAATTCCATGATATTATTTATTCAAATTATTTTTACACATTCTTGGTTGGTTTGGATCAATATGAGCCTTCATTGTGGCCACATTTACCACATTTTTCATAGAGGCTCCCAAGGTTTCCAGACCTGTTTGTGATAAATACATTTTCCCCTTATTATATGGTCTTTTATTTACTTGATCTTTGAACACATTTTTTGTATAATATATTTTAATTACATGGGTTTATATATTAAAAAATAGTTTATAACCTTGTTCCCAAACTATAAACAAAACCAACATTAGCTAGCTTGTCTTGTTCTTTTCTTCTAAATAGAATTTTAGAAAGTTTTCATAGGTTGTTTTATTTTTTAAATTTCATCCTCTAGTTTGGATATTTTCTTATTTTTTAAACTTTCTTTCATCCACCACATTTGTAGTGATAGTTTCCTCATCATTTTTTTCATCTATATTTGTGTATATTTTTTTAAACTCACACTATGGATGAAAACTGAATTAGAACAATCACAATTCCATAGTGTGGATGGTAAATTTGGGTTTAAGCTAACAATATATTTATCATTGAATGTATCAAGATATTATTTCTATAAGATAGAGGTATTTTAGTACAATGATCCTATATGGATGTATATATGGTAAAAAGTATTTTCTTAGTATCTTGTGCGGATTCAAATTATGTCAAAATCAGATTTGTTAACTTAACATTTTGTTCTAGACACTTCATATGGAGGATATTTTTTTCAATCCTGAGATGATATAACCATATATTTAAACTCTCTTCTTATTTTTTCAATATTATCTTCATGCATATAGTTCTTTAAGTGTCACCCCTTGAATCATAATATTGGGGTTCTATTTTCAAAACACATTCTTTAAACATTAGCTTTGATACCAAGTGAGACGAATCAATCCAAACATACATATTGTTCTAGAATATAAACATTTCTTATCACAAAATATTAAAATATAGTAGAATTCAATGGTTTAGTGTCTTTGGATATTAGCTACATCAAAATTTTGTTTTGAACATTTTAAAATAATGACACCATGCCATATCCCCTTCTAGACATCTCATAAGTTATAATAATATTAATCACTTAGGTAATGGAAAATATATTAAATGGGTGAGCTCAAAAACTCAGTAAAGAAAAAATGTATGAATGATTAATAAATTGTTAAAGTATAAGAATATGAGAAAACATGAGCATGTGATAAATATATTATTAAAAGGAAAGTGGATTAATGTGAGTTTTCCATAAGGCATGATAAAATAACATATAAACAAAAAATGATCAAACATATGCCATGGAAAATGAGTGTGAAATCATGAGATGATGGGAATGAGCTATGGATCATAACATAAACATATTATTAAGAAATGTGGAATAGGCTTAGGAATGTGACAAAACTGTGTGTTAAAAACATAAGAATATAAATCATAACATAGTGTGTTAGGAATTCAAATCACTACCTATAATAACATAGTGGGTCATATTTTCATGTTCCTGTTTGTCATAAAAAAGTGGGTCAGAAATTCATGTCTCTATCTACTATAATATAGCAGGTTAGTAATTCATGTCCATGTGTCCCATAACAAAGTGGGTTAGGAATTAATGTCCCTATCTCCCATAACATATTGGGGCAATAATTCACATCCCTATCTCACATAACATATTTGTTTAGGAATTCATGTCCCTATCCCATAACACAGTGGTTTGGAAATTTAAGTACATATATTATATAACCTAGTGGGATACGAATTCATGTCCCTATCTCCTATAACATAGTGGGTTCAAAATTCAAATCTTTATTTCCCATAATTATCTCATAAAATTTCAAACTTTATCTAATTAATTCTGGAGTGATATAGGACCCCATATGATAATATGAACACACATGTTTTCTATATGAAATCAATAATATATCATATCATAAAATAACCTTGGAAGGAAAATGAGTTTCATAAAATTTCCAAGCGTTATCACATAAAATGGATCTAAGAATTAAATCGTCACATACCAAAAATTCAATCAACCAAATAAAGTATTTCAAAAGGGAATTTAGATGGATATTTATAGAAAATTACTCCAATGAATATAGATTTTTTAGAGTTAAAGAGGAAAATATAAGTTAAATTTAAAAAAGGATTTTCAATTTTTTTATAATTATCAAAAAAATGAAGTTTTAGGTCAACTTCAAAATTTGTTTCTGAGAAGTTGACATGGAATTTTTTTTAAAAATTATTTATAAATAAATATTTATAATATTTCCTTAAAATAAAACTAATTTTTTTAGAGGAAATTTGGAGTGGAAGATAAAACATATGATCCTGGAAGGGAACTTTAAATATTTGAGAAGACATTTTTTGAAACCCACATCATGAAAAGAGTAATAAAAATTAATTTTTAAAAGAGGTAATGAAAAATATGAATATAAAAAAGATAATTATAATTTTAATTTCAAAATAATCAAGGAAAATGTTTTTTCAAATTATGAATACAAATATGGAAGAAAAATAGTCCTTAAAGAGGATGAAAATTATTCTTAACAACATTATATTTTTAGGTGAAAGAAATTCAAAAAGGAAAAATATTTGAATTAAAATTTCCATTTTAGATATATAAAAAGTGAAATTTTTCTATAATAAAACCTTTTAATGTTTTACACCAAACATTGAAGAATAAATTTCAAGAATAAAGCTTATTACTCAATGAAATGGAGTCGAGTTAACAAAAACCCTTACTACTTTGGTAAATTTTTTATAAAAAGAATTTGATAGATAAAACCCTATATGTATATTCCAATACCTTTAATTTCATGACAATTATAATATAAATACATTAATAGGAATTATATAAACCTAAAAAAATAAGATTGTTGGTGAATATAGAATATGTCTCAAATAAGGAAAATTGAGGCGAGAAAAACCCTTACAGATTTAGTAACATTTTAATTTAATTCTATTGAAAGATAAAACATGAAATGGAACTTTAAATACCATTAATATAAATTTAATCATGATATAACATCTTAATGATCCATATATTCACTATATAAAATAAAATAAGTGCATAATATGAAGTATGCCACAAAGAGGAAAATTTTGAGGCTAGAAACCCTTACTAGTACAAAAAAACATTAGATTAGTGGTGGTTTTTAGAGGGGGTTATGGATAACCCACTCTAAATTAATTTTCGGTATAAACTGTAAGGGTTTATGCACAACCCTAATCATCAAATTTAGTAGGGGTTCACAACCCCCTGTAACATTTTTATCATTATGCTTTAAATATTTGGTTGGATTTTAGATGCAATTATGTCAATACCACTACTAATTTAATAATTAGTGGCGCTAAATATTTAGTTGGATTTTAGATGCACTATATATAAGTTGATATATATATATATATTATTTGGTTGGATTTTAGAGGCACTATATATATATATTATATGGTTTTTTTAATAAAATAGTGGGAGTTCATAACCCCCTCTAATATATTAAATTAGAGAGGGTTTTGAACCCTCTCTAATCTAAGACATAAGTGGGGGTTTAAACCCCCTTTAATTTAAGAGTTTAGAAGGTGGTTTTGAACCCCCATTATTTTCTTAACAAAATTCCACATAATATATATATATATATAATTAAAACAAAATATATGAATGTATATAAATATATTATATAAACATGTTATATAAATATATTAACATAGATAATTTATATGACTCTATTTAATCGTATTTATATATATACATAAATATAATTGTATAATGTGGAAGTTAATATATATTTATTTGTATACAATTGTATTTCATATAATATTAATTATAATATAAAAGAATAAATATATTATACAAAGAAATAAATAAATATAATTTATTTAAAAAATAATATAAAAACCATCACATTTTTTAGTAATTTATATAATAATAATAATGGATTATAAAGATATATACTTACACACACACGCATATAATTATTAGAAGTTCATTATTACCGCTAATTTTTATGAATAGAGGGGGTTTTAACCTCCTATAATATTTTTTATTCTTTTTAAAATATATCAAATTATAGAATGTGTGTATATGTGTATGAAAAAGATATCATATAAACATATTCAAATATATTCTAAACATGTTATATAAATACATTATATAAATACCTTAAATAAATACAAATAGATATAAAATTATAAATATAAATATATACAAATAATTATATAAATACATATATATTATATTATATTATATTATATTATATATATATATTATTAAATATAAATACATTATATATTTAAATAAATATTTACAAATAAATTAATTTATATTAATATTCAGATAAGTATTCAAATTAATATATTAAATATATATGTGTATATATGATATTAATATATTAAATATATATGTGTATACATAATATAACTATATATATATATAAATATATGCATAAATATTTTTATATATGTAAAATATATTTATTTATACATATTCATTAAATTTTATCAATATATAAATTTTATATTATATTATATGTATATATATAATATAAATAAATAAATAAATAAATAAATAAATATATAATATTTTTATGCATATAAATGTATTTATAAAATATATAATATATTGTATTCATATAAATATATAATATATATATATATATATATATTAATATTTTTTACTTATGTACTTATAAATATATATTATATATTTATTTGTATAATATATTTTGGTAATATATAAATATATAATTTGTAATATATACCCAAGGAGTGATGGAGGAACAAGTGAAGGTATAACTGCCACTTTTTGGTGATTGTGTTTCCCTAGACTATCCAAGGATTTTGAATATATACTCCTATGTGTTGAATCATCACATGATTTAGAAAGGGTTATAAAATTCATAGAAGATTAAGGAGAGTGAGGAGGAAGATTTTAAGGGATTCTTATCCTTCTCTATTTTTTGGGAGGATCATTTGTCTCTCTCAAGAACTGAGCTTCACAAATAATTATCAGGAAAGGTTCTACAACTCATGTATTGGCCTGAGATGGTGACATTTTAGAAAGGATCGATGTGTGTATGCATTCAGTTATTTCTCACATTTATCTATTGAAAGGTATGAAACCCTAGAAAGTAGTAGATCTAGTTTCCTGATTAGACTCCATTTGGGGATTTTCAGATTTTAAGTGTTTCTCACTAGGATATGGTTTCTTCAACATTCTATTCCCTTATACAGAATTGAATGGGAAATCCTATAGTTTAGGCTTAGTCAATCTAAGGATGAGTACCCTGGGGGTTCATGGGTGGAGGTTAAAATTCAGTCTTAATGATTTCCAACATACCTTTTCGTAAGTCTGTATTAAAATTCATGATCCTACCTGGGTCTTATGGCATTATGAAATTTTATTTGATGGTACATCTACGATTGGTATTCTAATTAGGATTGATTATTCCACCTAAATGGTTAGTTTTTTTCACTATGACTAGGTTTTGGCTGAAGTTTATTTAAGTTATACTTTAATGGATATGGTGATTCTCTCCACACTACATATACTTGTTTAATTATTGGATATGCGAAGTGTATTTGTTGAAAAGACCTTGTATGCTCTAACTATTAGCTTAAAGGACATATTTTTAGAATTTTTGAAGGAAGTTTAACTGTGGGACTGTTGATTTGTCCAAAAATACAGTTGTAGATAATTATGGACATGCCTATGTATCAAAAGTATTAAATTCAATGAGAGAAAATACTCATGTTAACACTAAAAGAACTTTGTGGGGAACCCAAATAATTGATCTTGTATGACATTCTCTAAAGGATGGATACACAAATTATCTCAATTTAAAACCTACCTATCCTTCTCAAGATGTAACTGATTTTGTTTCTCCTGCTCAAGTGAATTATAAGTCCCAGTCTTGGGATGACATTTCAGATGAGTGTCAATTGCATGTTGACAAAGTTACATTTAAGGATTCCATATATACGAGCATAATGGAAGATCCTATTTGCAAGGAATCTGAAGACATTCATGTTTCCAAGGAGATTTCATTATAGGATGATGTGTACTTTAAATTTTTCTAGGAAAAAATGATTATTTCTTTAAAAAAACTGTGTAGGGAAAGAAAATATTGATGCTACTACTATAATGAAACTTGGGCCCAAAAGGATCCACATATCTCAACTTCATGAGCAATGTAAGTCGACCCTAAGAATGGGAATAAAAGGGTGTCATACCCCCTAGAAAGTCCAACTCTTCTATTCCTTCTGGACACACTATCGATTGTTTAGGTAAAATTCCGGTTCTCAATAAGTCTTATACTTATTTTATTCCTCCATTTTATTATGATCATAAAGAGGATGATCCAGTGGGTGGGAAACCACCTTTCAGTAGTCATGATTATTCAAAGAAGGTATTTTATAGTACATATACCCCCATGGATCTTGGATGCAATGGGTCAATGGTTTATCCAGGTCCTGTGTTGGGTTTAGATCTTGATCATGGTAGGGAGAAATCGAGTCCTACTTTTATTAGATCCTTGATCTCAAGGAAGGATAATATTCAAGGGGTAGGGTTTACTATGGATCTCTTCTAGTATCTTGTGGATTCTGACCTTGGAATTTGTGGAATGCAGACTCTCACAATTTTAAATGTTCATCCAAGAGTTGGTTTCAATATAGAACCTACTAAAGGTAGGAGGATCCAATATGTTTCCATTATTTCTTTAGTAACTTCTATTATTATTCAGCCTGTGAAGGAAAAATCACTTTCTAAGGTAATTATGCACAACACCTTTATGTTTCTTACATTTGGAAGTAGTGATGAGGAAATAAAAAATAGTGATCATGTGCTTGGATTAGAATAAATGATGGAGGTTGTTAATGTTGGACCCCCCAGATGATGGAGGTGGGCCATGATTTCTTGTGAAAACATGGATAAGGGGTTTAAATCCTCGTGGATAGGGTGGATGTTCCTATCACCATAGAATGGGTACTCGATCTCGAGTTAAATAATTTATAATGGTTTCTATTTATTCTATTTTTCATGTGAAATACTATTTTTTTCATGTTTCTGCACTATATTTCTTCTTTATTTAATAAATGGGCTATCAAGCCTTAAACTTTAAAAAAATTCAATATATATGTGTATGAAAATAAGTACAAATATTTACAAATAAATATATAAATACAAATTTGTGTTTTTGTGCGTGTTTGACATAAATGTATTTATAAATATACACATATATAATTTTATATAAATATATGTAAATATATAATTTATAGAGGTGTGTAGAAAAAAATACATATATATTGATATTTATATTAATACACTTATATATATATAAATATATGCATTAATATAAATGTAAAAATATAATTTATATATTTAATTTATTTAAATATATTATAAAAATAATATTTATTTTATCAAACATATAAATATATATAAATACAATAATATGCATAATATTAATTGAAATCAACATTGGTTATTGGTTTTGGTGAAACTTATGTCTTACGAAAGGTTAAATAAGAGAGGGAAACATTCCAAATGTTAAAAAAACCACCCCTAAAACTACCCCTAATTAATGTTGGTATAACTACCTATAATGTTTTTTTAAAATTCAATTAGATACGATTGAAATCCAACCATAATTATTTTGTTTTTAGAAAATTTAGGCTAGAATTAGAGGGGGTTTAAGAAGGATGGAGACAGTGGGATGTGCATGCAAGCAGATGACAGGAGGGGGCCTCAAACACAGGACAGGTGGAGAAGTACCACATTTATAATGGGATAGGGGGAGGCTAGGGCGTGCATAAAAGATAGAAGAGAGGCTAGGCCCACACAGACAATGAGGCAGGAGGGGGAGGTCCACCTGGAAAACAGGGACAATAGGGGTGGGGAAGGATAGGAGGGGGAATGTGAAGAACCAGATGGGCATAGGAGGGGTTATAAATATATAGTTGGGAGGGAGGTTTGAAAAAACAGGGAAACATTAGGGGCAGTTTAAAAACCACCCATAAAATTAACATCAATTATAAGCAGTTTAACTGCCTCTAATGTCATGTTAAAACTCAATTAGATGCAGTTGAAAACCACAACTAATTGTTCTATTCTTGGAAAATTTAGGTCGGAATTAGAGGGGTTTAAGAGGGATGAATACGACAGGATTTTACGTGGGAAAAAGATTGTAGGGGGTGGTGGGCATGAGATAAAAGGGTGACTAACACATGGAAAATGGTACAGGGGGAGGCCATGGTGCTCATATGGGATTGGAGGGAAGACAAGACCACACAGATAACGAGATAAAAGGGGGAAGCCCATACAAACAATAGGAACAGGAGGGGGGGGGGGGGGTGAAGGCACAAGATAGGATGGGTCATTCAGAGATCTAGAGGGGAACATGGGGGGGGGTTATAAATATATAGGGGGTTGGAGGTTAAAAAAAGGGAAATATTAGTGGTGGTTTAAAAACCACAGATAAAATTACTATCAATTATGTCTAGTTTAACCATCTCTAATATTGTATTAAAACTCAAATAGGGGTGTTTAAATGCTACCCATAATTTCTCTTTTCTTAGAAAATATAAGGTATAATTAGAGGGTGTTTAATCGAGATGGAGACAGAGGGACCTACAAGTTGGGACATGACAATAGGGGGCCACATAAATGGGAAAGGAGGGGGAGTCCCACGTAGAAAACGAGATAGGGGAAGGTTAGGATGTGTACACGAGATAGGTTGGATGCTAGGCCTACACGAATAGTGATATAAGAAAGGCAGACCCACAATAACAATGGGAATAACAGGGGCATATTTTGGTAGGAGGGGGAATGTGTGAAACCATAGGGGTGCATGAGGGTTTATAAATATACAGTTGGATGAGAGGTTGAAAAAAGAGTGAGACATTTGGGGAGGTTGAAAACCCACCCCTAAAATTACCATCAATTATGGGCAGGTTAACTTCCCATAATGTTGTGATAAAACTAAATTAGAGGTGGTTGAAAACCTCCCCTAATGTTGTAAATAAATTAGGTACAGTTAGAACTAACCCTAATTGTTCTCTTATTGGTAATTTTTGGGAGGAATTAGAGGGGTTTTAAATCACCTATAAAAAAACCACAACTAATTTCCCCTTTATTTACTAGTGGTTCATCAAAACTGCCCCGAACAATATAAGGTGACCAAATTAGATTTGGTTCACTATATCCACCGCTAATGTATTTTGAGGGGGTTATAAATCCATATAACCTCAAAAAACCCCCTTTAATAGGGGTATGTTTTAACAGTGTACCATTACTCTTGAATTCCACACACACTTTAACATTCTGTATAACAAGCATAACCATATTAATAAATTATATCTTAAAATTATTCATATTTATTACCTTATTAAAATTTATTTTTAACCATTTTTTATACACTTATTAGTTAGTTGTTTATTTTTATCATTGGATGTTAGTAATTTTTATTGTTTCTCACCCACTTTGTAATGTTGACGTCAAATTGCATACTTTGATACCAATTTCATCATTGAAATATTATTTAAGGTATTAGAATAGATATTCTATGGTGATTTATAATGTTCTAATTTCATTTCATGGGAGTTTTATAAGTTACGATTTTAAAATATGAAGTCAATGAGAACTTTATTTTGGTAATTTTTTAGGAACCAAAGGCGGTGTCTCAATAATGAGTTAAATATTAATACTACCACTAAATAATAAAAATTAAAAAAATTATTTACATATTACTATAATATTTTAAAATTAATTAAATTTCTATTAAAATCTATGATAAACAGTTATAACATCATTTATGTAGGTGGTTAAACTGAACCAAATGAGAACTTGTTATAATTAATAGATGAGTATGATTATGAAGTGATTAAAATATCATAATTTTAGAAGAAAAATAATATTAATTATATGTTATTAAATAGATAAATCACAACTAAGAATATTTGGATGAATAATATAAGACAAGAAGCTATTATTTATAATGAATTTATCATTTTTTCTCTTGGTATGCTCGTTTTAGGCAGCTAAATTTACAATTACCATTTATTATCAATATTATTAATTTAATTACTAATTTATCATTCCATAATATTAATAATGTTATATATATATATATATATATAATATTTCTTCATCAAATTAATTTTTATAACCAACCATTAAATGCGGTGATGAAAAATAACATACATTGTTCTTAGAGGCAGTAGTCCACACATAATACGAACTCCATTTTCATTTTTCAAAAGGATAATAGGGGAATATATAATGGTTATTCCAAAAATATAATAATATTTAAATATACTAATGAAAATTATGTAATTATATTAATATGGTAAGAATATTTTTAGTTGAGGTTAGATAAGGAAAATAAAGTAGAAAAGAATAGGGATTGGATAATACTCATATTGATGATTTGAGTCTTCTATTTAAATGATTCTTGGAAATTAAGGTATCAAGGAATATTCACATATAAAATTTCCCAAAAAATTTTAATATTATTCTACTAGAGTTAAAAGGGGTATAGGTTCAATAATAATTCAGAAGCTATGTGTGTCTTGAAGAGGGTTAAAGTGATCTCCTTTTATAGGTGAAAAGAGGGACCTTTCCTTGGAAATGAATGGTATGTGCAGGGTAAGAATGAAATTACATGATATACAGGTGAGGTAGGTGAGTAAATGTTGGTGATACATGTAGGTATTAATTTATAACCTAAAAAAAGTATTATATAAGGTGTTTGTTTCATGTTATTTTAGTAAAATTCAATCCACTTTATGTTAATCATTTTTACCCTTTTAACCTTGATTAAAAAAACAATCATCGTAATTAATTTTTTAGAAAAAAATATAAGGTGAACTATACTACCCAATTTCAATTTTTTGATTTCAAATTTTGAGTGTATTTAATCTAATTAAATTTCTATATATGAGAAAATTTTCATTTAAATTTTATCATATAATATATTGAAAATTGTTTTCACAGAAATTGTATTTTTATACATTAAGTGTTTTTTAATTCTTATTTAATATCAATTAAAATATAAATGAGTGTTAATATATATTTTTTATATTTTTAAACATCATATTAGAGTCATAAAAACATTTTAATTTAATTTATTTAGATAATAATTAAACAACTTTCATAAAAAATTCTCTAGAAAAGAACAATTTTATCATGGTAACTAATATTTACTTTGGTAACTTATTTTTATATAAAAGTTGGAAATTATATTATTATTAAATCTATATATTCTGAATAAAAATATAATAATCATTTTATTAGACTCAATTTCTAAAGTTTATAAACGTTAATTCTCAATATTAATACGCATAACGCATAAAAATATTTTTTTTTATAAAAAATGTATTTTATAGACATAAAAATAATTGATTCATATTCAATGCCAAGAGAAAATATTTAGATGATAATAAAATTAATTATATATATATATTATTGATATCTTCAAAATTATTCAATAGTGATCAATTATTTTAAAAATACAAGATATATAGAAAAGTTATATTTCTATGAGATTTTTTTAATTACTAAATGATTTCAATACCAATTCGGTAAGATTATTTACTTGTTTAATAAGAATTAAATTTATCAAGAAATTTATGTTAAATAGAACATTTATTATTCTTTAAAAGTAAATTTTATGAAAATTAAAAATTCATAAAATACATATAATAATGAAAAATATAAAATTTCTTAAAAATTACAGTATAATATTATCTTAACTTCTACTACATAATTCCATTTATTTAAATTTATTTATTAATTTAGTAATATGGTTACTTCTATTTATACTGACTTATTAAACGAATGTGTTATAACTTTCACATTTTAATAATTATAATTTTCTCTTTATAAAATGCATCACAGTTTTTTAGTTTCGTGTTTTATGTGAATAAAACAATTCAAAATTATATTTAAATAAATAAAAATATATTCTAAAATAATGGAGTGTTGAATTATACCTATTTAAATAAATTGTATCACCACAATTTTAATTTATCTCACTACCGATATAAAATCATTGGGTGTCCATAAGATGGACATGAAACAATGTGATGTACCAGACCAACTCACCCTGTAACAGTAGCTGAACCAGTGGGCCAAATAGCCTCAAGCGCGTCTCCCTTTATTCCAGAGTCTAACAACTAGCAGTGATGGTATAAAGTGGTATAGTGGGAAGACGATACCGTCATAATCAGATTATAAAAAAGGGGTAAATGATGTATAAATAAATAAATAGAATCAATAATAATGAATATGGTAGTAGAACATGTATAAACATATGAGCCATAATTAGTCAAATAAAAAACTGAAATAGTGCCATATATAGAAATGATTTCTTGTTCTAAAAAAGGATTAATTATAAAATGTAGTAAGAAAATAAAAAAGAGTCAAAAGACCAAAAATTATCCATGAATCCCAAGCACTAGCCTGATTATCTTCTACTAAGATCCCATCCAAATACAAGATGTCAAGCATCCAAAATTAGACACTTCCCCTTATCCACACATGCAATCATATAGTTTTCTTGGGCACCATTAGTAGATTGGATTGGGTGTGAGATAATCATAGTAGACCACCACCAACGGTGTATATAAAAATCTAGTATGTGAATATAAACTGTAATAGTGTGAAGGTATATCAAAGTAAAGTAGGAAAATAAATGCAACCTAAGTTAAGCTCAGGTTCCTCGTGAGACACCTAACTAACCATACCTCCTTCAGCCTATGCTGGATGTATCTGATCATGTTAATTTAATTTTTTAGTGAATTGAGTATGAAATATAGTAATAGTAATCATAGTGAAGTATTGATGATAATAATGATAAAGGGTCAAAGGATATAAAAAGGAAACTTTAACCATATAAGGCTAGGATGGCTCGCAGTACACAACCATGCATCCTGGAAATAAAGGGATATGTGTAATGTAAGGGGTATAATTACAATAACCAGGAAAGTTAAACTTCAAATATAAAAAGAAACATGCAAACAGATACATTTATAAATACAGGGATACTTAAACCTGAGATCACTCTGACACCCCACAAGGACCTTTTCCATTAGGCTAGGCCCTGGGGGAAAATCCAAGGGGTATACCTAAGGAATTCCATTAGAAGTATATCTAACTGTGTCTACGGATCGAGACCAACGGTAAATACCAAGTTAAGCATGACTAGAACCTAATGAGTATAATATAAGGCATCATATATCCTAATAAATCACACTAAATATGAGGAGTGAATCTAAGGCATTCTAATTTTATATAGGAGAATAGGGATCCTGAAATATCACATCGAGCATCCAATAAAAGATAAGGACCAAGTTCCAAGGTGGGTATCTATCATGAAAATTGTCTTGATAAATCATAATGGCATCCTATGAGTTCTCAAGGAATTCCCTTTGGAATCAAGGCAGATCCCAATTTTGACCATTCCTATAAATATTAAAAAGGTCTATATGCAATTGGCATCATATACTCATTTCATATATAATCATAAGTCATCATTGGACATGTAATAATTAGGCCCTTTATAGTTCACTTAGGTTCATTCCAACACTTTTGATCATAATTAAAAAGGTCAAGAGGACATTCAAAAAATTTTACAATTAAATTACATTTCATCAATTCCCATTGGTATATATATATACACATTCTATTGGAGAAGTTTCATAAAGTCTCTATGAATGTTAAAGATGCAAAATTGAAATTTAAATCAGAAAGGGTGAAAATATAAACAGTTTACTACATGTGATAAATAAAATTCATGATCAATACTTTGTATAGTTTAAGAAATAATGAGAAAATTTTTTAACTCAATAATGGATGAAAATAATACTCTATGTTTCAAGTGTTTGGAGTTGGAAGTAAAATTGAAAAATCTGGATTCTATAAAATCTCAGTCTTCCCAAACAATTGAATGAAAGTATAATTCCAAAAAAACTTTTGGGAATAGTACTCAATCAAATAATATATTAAATTATAGGAAATTGAGTTTGATATCATCTAGAGAATCCTCTAACTCAAGATGTTTAAAAAAGGTATCTCATAATATAATTTATTCAGTTTACATTGAATCTATTTTTTATAGAATTATAGGATAAAGGTAAAATTATATTAAAATGTGGGAATTCAAAAATTATATAAACCCCATAAATATTTTAAGTATGGATGTGATCATTTCCATGAAAATTATCACCCCAAAACATCTCAAAAAGTTGGGATTCCAACCTAAAATAGGAAGGGTGACAATCTAGAAAAAATGCAAATACAAGAAAAATATCAAGACTAATTAGCAGATGCTGATGTTTTTTAAAAGTTTAAATATAAGACCATAGATTTATATGATAATATTTTAGTAAGTTAAAGTTACATATGGAAGATAGTGGGAGAAAATCTGAATTTAGAAGACAACCTACTAGAAAGAAATTAACCTCACAGAATTGGTAGGATATGTCCTTGAAGAAAAAATTCGAAAGATTGAAAAGATTATGTGATATTTACAACATGTACAACCCCCTATTATAAGGGGTGTTGGTATATGATAACCCATCACAAACCTCACACTAAAGTGAAGATAATTCAAAAATAAATGAAGGAGGTGAAGAAAAATAAGAATCCTTCCTTGGGATAAAATCCTAAGAAGAAAAGTGTTGATCCAAATATTCTCTAGATGTTAGAGAATAATTATAACTAAGATATTCAACCTACAATAAAGAAGTTCTTATATTGTGGTGTAAGAGGATAAATCATGTAATATTTAAAGATAGATATTATTTTCAATGTAAATGGTAGCGATCGAAAATAAAAAATAAGAGAGTCAATCTAATGAATTGATAGTAGGATTAGAATGGTGGTGGACATCAATGATGAGTTTATGAAATTCTTACAAAAGTGGGAAATCTAAAAGATGAAAACGAATTGTGTGGAAAATGAAACAAGGTAGGGAATGTGGATGTCAGATATATGAATATTTTACCTATCTAAATAAATAACAAGTTAAAAACACCAACGAATCCAATCAAGAAGGTTGCTATGAAAATGGAGTCACCACACAGAAATAAGTTTGATCCTGTGAATAAATAATTCCTTTCCATTTGGCCATACTAGTTGGAAAATGACAAGAAGATAGAACAAGTGAATGTGAAGGAAAGTGATCTATTTTATAAGGTGAAGAAGTTAAATCTAGTTTTGAAAAAATATTAAATAAATAAGAACCCCATGTTAGCCAAAAATGTTCAAATTTGGAAAACCAAAGAGAAAGTAATCATAAAGAGTTATGAAATCTTTAGAGACTCAAATATAGGAATTTCTAGTTTGTGAATAATGTCTTAGACCTCCTTCTATTATTGAGGAGATTATGGAATCTTTCTTTATTCGAAAATTAGATTTTTTATTCATAAGTAGTCAGAATTAGAGGTGATTAAAGTTAGAGAACATCCCTTGAGGTTGATATTTCAAATGAAATTAAGCTACCATAGATTTATCATTTTCTTAATAATATACAATTATTGATATACCCTTCAAAATTGAAAGATAAGGTATGATTTTCAATTTCCCATAATTTTCTTTTTCTTAATGGATATGTTTATTAAGGGGAGTGATTTTATAACCAAATGGGGGAAAATATTTATAATTGAAATATTTTTATGTGTGTTCAAGTGAAGTGTAGTTTCATTAAACTTATTGAAAATATGTCTAGACAAACCCTTGAGAAGAAATTTCATACCATATTTAGGTGAGGATATGGTTTTTTTTTCAAAACATGTCTCTATTTTTTTATAAAACGGGTTATTCCATTCGGACTTAGAGTTTATGTGGTGAGGGAACATTGATAAGAAATTATGGTGCCTCGCCTATCTCATATAATTAATTGTTTACTTGGAAATTGGTTGGGAAAATTGAGAAAAGTTGAATTTCATAAAATTAGAAGAGTTTGTTTGGGGAGACATTCCCATATAATTGTGTCTCTCAATAAGGGGAAAAATTAATTTCCAAGGCTGCCCTATAATGTTAATAAGGAGGAGAACACTCTTCCCTTATTTTTATTTATTATCAATTAGGGGGTGAATAATTACACTAACCATTAGAGTAAATTTATAATTGAAAATTAATAAAAAATGGGGAGATTAAAGTACCCTTGGTTTGAAGTTATATTATTTTATCAATTATCTTTATTTTAATTTTCAATGTAATCATGTAAAGATGTTTTCTTGGTTAATTGTTTAAGGATTCACCCTAAGGAAGAGAAAATAGATTCCTATCCTTGATGGGTAATGAACCTACTACCCTTGAATATATGGCTGGATAAATTTAATGGGAATACTGTATATTTGAATCCTAAAAATCCATTTGTGGTATTAATTATACAGGTGGTTATGTAGGCATGACAGGGGTAGGAAGTTATACATGCATGATTCAGGAATGTGGTGATGTAGACATCATGAAGGATTGGTGACATAGGTGGGATAATGCATGAATGACGCTTCAATTGGACTTCAGGACATATTCGTGGGCCACTTTTCCTTGAACCTATGGGCTATGTAATGGTTCTCCCTCTACCT
This sequence comes from Viscum album, assembly GCA_963277665.1. Taxonomy (NCBI): domain Eukaryota; kingdom Viridiplantae; phylum Streptophyta; class Magnoliopsida; order Santalales; family Viscaceae; genus Viscum; species Viscum album. The sequence continues at coordinate 936,040,407 of OY728129.1, read as the reverse complement.
AGATAGAAAGAGGTCTTCGATTTCATAACAAAAAAGAGGCTTTGACCCCAACCTTTACGAAGTTGTTTGAACTGGACTTAAACTGTAAAACTTATTTAAGTTTCATTTAATAAGTGTTAAGAAAGTTTACATTGTTAGGGAGAGAAATATGAAGATAGAGGAACCATTTGTGGAGTTCTAATAATTTTAGATATTGAAATATACGAGTTAACATCCTTGGATGATGAATTATAGTGTTTGAGTATGAAGTTGGAATTAAAGAGGTAGTATAATTCCTCAAGATAATTTATCTTGAGTATATATACCTTAAAGGTCCTTGGATGGAATCAAAATGATTTTGAAATTATTTTGATATTTATTAAAATTAATTAGATAAATTATAAGGTGTTTGGAAATGATTGAGATGGCTTAGAGATGTTTTGATGAGATCGGGAGATGTTTTATATGAAATCTTGATTTTGGAGTTTGAAGTAGAAAATGGTTAAGTCTATCCATAAGTATCTTTTTAAAGTAAGTATGATCATCATATGAGGATTAAATTTTCTTACCCCATAAGGATGAAGATGTTATAAGTATGACTATTGTAGGGATGATGAAAGTGATAAGGGTTATTACATAAGCATCAAAATCCATAAGGATCATTGTAATACATTAATATGTAGGGAAATAAGGATCATCTATCCTGTAAGGATAAATGCAACACCCTAAGCTTCTTGGTATGTTTCTCTTTGAATAATACAATAGCTTGCTCTGTACGCAACTTCAAGTTCTAGCATACCACAACCAATCAAACTAGCCTTTATGAATAGTAATATCCACTTTTTAAAATTTTATATATTTTCTTTTTCAAAATGGACTTCATTTTTGGATTCAGAATATCAAAATTAGCTTAGGGTAAATTTTTGGTATTTTTTTGAAAACTTTCAATTTTTGATGAATAGTGAAAAACACTACATTATTGTTTAAAACCTACTTTTTATTTAAATAATTATTTATTTTATTTAATTTTTTAAAGTTAAAATAGATACATAATACCTATATTAGTTCAATGTAATTCATTAGAGTCATTTTATAATAAGATTAGATATATAAAATTTTATTGAACGTTTTAAAGTCTTTTACCCACCTTCTAGGCACATTAGAAAATTTTCATAAAACATAATTTTACCTCTTATATGAATTGAATTTCAAAAATACAAGAGACACAGTTGACATCAGTAAGTAAAATGTGGTTCAATATGATGAAAATAATTTTTGGTGAGTAGTATTGAATTTTATTACCACAATTAAAAGTAAATAGGGTAATTATACGTAAAAATGATATTATAATTAACATAACAAATTACTTAATTCTATTGGATAAGTGGTTTTAGACCAAAATCAAACTTAGTAATTAAATATTATCCTCTTTAATCCACTTGGATTAGATTAGGACATTTATTATTATTTTATTTAAAGAAGAGTTAAGAGTGTTAAATTTAGATTTTCATAACTAAAACATTTTTAATATAGGGTTATACATAAGATAAATTAAACTATAAATATTAATTAGAAAGATAAAAATATTTCCTACATAATGGTATTTTATTTATAATTTTTATACATTAAATAATTAAATTTATTTATGACACAATGATGATGCAGTAATTACCTTATCAATGAAAGATTAAAATAGTTGATATTATAAATATAACGGTAAATGTAAATTGAGACTTATGATCCATTCCACGAATTTTCTAGGTCAATATTACATGTTATTATTTATTTAATGTATTTTTTTCTAAGTAATAATGTTTTTTTTTACTTTCACAAAAACTAAATACTAAATAGTGTCAAAATTGACACAAATGAGTTTTTAAAACAAATACTATATTATTAAATGATATAATATTATTAAAAATTTCATGTTCGGACAAAGAACATAGATAATGATATATATGTCATTAATGAACCACTTTTTGTTCTCTTGGCATTTTATAGTAAGTTAATTAACCATATAATATAAAAATACAAGAAGACATTGTAAAAGTTAAACTATTTAACTAAGAGTTAAATCTAATAAATAAGGTTAATATGGTGACATAAACCTATCTAAAACCTATTGGTTGAGATTTGTTCAACCTATGGGTACCACTCCATGGGTGTCCTGAACCCGGTTCACCACGTGACCACAAGTTCATTTCCCCAAACGCCAGAGGCTGCTGACTAGCAGCGAGGGCCCAGGTCTGATAGTGGGAAAACTATGCCCTCATTTGTCAAAGTGTAGTGCAGCGGAATACAGAATAAAACATACATCAATAGCGGAAGCAGTAAACCATACACAACTGAAATAAACAACTGCAGTATATATAACCAACCGGATAAATTGATATAATGCAGCATGCCTCAAGTTCTAAGAAAACAGCCAGAACATGTTATACGTCAATACAGTACAACCAAAAGTATAGTACAGTAAAACAAAGCAAAACAGCTGGCAGCGGCATCACGAGCCTAAGCCTAGTCCCATGCCCTCCTAATCCTCAGCAACAATCATGTATCTATATAGGGACTCTTTCCCCTATCCACACCTGCAGAAATGTAATCTATTTGGGCCGAAAAACGTGACCTAAACAGGGTGTGAGAAATATATCTCAGTAGGCACCCACCAAAGGCCTGTTCCCAACTACGTGTAAGAATGAAACAATAGTGAAATAGTAAAATGAAATAAATTAAGCAGTACTCACAAGTAACCAACTTGATAGTTAAATTTCCATTTAATAATCATTTAATCCATTAAATATTTTAAATCACCACAGTGTATTTCTAAGTAAACAATCCATGTCCTCAGACAAGTAAACCCCTACCCTCAGGAAAGGAGTGTCCAACACAAGAATCCACCCTCAGGAATAACACAATTTTCCATTAGCATAGGTAGTGTCGCCCTCAGGCATAGAATCAACTGCCCTCAGGCACGAAAGAAGTTTCCCTTAGGCCGAAATAACTACTGCCCTCGGGCTAAACAGTGTAGTGCCCACAGGATAATCACAACAATGCCCTCAGGCTAAAAAGGTAACCGGTCCATTCCCAACAAGTAAACCAGCAGTAAAAAAGCAATTCCTATCAATGAAATTCTACAATTACTACTTTAAAGGCATACCCTCAGGTATCCTGGCCAAACGGCTAAACAGTGGAACACACCCCCGGGGTGGTTCCAGATCCAAGAAACGTTACCAAACAGAATTTAAATATCATAGTTAAATACCTAATCAATTATAGGTGTTTAATATAGCAACGACCTCAGCCACACGACACCCCAACATGGGTTCGTGACCCAAAAAACGCACAAACACACAACAGTTGGAAAACTAAACACCAAGCCACCTACCTTATACGCCAACGAGCGGTATACCCGAACGTCGACTCCAGAAACGCCTAAGAACGGCGTAGATCTGATTAAGAACAAAAATCTATTAACCTCAAATAACTCCCTATAGGGAAAGAATTGGTAAGTAACACTCCAGGAGAAGAGAGGGCTTACCAGTGTGGTTCCAACGAGATCGTTCGAAGCGGAATCAGATTCCAGACGAACACCCGGCAGATCTTCGAAGGTTCGGCCATCCTCTCCCGACCCTCCTTCCCGTTCTAAGCCTTCCCTGCGAATAGGGGAGGCTACTGCCCATTTTAAGCGAAAAAACAAAGTACACGGTGTGTACTTCCAAGAACACGTCGTGTAATCCCTTCATTTAACTGTTCCTCTGGCGGCATCGCCATACTGGTAACCTGTCGACATGAGTACATGGAATATACTCATGAGTACATGGCGTGTACTGTCGCCCAGCTGGCGGCTACCCCACCGCCTTACTGTTTGGCCTGCCGACTGACTACATGGCGTGTACAGGACCACTACACGGCGTGTAGTCGTTTCCTACACCCTTTGTCGCTGGCATGGCAACACGCCCTATGTACTCATCCCTACACGGCCAGAAGTACACGGTGTGTGGAAAAGTACACGGCGTATACTTCCAAAATTTAGGATTTTTTCCCATTTTCCATATTTTATTAAAAACAATTAAGGAAAAGAGAAAAGAAGAAGCCCGTACCTCAAAGATAAGAACTGGGTTCTTACAAAATTCCCCCCTTATAGCAATTCATCCCCGAATTTCCCTTGCAAAGGTGGAGAAGATATAGCTGTGAACAACTCCGGCCACTGAGCACGCATATCGGTTTCCCGCTCCCAAGTTTCATCCTGCACTCGGCCATGCTTCCATAGCACCCGTACGCGAGGAACTGACCTGCCTCGGAGAACCTTCATGCTCCTGTCAACGATACGAATCGGAGGCTCCTCAAAGGACGCATCTGTCTCTAGCTCAACCTCCTCAGGCTGAAAGACGTGAGATGAGTCTGAATGATAGTGACACAACTGGGATACATGGAAGATGTCGTGAATAGCTCGGTACTGCTGCCGTAACTACAACCGATAATCAACCAGCCTGACTCTCTCCAGAATCTCAAATAGACCCACATACCGCAGTGAAAGTTTACCCTGTCTCCTGATATGCTTTTGTCCCAGCCTCGACGAAACACATTGAAAAACCTGATCCCCGACCACGAACTCCAAAGGTCATCTGCGGCGACCAGGATAAGACTTCTAACGAGACTATGCGGTAACCATCTGCTTCTGAATCAACTGGACCTGCACAGAAGTCTCCTGCACGAGCTGTGGCCCCAGTAAATCTGCCTCACCTGCCTCTAACCCACACAAGGGTGATCAGCATGGCCTACCATATAAATCCTCATAAGGTGCCATCTCAATAGTCACCTGAAAGCTATTGTTATAGGAAAAATCGACTAAGGGTATATGTTTCTCCCAAGAGACCCCAAAGTCTAGGACGCATGCACGCAACATGTCCTCTAGCACCTGTATCGTATGCTCTGACTGGACATCGGTCTAATGGTGGTAAGCTGTACTCAGAAGCACCTGTGTACCCAGTTCCCTCTGAAAAATCTGCCAGAAGTGAGATGTAAAACAGGCGTCCCTATCTGAAACGATAGAATGATGGACCCCATGAAGGCGTACAATCTCTCGGATATACAGCCTTCCGAGCTCGTCAACACTGAAGGTCTCCTTGATCGGAAAAAAATGAGCTACCTTTGTGAGTATGTCTACAACAACCCACACGACATCATTTCCACGAGGTGACCTCAGCAATCCAGTCACAAAATCCATCATGACGTCGTCCCATTTCCACTACGGAATGGGTAACTGCTGTAACAACCCATCTGGTCTCTGGTACTCTGCCTTCACCTGCTGACAGGTGGAACACCTCATAGAAAAACCAGCTACATCTCTCTTCATACCCGGCTAGCAGTACTGACGTCTCAAGTCACGGTACATCTTGGTAATCCCGGGATGAACTGACCAAGCTGAAGCATGAAACTCCCTCATCAGCTCCTCGCGTATATCCCCTAGAACCCATACTCGTCCATGGAAATGCAGCACTTCATCATCATCACCTATCATCCAACTAGGAGGAGGGTCCTCACTTTCCACCGACTCCCGCAGAACTAGTCCTTCTGAATCAGATAGCTTCCTCATCCTCACTCTATCCAGGAGGGTAGAAGTCATAGCTAAAGAGGAAATATAAGTCTACCCTGACTATCGTGCACCTCCAAATGCATCTCAGAGAACAAAGCCATGAGCTACCACTCACAACTGGCCTCCTGCACTACCTGTATCTGAGTCTTCCTGCTCAGTGCATCAGCTACTGCATTACCTTTACCAGATGTATAGGCAAGCTCAAAATCAAAGGACTGTAGCTACTCGACCCACCTTCACTGCCTCAAGTTCTGGTCGCACTGTGTAAATATATACTTGAGGCTTTTTTGGTCGGTGAAAACCACAAAATTCTCCCCCAATAGATAATGTCTCCAACAGTGCAACACATGAACAACTGCTGCCAACTCGAGATCATGCATCAAGTAATTCCTCTCATGTGGCCTCAACTGCTGAGACCCGTATGCAACAACTCAATCGCAATGCATCAACACTGCTCCCAGACCAATACCTGATGCATCACAGTAAACTGTATAGCTCTTCCCCTACTCTGGGAGTACCAGGACCAGTGCTGATGTCAACCTTCCTTTCAGGTCCTGAAAGGCTGCCTCACAAGCTTCTGACCAAACGAACTTCACACCCTTCTTAGTCAAGCCCGTCAACGGCGCTGCCAAGCAGTAGAAGTCCTGTATAAAATGCCTATAGTAACCAGATAGCCCTAAGAAAATCCATATCTCAAACACGTTCTTAGGATGATCCCAGAAAACTACTACTCTCACCTTCTCTGGGTCTATTGAAACTTATGCCTCTGAGATGATATGACCCAGGAAGTGAATCTGGTCCATCCAAAAGTGGCACTTTGAGAGCTTAGCATATAGCCGATGCTCTCTCAGTGTACTCAATACGATCTCAAGATGGGTGGCATGGTCGTGTCGAGTGTGATTGTACACCAAGATGTCGTCCTCAAATACTACCACAAAAGAATCAAGATATAGATGGAACACATGATTCATCAGAGCCATGAAAACTTCTGGCGCGTTCGTGAGTCCGAACGGCATAACCATATACTCATATAGACCATACCTACTCTGAAAAGAAGTGAGAGGTATATCAGATGGTCTCACACGCAGCTGATGATATCCTGATATCAGGTCAGTTTTCGAGAACACTCGTGCTCCACGAAGCTAATCAAAAAGATCATCAATCCTCGGTATGGGATATCAGTTCTTAACCGTCAACTGGTTCAGCTTCCGATAATTCACACCGAGTCTGAGGGTACCATCCGCCTTCTTCACAAAAAGGACCAGAGAACCCCATAGAGATGTACTATGTCAGATGAAACCCTTTACCTATAACTCCTTTAACTGCCTCTTGAGCTCCAACAACTTAGGTGTAGCCATCCTATATGGAGGAATGGAAACTGGTGCTGCTCCTGGCATAAGCTCAATGGAGAAATCCACCTCTCTCTTCGGAGGAAGACATGAAAAGTCATCTGGGAAGACATCCCTGAAACGATCAACAACTGGAGGGAAATTCATCTGAAAAGTCCCCTGATCATACAGATATATGCTGGCAATCTGGGCTGTGACTCCACCTTGCCCACGATGCTCTGGTCCAACTCGACTCGCCTGAACATCCCACTCACCCTTGTATAAAAACTCTCCACCCTTTGGTGATGTGAAACTCACCCTACGATGATAGTAGTCCACAAAGGCTCGAAAGGGAACCAACCGGTCCATCCCAAGAATGATGTCATAAGATGTCATCTCTAAGACATAGAGTTCCCCAAGGAAGTGACACCCACCAACCTCAAGGGGGCACCCCTTGCACTGATGCACACCAGCCATTCTAGTCCCCAACAGAGTGTCTAGCGTTATGATATCAGAAGATGTAGAAACACAGAGCCCAAGGCTATCCACTACGGGTAAAGATATGAAACTATGTGTAGAACCCGTATCAAAAAGTACTGAAGATAAGAAAGAAGATACTAAAATTGTACCTCTGACTATAGAAGGTCCGAGATCTTGCTCATGTTGGGTCTGTTGGACCGCATATGCCTGCCCAGTGCCGTGGCCCTGCGACACAACCTGGCTACCCTGAGCTGTCCCGCCCTACTGCCTATGAGATACTGGTGTCTGGATACCACAGCCATGACCACCATATCTACCTGCACGCCCTGACGTATTCCAGTTCCCGGACTGGTAAGAAGCCACCGGTCCTGCTCCCACACACAGAGTCTGCACAGAACCCCTCTCACTAGCCATCGATGGAAACGCCCTGAAAAAGCATTATAGATGACCCATCTTGACGCAAGCTCGGCACTCCACTGGGTCTCGTGGACACTGCGGCCTCTTGTGCCCCTCTCTACAAAACTGGAAGCACATAACCTGGCCCCCTGAAGAAGCTGACTGGCTGGTACTGCCACCCTGAGAGAAGTCCATCTATCTCTTCCTCTTTCCAGCAGAAATAGTACCAGTAAATGGTGCTGAACTGACCTGGCCCACACCACTAGATTCTTGAAGGTTCCTCTCTGTAATCAGCGCCTAGTTCACAATAGCGTTTACATTATGCAACCTAAAGACATTCACCAGCGCTCAGATGCCATACCGAAGACCATCCTAAAAACGTCTGGCTCTCAATGTCTCATCACCCACCAGCACGAGTTCAAAGTGCTGAAGCTCGATGAAACAAGCAGAATAGTCCATCACTGACATAGCGCCCTGCTGCAGATTCATGAACTCTCAAGCTCTATCTTCTCTCAGCGTCTCTGGGAAGAATAAGTCATAGAAGACTGCATAAAAATCTTCCCACGCCATGTCTCTGTGATGCTCTGACTGGGTGGTAATATCCCACCACCTCTTGGTGGAATCACGCAGCATGTATGTCGCGAGCTTGACCCTCCAGCCTGGAGGCATATCAAGATGCTCGAAAATAGTCTTCGTCGACCCCATCCAAGACTCCGCAGCCTTTGGTCCACCATCCCCTGAAAACGTAGGCGGATGCTGCTGCTGGAAGATACGTGTCAGATCGGCCATAGATGTGGCAGCCTGCGGTGCTCCCTGAAAGGTCTGCATGAACCGCAATAAGCCTTCACGGAACTACGCCTCCGTGCCTGTGTCTGGTATAACAGTTGGTGCCACATCTAGCTCTGCTGGAGGATCAACTGGTAGCCCATGGCCCACCATCTCCGCAGTGTAGTCATTGCCGCTCTCTTGGCGAACAACATGCGGTCGTCTAGGCGGCATGACACTACAAGGTCAAAAGCACGCCTTAGATTCAATATTATTACAGCTGAAATGAAGAAACCACAAAGGGAAACAGGAGGAAGAAGGCATTCAAAATTTTCAAAACAAGACTACACGGCGTGTATACTGACTACACGGCATGTACTTGACTCCCCTTCCCCTGCCCGGGTCCTTAGACACAGCTAAGCCACACAGCTCCCGTTAAACAAAACTACACGGCGTGTATATAATCTACACGGCGTGTATGGTGTTATTTCCAACTGCTCGTGTCATCTGTGACATGACCGATTACTCGGCTTGACACTACACGACATGTTACACCTGCACATGGCATGTACACCACCCCCGTTTTCCAGTCACATGGCTAACTTCACACGGTCTGTCCTCGGACAACACTACACATCGTGTCCCATAGGTACACGACATATTCAAAGAGAGGTGACACCGACCCGTGTTGTTATTTACACGGTCGATTCCCCAGGTCACACTACACGACATGTTCATCATTGACACAACGTTATCTATACAGGAGTTCACCGACCCGTGTTGTTAGTTACACGACCAGACTCTGGGTCAACACTACACGGCGTGTATATAAGGTACACATTGTGTTTTACCCAAGCACTTCCCCACCCCGTGTCGCCACCCACACGGTTTGTGACACAGGAAGAGACTACACGACGTATAAAGAATCTACACAGATTGTTCTCCCTAAGCTATTCCCTCCCTGTGTCATCGCCAACACGGTTTGTGACACGGGAAGAGACTACACAACGTGTACTCAGAGCACACGGCGTGTACTTAAAAAGTTCATTTTTCTTCCTGAACCGAAGGCCATACACAGCGTGTGTAAGGATACTATACGACATGTATACTGGGTTTCTAGACAGTATGCCTCAGAAACTTCTCCAGAACCCAGAAAATACAGAAAAATAACACCCAAGTGTCAAATTACGACCCGTGAGGGCCCATACTCCCCACGAATCAAAATTTGACATCTTATCTGTGTTATAACTTAATAAACAGCTAATGATCCACCAAATTCCGGTCAATGGGGGCCCATAACCCCCAAAAACCGAATTTTGGTGTCCTTTATTTCCACAAACTTATACAAAAATACCCTATCACACAACAGGTATTTATCAAGAAGCTATCACAACAACATGCTTTTTCTAACACAACAACTATCACAACAACATGAAATTTATAATGCACCTATATGGAATTGAACTATGCATGGAATGTGATTTCTAACATGTTCCTAAATGATACATGAGATGAAATACCCTCATCTCATCGGGTTGCCACTAAATAGAACCCATAGATAAAATATAAACAACATAATACAAGCGCATCACCCAATGGTGAAATCATATCAACTGTAAAATTTGAAAAATTAGAAGAATTGAAAAATACGAGGTAGATTGGATTTTCCCTATACGCATGTTAGCTATGCCCGACACAGCTTATTACCAGTTACCGTTCTTCCTATCCCTGACTACGGCTCCAAATAGTAAGTCAAAGAAAATAACCAGCCTCTGATACCACTTTGTAACATCCCGGATCCGGGTACCACTCCACGGGTGCCCCAAACCCGGTTCGCCACGTGACCTCAAGAAAATTTCCCCAAACGCCAGAGGCTGCCGACTAGCAGCAAGGCCCCAGGTCTGATAGTGGGGAAACTATGCCCTCATTTGTCAAAGTGTAGCGCAGCAGAGTACAGAATAAAACATACATCAATAGCGGAAGCAGTAAACCATACACAACTGAAATAAACAACTGTAGTATATATAACCAACCAGATAAATAGATATGATGCAACATGGATCAAGTTCTAAGAAAAAATCTAGAACATGTTATACATCAATATAGTACAACCAAAAGAAGAGTACAACAAAACAAAGCCAAACAGATGGCAGCGGCATCGCGAGCCTAAGCCCAGTCCCATGCCCTCCTACTCCTCAGAAGAAATCATGTACCTGTATAGGGACTCTTTCCCCTATCCGCACATGCAGAAACATAATCTCTTTTGACTGAAAAGCATGACCCAAACAGGGTGTGAGAAATATATCTCAGTAGGCACCCACCAAAGGCCCGTTCCCAACTGCATGTAAGCATACAACAACAGTGAAATAGTAAAATGCAATAAAGTAAGCAGTACTCACAGGTAACCAACTTAATAGTTAAATTTCCATTTAATAATCATTTAATCTATTAAATATTAGAAATAACCACAGTGAATTTTTAAGTAAACAATCCACGTCCTCAGACAAGTAAACCCCTACCCTCAGGTAATGAGTGTCCAACACAAGAATCCACCCTCAGGCATAACAGAATTTGACCTCAGGCATAGGTAGTGTCGCCCTTAGGAACTGAATCAGCTGCCCTCAGGCATGGAAGAAGTTTCCCTTAGGCCGAAATAACTACTGCCCTCAAGCTAAACAGTGCAGTGCCCATGGGCTAATCACAACAACTCCCTCAGGCTAAACAGGTAACCGGGCCATGCCCTACATGTAAACCAGTAGTAAACAAGCAATTCCTCTCAAGGCAATTATACAATTACTACTTTAAAGGAATACCCTCGGGTATCCTGGCCAAACGGCTAAACAGTGGAACACACCCCCGGGGTGGTTCCAGATCCAAGAAACAATCCCAACCAGCATTTTAATATCATAATTAAATACCTAATCAATTATAGGTGTTTAATATAACAACGACCTCAGCCACACGAAAACCCAACATGGGTTCGTGACCCAAAAACGCACAAACACACAACAATTGGAAAACTAAACACCAAGACACCTACCTTATACGCCAACGAGCGGTATACCCGAACTTCAAATCCAGAAATGCCTAAGAACGACGTAGATCTGATGAAGAGAAAAACCCGCTTAACCTCAAATAACTCCCTCAAGGGAAAGAATTGGTAAGAAAAACTCCAGGAGAAGAGAGGGATTACCCGTGTGGTTCCAACGAGATCGTCCGAAGCGGAATCAAATTCCAGACGAACACCCGGCGTATCTTTAAAGGTTTATCCATCCTCTCCTGAGCCATCTTCCCGTTCTAAGCCTTCCCTATGAACAAGGGAGGCTACTACCCATTTTAAGTGAAAAAAACAAAGTACACGACATGTACTTCCAAATACACGACGTGTACTCCCTTCATTTAACTGTTCCTCTGGCGGCACCACCATACTGTTCACCCGTCGACATGAGTACATGACATGTACTTCTGAGTACATGGTGTGTACTGTCGCCCTGATGGCGGCTACTCCACCGCCTTACTGTTTGGCCTGCCGACTGACTACACGACGTGTACAGGACCACTATATGGCGTGTAGTCAGTTCCTACACCCTTTGTCACCGGCATGGCAAGACGCCCCGTGTATTCATCCCTACACGGCCAGAAGTACACGACGTGTGGAAAAGTACATGATGTGTACTTCCAAAATTTAGGATTTTTCTCCATTTTCCATATTTTATTAAAAACACTTAAGGAAAAGAGAAAAGAAGAATCCCATACCTCAAAGATAAGAACCTGGTTCTTACTCCTAGCCCCACATAATCCTCGAAATAAGTCTTTTTGGATCCATTATAAACTGAATATGATTGTATAATAAATTAATATTTCAAGAATTTTCTAAAGTGACTCTCACCGCTCTTATAAAAGGTTACTTCCCTTTCTCTCAAAATCACACCTCCAAATCCATTTGGATCAGCCAACCACTACTCACATATCTTCCCAACCACCCTCACTTCAAGCTATAGGCCTTAATTTTATCATAAATCCATCCTAAGGAGCACTTTTGATCAAATCAACAGGATGAACCCAAAGAAGAGGTAATAATTTCATCACCTCTTTCAAAGTTCTTTTATTCTTCCAGTTCCAATTTCTTTGTTGTTTGCATACCAAAATAATAACTCTAGTACCTTCTACATAATGTGATGTTATTATAAATACGGTGCAACTATATTAATTATTCTATCCATCCTATTAATGACAAAGTCACCATACGTGTGTACGTACGGATTACCGTCTCCACGTCGTGGTGTAGTTTGTTATTCAACACTTCATCATTTGGGTTGGTATAATAATGAGTATAATTGATGTAAATAATAAATATAAAAATGTTAATTATTCTATATATATGATATGCCATCCAATTAAATACTATTTCACCATCAATAGAATGGTATTGTCACTCGTGTGTATGTACAGATTACCGTCTCCACGAACTCGGTGAGATTCTTTCCCTATCATAACCATTTCAGAATAATTTTTATTTTATGATTATAAATAATGTTTAAGAACTTAATATTATTATATATATGAATTAAATACATCCTATACATATCAAACATGACTTAAATTACAAAACATATAAAGGAAAACAAATCAGTTAACACCCGAAGTAATGATACTACTAAAATATTATTAAAAAAGAAATATTAAAAGATCATATATGATATCATATTTATGTATGTGGTTATTGTATAATTTAATAGAAATTATTTATATATTATACAGGAGGTTAAGGTACCCTCAACCAAGGAAAAGTACAAGGTAATGGTTAATTTTACAATCTCTTTATTATCCGAAGTTGTTTATACGTGAGTATCTACTAGGGCCTCTTTATCATCCAAATCTATGTTTCTTAAAAATGTATTTCAATTTTTTTTACTATTTAATAGACTATGGTTTAAAGTTTTTTATACGTTATTTTAATTTTTATAAAATGGTTTGAAAATAATCTTTCTGTCACTTTCCAAATAAGGTACTTTATGACCTTTTTGACAAATTAAGGTTAGAATGTTTGTTTTTTTAACTTATACGGTGGGTGCAGCTATTTTACACTGTTATAACACCTTCGAAGCTTCCCTTACAAGATTATAAGTATATTTTTCAAATAATTTTTTTCTTTTATAATTATGTGACTTTTAAAAGATTTCAAGATAAAAAGATATATTTCCCACAAATAGATTTGATTTCATCTATATCAACATCCTTTTATGGATTTTACACTTGTTTGAAGTTGATTTATTATGATACAATATTACATATTTTATTAATGGTTTTTTGAATTTTTTTACTATGGATGTGTTATTTTATACCATTCATGGTTTATGGTTAATGTATTAACATTTCATATACTAGTTTTAATACGAATATTTATGTTATGTTTCAACCTTTTCATATGAAAAATGCATTGGACTTAGTGAGTGACGGGTGGAGCCTGCTATAACTCCTCGATGCATCAGTAGGTCTCATGAGACAAACTAGTGTCTTGGCATAATGTCTTGAAAAAATATTATTTTTAGTCTTGGAACGAGGCCTTGACTATGTGGTTCTGATGCCCGGAATTACCTATTCCATCATTATGAAATTGGCTATTGATATTACATGTGATTATTCAACTACTATAATATCCATGTGAATAAGTAAATGGAATTATTTGATTTATATTTTCCATATTATACTGAAGTTTATGTTTAAAATTCTTGTGTTTTAGTCTTATACATTACCTTAAATTTTTATTCTTATTTATGAAAGTTTCCGCTATATTGTTATCCTTATTGAGCACCTGAGATCACCCATTTCTATGTTTTATTTTTCCCAGGATGCGAAGAAGCATATTTTGACTGACCTACAGGGATATTCTAAGGAATATTATTGTGTTAAAAGGAGACAAAATGTTGTTTTTTTTTCATTTCATAATGTAATGTAAAACTTATGTTTATATCTAGTACTTCTAAGGCTACGAAACTGATCGATCTTTCGGGATTTGATCTCTTGTGATCATGCCAATGTTATGTAATAAAGCACTGACTCTAGGTAACTAGGGTCAGAGTGTTATAGTAAAAGAATGAAAGAATTAATAATATGTAATAATGAGTGCATGAAGTTATAATGGTCATATATTGAGCTTGAAGGATGATCCTATAAGGATGACCACCTATAAGAATCATTTTAGCATCATATAGTTTTTGAAAATACTATAATTTTCTAGAATACAATATTTGAATAAGAAAAACTATAGGGAATATTCTTGGGAAGATAATAAATGAAAAATATAAAAAATTAAATGTGATACAGTCCATAAACTACCAAGGAACTGATCTTAAATGAAGAAGAAGAAGATCAATGGGAAGAAATTTTTTTAGACATTTTAATGTTCGAAAAATTGACATTCGGGAATTTATAATTCTTACATAAATAAAATTTCAAGATATTGGATCAGAGAATCAGGTTCATATAATCATGATTCTTAGGCAATCCATGATTCAATTATGAGTTGATAAATATTTATTGAGTTGAAGATGATGATATAATAATTGGATAAATCTATGATTCTCAAAAGTGAAAGTAATTCTTGAAATTTCCAAAATAATGCATATGTTGATGAGTTAAAGCTTGAGTAATTCATCAGATTATAAGTGATTTATGAATCGAGCTATTTGATAAAGAGTAAGAAGGTGTTTTTCTATTAGCTGTTGGGTATAAATCCAATTTTGAAGGATGTACTATCGCCATGGTAAACTCTCATGTTGTGAGAGAAGTTCCACTCCACAAGAAATTTTTGTGCTATGTAAATTTCATACAACAAGGGAGATTTAAGTGTATAATTTTTGGAGTTATGCCGAGGAAGATGAATATGAGATTGTGGAGGAATAAAATAAAAATATATTTAAATGAGATAGTTTGAAAATGAGGATGAATCAAATATTGATATCTTTAAAACATCCTTTTAGGTGAAAAAAAGAAATCATGGGAATCAATCCAATGTGATGGAGATAGTGAGAAACCAATGAAAAATCACGAGGAACACAAAAGTGGGTATAATATAATAATTCTTTTGGGTTAGTGGCTGATTTATTTTCATTCAATCAATTTATGGATATCAGAAATCAGAGGAAATATTTTATTCAACCGCACATGAAATATAACAACCCTTGCCTTTTAGACATATTATTACATTATTTTAAGCATAATTATCCATCAAATACAAACCAAAGATTATAAAATCTAGTGTATTTTGAACATTAGATACATATAACTAATAAAATGTTACCAAAATAAAATGGCACTTTATTAATCTCCATAATGATATCCTAAATCCCATTGAATTCCAATAACTGCATAGGATAACCCGGGGAGTACAAAGACAAAGGGGATGAGCTAAAAATCCCAGTAAGGAAATAAATATTGGAATAAGGAATAACAAATGAGTTAGAGGGCATAAAATGATGGAATAAAAAGGAATAGAATATGAATAAAAACATGGAAGTATAAAATATATAATAAGGTATCATGTGAGAATGGAATCATAATAATGTGGCAGAAATATATAACATGACATAAACATGAGTCAAGGGTAACTTCTGAGACCATATCACATGGTAAAAAATATACCATAATGGATTAGGTTTACTCCCTAATACCATACATGTTGTCTCATGAGACAAAAAAAATCTAATGCATTGGATCTCTATCTAGGTGCACCCATCATAACATGTTCATGCATATTTCTTCCACATGAAGAATTAAACATAGGGAATAAACTTAAGGGTTACCCATGGAAAGAAATGAGTTTCGTAATCACGTCAGAAGGCTTAACCAATGAGCGTATCATAATGGTGTCAATTAAATAATTTATTTAAAACATAAATGGAAATTCATAAGTTAAAACTAGAATATATCATAAAAAATTATGTCTAAATGAAGTTAAAATATGTAAAAATAGTTTTTAATAAAATTTTGAAATGAGGCACTTTAGTGCCCATTAAGGGAAAATATTAAATAGTATTTGAATAGGGGAAAGGAATAATTGTTTGTATATAACCAAAAATGAACTAAGATAATTTTTAATTATAAAATAAGGTATTTTATAAAAATAATGGTGGATTAAAACATATTATGTAGTGTACTTGAAAATGGGTCATAAAAAGAGAAGTTCCCTTTAATCAGACTTGATTTTTAGGAGGGATTGAAAAGGGAACCTTTTAAAATATGTATTTACCTATAAAATAAGGATAAATTGAGATTGATAAATAGGTTTAAAAAATATGAATAGAATTTATAATAATTAAATGATAATAAAGAAGAAATTCATTGGTGTAAAGCAAGAGAAAGTGAAACCCAAAGGAAAAATGGAGGTTTGGAGAGATCCCTTACCTTATGTCCAAGTGTGTTTTGTAATTACACTTAGTGTCCTGGATAATAAAATTAGATTAATTAATTAATTCATTCATAACCCATTATAAATTTATTTTATTTAATATAATTTTATTAAGTTCATTTATGGCCATTTTGATGAGTAAAATGTTTAATTTCATTGTTCAGAGAGCGTTCGTTTCATGATTTTCTGATCGGTTCCCTTGAGTTTAATTAATGGGGTTATTTTAAAATGGAAGAAAAAAACCCATAAGTGGAATTATAAATTATTAATATAGTTATATAATTTTAAAATTTCCAAAATTTCATTTTGTTTTATGATATGAGGATGATTTGTTTTTTAAAATGTTAATGACAAAGGTTTAGCTTATTTTGGCAGTTTTTCTATCATAATGAACGACTTTTGTTTTATTATTTAATATTATGTATATATATTAGTTCCAAAACCTGAAAAATATATATAATATAAATATTAAAATATTATTTAACCATAATAATATTTTTTACCAACCTTGAAGTCGATAATGGAAAAAAAATTTCATCAACCATGAAGGGTGTTAATCAAAAAATAACAGACGATGTTTTCATTTTTAAGATAAAAGGAGAAGAGGAGGGTTTTGATGATGTATATTACATTAAAATAATAAAATTATAGTATATTTATTTTACAGGAGTTATCATGTCACTTTTTATAGTGGGGTAAAGGATGAGTTAAAATAATGAAATAATTTAAAAGAGATAGGTAGAGGATTTTACCTCGTGAATGTAGTCTCCTTGAAAATCTCCATAAGTAACTCATGTTTTTTTTGAGTCTAGAATATCTTGTACATGGGGAAGTGGATTTTGGAGGAAATTGGGTATAATTTAGACAAGCTAAAAGGCTTATAATGGGTGGGGAGAAGAGGTGGTGAGGGGTGGTATGTATTGGGGAAGGAGATGGGTATTTTTTTTATATTTATTTGTTTATTATTTTGGATCAAGACTATAAATAGTGTTTATACTTGTCACTAAATATATTAAATAATGAAGTATATTTATAGATTATAGTTCTCACATCATCAATACATCATCCATGAATCAATAATTCATTTATTTTTTAAATAAAGTAAATTACCCTATTTCACTATTCACCAAAACCATAACTATTCTAGAAAAATCCCAAAAAAAATAACCTTAATTTTTTTTAATGTTTATAATTCAAAAAATGGACTCCATTTTATGAAAATAATTTTATAACTATGAGAAATTTAATTTTTAAATAAAATCATCCTTTATTTGAAAAAATACCGATTTTAATATTATAACTAATTTTATGATACATTGAAAAATTAATTAAGGTCTCATAAAATTATATTTTAATTATAATACAGAAAAATATTAACTTATTAATATATTTTATGAAAGTAAATTTTATTTTTAGTCCCTATATTAATGAAAAAAATTTAAATAGTCATTTCTGTTTTAGAAAAATACTACAATGACCCACCTTTTTAATGAAGGTAAGGATCGTTATTTTTTAATTTTTAATACCTTAGATGGAACTAATTATGAGTCTTAATAATGTAGTGAAGGTGATGGGAGAGTCTGGGGATTGATCAAAGATTTAAGTTCTTGAAAATGTACCAAGAGATTGGGAGACATGGTTTTTCTAAACAGCGAGACCCAGGGTGCACACCCGTGAAAATATAGGTAGGTGCACCTATAAGTCAACATGGTCTGTCTACAGCTATGTGGGACTAGGAACATGGTAGTGTGACATTCTATATATTTGGGATATATCATTTCCTTATGGTTTTCACACCATTTTCAAACTGTGTGCCTAAATCTTGCGATTTTGATTTTTGGGTAAAATGACCATTTTTCCCCTCCTAATTTTTTAAAACCCCTTTCCCTTTCCTCCTTCTTCCAGTGACCAAACCTATAGGGTTCGTCCCTATTTTTTCTAAAAATATTCCAATCTTAAATCTCGTAAAACTCTTTCATCCAGCATCTGATCTTCGATCAGAAGGAAGCGCTGGATATCCCAAGGTAAGGCTAACCTCAGTTGTACATATTTCCTCAGTTAATCTCAACATCTATTATGCTATTTAGATGTAGGATCATTCACCTTATTTATTGGTATTTGGACTGAAACTCGGATCTCTTCCAACCTACTGCAAATAGGAGGTTGATATCTTTCAAGGCATCGTCTATGACCCTAAGGTATTTGGTCACATAGTTCTCCATTTGTGTTTTGGTAATTTCATATTTAATCCATTGTGACAAAAGGTGAACTTTGTAAATCATCTCAATTGTGTTGGTTCATTCATCTCTAAATGACCCTAGTTCCTTTATATAGGTGAATTGAATCTTGTTTAAGGGTTTAGGCATCACACATACCCTATGTGGACACCCATAGGTGTTCCACCTTTAAATTGGTCATTTTGTCCAAATGGATCAAAATTCTTGGAACCATATTTAGCTTCTGGATTCTATTTTCAATGACATAACCTTTGATATATGTGTAGTTAATGTATTCCAAGGTGCCTCATTGGTGATTGGCCCCCTTATAATTGGAATTTACCAATTTGACAATTGAGTTGTTACATGGCCTTACACTTGACACCTATGACTTATGATGGAATATTCCATGTTTAGGAAAATTGAATGGATTGGTTTGTATAGTATGAATAGTTTAAGATGATTACTTCCTTTAAAATATTTTTTTTAAATGGAATGGTTTTGAGGGATAGAATGTCCTTTCCCATGCTCATATTTTATAAAAAATGCACCGTATGAAATGAATTACTTAATTGTAAATGGAATTGATTAATGGATGGAGAACCTATTAATTTGTTTATGCTTTGAGTAAATGATATATTTTAAATTAGATTCCTTGAATGATTTGAATATGGTTGAAGGAACACAAGACATGTTTTTCCTCATGTGTCATGCGACATATTTGATCAAGCCTTGGTTTCCTTGTGAAAGGCTTGACATCATGAGATAAGAGGTAATTCCTTATGATCATATTATTTTAATGTGAATAGGCTTATGATTTATTATTATATATTATAAATTATTATTCCGTATAGGTTGTGGATCCAAGGGACTGTGAGAGATTCCTCTGGTATTTGATGTATGAGAGTTACGTCCAGATCCATCCCAACACACACACACACACACACATATATATACACTATGTATATATATATTGACTTGATTAGACATACCAGCAATTTGATTAAGCAAGTAGCCTCACCAGGTGTCCTTTAGGAACTTCAATGGGAGGCTATTTATTTATTCTGTATTGCTTTACACTATTGTTATTACCTGAATACTATTTATTTATGAGAACCTACATGGATTTACACGTAGACACCATTGGGGGAAGCCTACTGAGATTTTTATCTCACACCCTACTCAAAACTCCCTTGGAACCTGAGAAAATTATATTGATTCATGTATTGGTAAGACTAAAGGCCCTTCTACAGGTTGTTGATAAGTATTACTTATCTAGAATTTTTGGAGCCGAGGATCAGGCTTAGGCTCGAGATGCTATGGAGACACTTTTGTTCTTTTATTCCTTTTTGTATAGCATGACTATATACCTGTTCCCTTATTCCCATTTTGTAAATTATTAATCCATGCATAATTTTATCAGATACTTCTATTGAGGCTTTTAGTTATGTTATTTAGTTATTCAATTATCTATTCCTTATGCTGCTAGTTTATTTAGTTGACTTTTATGCTTCTGCTATTTGTTGCATATGTCTGTTGTAATATGTTTTTTCTACTGTGTATTATCTACTTTATCCACTATTATACTCTAACATGAAGGTATATTATCCCTACTGTACTATCCTCACACCCTCACTGCTAGTCGACAACCTCTGGTGTACGGGGTGATGCACCTAAGGTCATGTGGCCAACCAGGCCCGAGGCACAGGTTAAGTGGAATCTGAGTCAAATAAATCACAAATTCGTATCAGAGGAGCTTCCTTTATTTATTTACTATTTGGTGTCAATATAATAGAGATTTGGAATGCTTTGGACTTGGTCCCAAGCCGTGATTAGGAATCACAAACCCATGTACGGGGTAAAAGCCAAGTTGCCTAAATTAACATTGTTGTTCTATTTATGACTGTTTACTGTTGATATAATTTCACCATTGGGTGATTCACATGTTTTTTTATTTTATTGATATTTATGTTGTTGGAATTATGATTTCATTACCTTGATTCAGTAAAATTAGGGTTATGCATTAGATTATAGATCATTACCGGCAGAACATGAATTATAGGCCATGCATCTTTCTATTCCATGTCTAATTTTCAGCAATAATTACCTATTGCATATTGATTGTTCCTCGTTATCTATATTAAATTGTGTTGAAATATCTTACAGGATCTAGAATGTGCTATGGTGTGAGTTAGTGGTTCCACATTTTGATTCATAAGGTGTATGAAACCTCATGGACAGAAATGTGTAATTCTATCTATATCAACCATTTAAAAGTTGTATAATTACATGAACAAGCATAATTTAAATGGGAATGACATCCAAGTGAATTCCATATTTTAGTTCACAAGGTGTATGGGCCCTTATGGATTGGAAAATGGAATATCACTGGATCTAGCCATTCTAATACATAAATTTTTAAATAAAAACACATTTTCAAATGGGAAATGAATTATATACTGAGAACAGTAATATTTCACATTCCTAACACATAATCTTGACCTAAACTCAGCCTTAGTTGTGGGTAGTGGGTGTTTCTTCATTCTTGTGGTCTGTTGTGGTCTGTTTTATCATCTAGACCTATCTTTTGAAGTAGACAAAGTGACATGTTTGTTATTATAGCAAGTCTTATGTTTCTATCTTACTTTATTTAAAGGTAACCTTATAAATTGCATAAATATATTCTGAGACATTCATTTGGAATCTTAACATTATGCTGCCATGATTTCTTTAAGTCTCACACCCTGAAGGCAGTGACGATCATGTTCCTGAGGTAGCGGGTCATGAGCCGCCAACCACTCCTCTTATTGAGCCACTAATGGGTCATCCTCCCATTCCAAATGTGGGTGATGATGCCAGGTTTTGAGAGGGATTTCTGAATATGCTTTAGGATATGCAAGGCGAAGTGTGACCTGCCCCGAGTATGGTAGAGTTGACTCACAACTTTCAATAGTAGCATCATCCCACTCTCTTAGGGGATGGTAGGATGCATGCTATAAAGTTTTGGATCGAGGATATCCTATCTATATTAGACCACCTAGAGATGCATCTAGGGTAGAGGGTTAGGATAGATGATTATATACTTTTGGATTCAACTATGAGGTGGTGGGATGATATCACCCAGGTAAAATGAAACAAAGTCATGGCCTGAACCAATTTTCAGACCAATTTCTATGACTACTTATTTCCCCAGACTCTAAGGACTGATAGATCTAAATAATTTATAAAACTAAAGCAGGGGACTATGTATGTTATGGAATAGTTGTCTCATTTAATTAAGATTCATCAGTTTTCTTTCTCTCTACCTGCTGATGATTTTATGTTTGCTGGGCAATTTGAGGAAGGGATGCATTACACCATCTAATTTCTGGTCAATGTGTTAAGGCTGATGACCATATCTGAAATCGTCAACCAAACCATTTTAAAAGAGTATAATCTTAGATATGCTAAAGGTATGGTTCATTGAGGATCAAAATCTAGAGATTCGAATGGATATTTATTTGGTCAACATATGCCTTTTGAGTTTTCTCATGGAGGAAGCAATAGTCAGGCACCTATCACTGATAGTTATATTGTTTTTCACATGTGCAAAAAGCTAGGGAACGCCAAGTTTTGGTGTTTACAGGATCAAGTGGAGTGCAGAGGTTGTGTAAGGATGGGACATACCCAATGATTTTGTAAAATATTCTTAACCCAATCCTTAGTTATGAGTGGGTTTAGTAGGACCACGTCAATCTGGTGGCTGGAATACCACTGGTCGATCAGGTTGAGGTGTCAGACATGGTATAGGAAACCAGACATATGATTATTAGTGTTAGCAAAGCGGGCCTACTTAGGCAGTCAGGCAGTGACTCATGGCTATGGTATAATCCAGTTACATGTAGTCCAACCTATGCCATAGGAGAAGAGCACTAGACCATCCACTATATGAGTTACTATTCTATTAGACTTCACTTTTGAGTCTGCTCTTTTTAATACAAGCGCATCTCACTCATTTATATCGGACATAATCACTAAGATTTTGGGCCTCAAAATTGAGTACTATCATGAATCATAATGCTAGATACACCATTAGGTATCTGATCAGAGGGCGTTTACCATTGTCAGAATTTTCCCCATGGAATCGGCGGTTACCTTTTCATATGGAACCTGTATGTCCTCAACAAGTCAAGTTTTGATGTAATCATTAGGATGGACTAGACGGTTCCCTATAGATCTCATATTCTGCACTATCATCGGAGGGCGATGTTTACATCAATAGAGGGAATTACACACATACATAAGGGGGAATGGTATGTTCATGATTGATGATTAGAACCTAAGCATCAGAGGTTGAGTAATGTGACAACCCATGTCACCAGTATTTACCTTGATGACTAGGGATTACAACCCATAGAATTTCCTCCAGTCGTGGAGTGTTATACAAATGTTTTTACCGATGAGTTCTCTAGTCTGCCTCTAATGTGAGAGGTAGAGTTTACTATTTATCTTGTGCTAGAAGAAACACTTATGACCATTACTCCTTATAGGATGGAACCTAAGGAGCTTCTAGAACTCAAGGATTAGTTGGAGGATCTGGAGGTGAAAGGCTTTATAGTCCCCAAAACATTTCCTTCTGGTTCATCAGTCCTATTTTTTAAGAAGGTGGATGGTACCCTTAGGATTTTTGTGGATTACCGTTGGTTAAATTATCTTACTATCAAGAACCAACATCCATTTCCTATAATAGAAGAACTCTTGAATTAGATATGAGGAGTGAAGAAGTTTTCAAGGATATATTTAAGGTCATGCTATCATCCGGTGCATGTCAGTACTTTAGACATATCCCACACAACTTTTAAGACCAGGTATGGTCTCTATGAGTACATGGTTATTTCATTAGGACTCATGAACACACCTTCTCTTATCATGGTTCTTATGAACCAAGTATTTCACCGATATATGGATTCATTTGTGGTTATATTTGTTGATAATATATTGGTGTATTCATGCTCTAGACTAGACTATGAAACCCATCTTGAGATCTTACTAAATACATTGAGAGATAATCAGCTCTATGATAAGCTTAGTAAATTCCACTTCTGGATCGACAAAATACACTTTCTTGGTCATATCATCTAAAAGTTAGGAATTTCATTTGGCCTAGAGAAAGTGAGATCTGTTGTTTCTTGGGAGAATACCAAGAAATTATTTGATATTAAGAGTTTATTTGGGATTTATGGTTACTAAAAATGCTTCATCCTGGATTTATATTTCCTTACAATTCTACTTACGATCTTTAAAAAGAAGTGTGTGAAATTCAAATGGTATAAATATTATGAAATATACTTTCTAGAGTTAAAGGATATATTAACTTATGCACCTATACGGATTCTTCCAGAGCCAGGAAGGGCCTACACTGTATATTGTGATACATCAGGTGCTGGTCTTGGAGATGTTATGATGCATGATGAGCAAGTCATTGTGTATGGTTCTTGTTAGTTGAGGCATCATGAGTAAAATTACCCAATACATAACCTCAAGCTCACTGTAGTTGTGTATGCCTTGAGATGTTGGAGACACTATCTACTAGGAGAAAGTTTAGTAGTATTCACAGACCAAAAAATCTGCAAATAAATCTCCACATAGTGTGATCTAAATCTCAAGGAATGTATGTGGGTCAAGTACCTACAATAGATTTATTTCAAGCTTTCCTACATTCCAGGTAAAGGAAATTCTATGGCTGATGCTCTAAGTTGAAAGACTCACACACATGCTGTTTAGGAATCTAGTGATGAATTTAAGATTATGGAATTTTTCTTGGAGATGCATGTTGAGGTTTAGGAAGACCATGGTTTAAATATTATCTCATCCTTAGGAGTGAAATCTACTGTCCTAGAAAAAGTAAGGTCGAGAAAAATTTCAGATCCTGAAGTCCTTGTCCTACTGGAAAGTTTCTCAGATGATGATATATATTCATGTTGGATGGTCAATGGGGAAGATATATTATTGTTTCGTGGGCATGTGTGGGTCCTAAAAGACATCAGAGAGGATTTGATGGGGGATTTATATTCTTTAATATGGTCATTTCACCTATGTAACCAAAATGTATTGAGATCTACAATGCCAATACTAATGGCCCAACATGAAATTTCAGATTGCTGGTTTCATCACTTGATGGTCCACCTGTCATTAGGTGAAGGTTTAACATCATTGTTAATCAGGTCTTTTTCAACCATTGTCTATTCTTGAGTGGAAATGGGTTGATTTCTCAGTAGTCTTCATGACTATTCTACCAAGATCACCTCATGGAAATGACGTAGTGTGGGTTGTCTTTGATCATTTGATGATGGTCACACACTTCATACCCATTCGAGAGACCTTCTCAATAGACAATATAAGAATACTCTACATCAAAGTGGTGGTATATATTCCTGGAGCACTTTGTTCTATCATTTATGACAGAGACACTCATTTCACATCATAGTTCTAGTAGGGGTTTCAGAAGGCTTTGGATACAAAGGTTATTTTGTACATGACCTATCACCCACAGAATAGTAGAAAGATGGAGTGTACAATTTAGGTCTTATAGGACATTCTTCAAGTGTGTGCCCTTAATTTTGGGTGTTCTTTGGTAAAACACATTCCTTTTGTAGAATTTTATTATAAAAATAGCTTTCCATCTACCGTCGAGATGGATCCTTATGAAGCCTTATATAGTATGACTTTTCGTTCCCCTCTGTGCTAGGTAGAGGTAGGGGAAGTAGTTGTGCTGGTACCATGTGTCATACAAGAGACTACAAAGCAGGTATAGATAATCGAAAAGCATAAGTTGATAGATCAATATAGATAGGAGTCTTATGCCAATAGATGCCAATGAACTCTTGAGTTCACTTTTGGAGACTGTTTTTTCTTGCAATTCTCACTCGGATCGAGGCATAGACATATTCAGAATTAGGGTACGCTATCACTGAGATTCATTAGACCCTTCAAGGCTGTGAAGCAGTTCATACCAATGGATTAACAACTAGAAATTCCTTAGATATATCAGTCTATGCGTGATGTATTTCATGTATCATAGCTTTTCCAGTACTATCTAGACCCATCACATATCATTTAGCTTGATGAGGTTGAGATGATATGGATGTTTCCCTTGAGGATTATCTGGTGCGTATTTTTGATTAGAGTGTGAAGGTAATTTGAGGGAGGTTTGTTTTTATTGTATGGGTTCTATGGAAGCATGGACAGGCATAGGATGAGACCTGGTGAGTTGGAATTAAACTCATATATCTTACAACATGATTCAAATTTAAGGCCAATATTGAGTGAGACATCATCTATATCCCTATGTTTGGTGGTCACCTAGTTTTCTATTTGAGTTTTGTATTTAATCTGTTGTTCCATAAACCGACCTTTTCCAAGATTCTCAATTGTGTTGGTTTCTTCATGTCTAAGTTACCCTAGTGCCTTGATATAGGTGAATTGAATTTTTTATGGGTTTCAGGATCACACATACCCTATGTGGACATCCATACACGTTCCACCTTGAAATTCGTCATTTTGGGAAAATGGCTCAAAAGGCTTGGAACCCAATTTAGCTTCTGGTTTGAATTTTAAATGAAAATTCCATTGAGATATGTAATTAATTTATTCAAAGGTGTTTAATTGGTGCTTGGTCTCCTTAGAATTGTAATTTTCCAATTGGGAATTGAGTTTTTACATGTCCTTATAGTTGACTCTTATGCCTTGTGATGGAATTTTCTATGTTTAGAAAAATTGAATGTATTGGTTTTTATAGGATATATAGTGTAAGATGATCACTTAATTTATAATGAATTGGTTTTAAATGGAATGGTTTCAATGAATGGTAGGTCCTTTACCTTGATCATGATTTATAAAAAGGAACTGTGTGAAATTAATTGCTTAATTGTAAATAGACTTGATTAATGGATGGTGAACCCATGCCTTTTTCATGCTTTGAGTAAATGATAAATGGTAAATGGGATGTATTGAATGAATTTAATATGGTAAAAGGAACACATGAGAGGTTTTTCCTTATATTTCATGTGGTATATTTAATCACGGCTTGGTTTCCTTATGAAAGTCTTGATGACACGACATAAGAGGTAATGACTCATGATCATATTATTTTAATGCAAACATTCTTATGATTTATAATTATATATTATAAATTATTATGACATATAGGTTGTGGATATAAGGGACTATGGGAGTTGTTGGGAGGGGAGACCATGTGAGCATCCCTGTTGGAGCCAGGAGATTGACTATGAGATCTTCCCTGGTGATGGATGCCTTTAGGTTACATCCCAATCCTATGAGAAGCTAGAGCCAGGGGGTTGACCTTTAGAGCTCCCCTAGTGATGGATTTCAGTGGGTTATGTATCGGTCCTACTAGAATGTGTATTCCAAGAGACTATGAGAGATCTTGGAGTTGGGCATGGGGTTCGACTTGGAGAGATTCCCCTAGTATTGGATGTCTAAGAGTACGTCCTGATCCATCCCAATATATATATATATATATATATATATATATATATAATTATACTCTATATATATAAAGTGACTTGATCAAACATACCATTCATGGGATGAATCCGATAAACCCATTAGGTGTCCTTTAATAACATGATCGGGAGGTTATTTATGTATTCTATATTGATTTACTTTCCTATTATTACATGGACACTATTTATTTATGATCACTTACTCATATTTCCACATAGACAACATTGCTAGTGGCCTACTAAGATTTTTATCTCACACCCTACTCAGGCCACCCTTGGAACCTGATAAGATTTTTTAAGTATAGGTAATGGTAAGGGTAAAGGCCCCTTTATAGGTTTTTGATATTTACTACTTAGCTATAGTTTTGGAGATGAGGATCAGGTTTATGTTCGAGATGATATGGATCAGCTTTTTTTCTTTTTTTCTTTTTTATATAGCATGACTGCATACCTATTCCACTAATCTCATTTTGTACTATAGAATTCCATGCATCATTGTATTAGCCACTACCATTGAGTATTTTGGTTATTTTATTCAGTTATTCAGTTACCAATTCCTTTCGTTGATAGTATATTCAGTTGACAGTTAGGCTTCAACTATTTATTGTATCCATATTTTGTAATATAATTCTGGTAGTATCTACTATCTACTTTATCCACTATGCAAATTTGACATGAGGGTATAGTCTCCCCACTATAATACCTTTACACATTCACTTATAGTTGGATACTTATGACATATGGATTGAAACACCCGAGGTCATGTGGCCAACAGGGCCTGGGGCATGGGTTAAGTGGCATCCAGGTCCGGGACGTTATAAATACCAACACTTAATTTATCATTTTTAAATCATTTTTTACTTATACCATGATAAAAATATATCATATTTTCATTTATAATATTCTTATTTTGTTTATACTTTCATAGGTGAGGTTTCTATTCTAACGACTAGATTACAATTTATGATGGTCATATTACTATTCCAATGGTCATGTTACTATAACAACAATATGGATTTCTTAATTTCTATAAATACCTTTTATTTAATTTATTCCATATTTATGATAATATATTGTTTGGTTTCTATATGTGATGTTTTTGATTTATACTATATGACATAATTATAAGAATGGAAATTCCATTGAATTTTTTTGGGGCATTTCATTCTTCCCCCTTTATGAAAATTCACCCTCAATTTTTTTACATATTGAGGTGAAAATAGGTGAGGGAACTTCTCCTTTATCACTTCCTCCTATTACCATGTTACCTCTTTGTACTTATGGTTTTTCTATAGTACTTTGACCAGATGAGTATTCTTGTTGCACATAACTTTTTCTATATGGTCTAAGATCTTCAATGATTGCTCCTCATGAGAGATCATTTTCTGGTCATATCACCCATAAATTTAGTACATGTGAGGGATATGGTATGTAATTACTCAGGAGGGATACATGGAATACATCATGAACTTATGACATGGTTAGTGTAAGTTATAATCAACAGGCCAGAGCTCCGACATGATCAAGAGTCTTGAAGGGCTGATGTACTTGGGAATTAGCGTTCCTTTCTTACCAAATATCATGAACCTCTTCCAAGAAGAAATGTTGAGTAATAATTTGTCACCAACCTCAAATTATATGTCTTTGAGGTGATTATATGTATATCTCTTCAGTCAAATTTGGATTTCCTTGATGTGTTACTGATTGGTTTTTACCTTTTCTACAATTTGTTCGACCATTTCTGATCACAGAAGCTTATGTTCACCAAGTTCATCCAATCATGATGGTGTTCTACATCTTTTCCCATAAAGTGATTCATATGGGGCTATTTGGGTGTTTGAGTGGAAACTATTGTTATAATATAACTCAACCAGCCAAAGATATTGGTTCTATCCACCTTGGAAGTCCATATAACATGCCATGAACATGTCTTCTAGTATTTGAATAGTCTGCTTATATTAGACATCTATTTGAGGATGATAAGTTTTACTAAAGTTTAGATCATTTTTAGAGATTTTTGGAAACTTTTCTTAAACTTGGAGGTAAATCTTGAATCATTATCAGATACAATCGATTGTGGAACTCTATAAAGCCTTACCCATTCTCTAATGTACATCCGTTCAAGCCTGTTGAGTGATAAATACTCTCAAATTGAATTATGATGAGTTATCTTTTTATGGCGATCCACAATAACCCATATAACATTATTTATTCTAGATGTATTTAGAAGTCCAATGAAAATGCCCATGATATTGTTTTTATATTTAAATGTTGGTATGAGTAGTGATTACATCATCACTATAAACTTTTGTCTTTCATAATTCACTTGCTGACATACCATAAACTTTGACATATATTCAAAAATCTCCTTAATATTTTCTAAAAAATAGTGATCTTATAGATCTTGACATATCTTTGTGCTCCCTAGGTGGATAAGTAAGGTTGAGCTATGTGTGTCATTACGAAGCTCATTCTTTATCTCAGGATTAGATAATAGACAAAGTCATTACCCAAATATTAGGAATCTATCCTTATATTTATTAAACTCCGAGGATTTCCCCTTTATAATAGATTCCACCTTCTCTTAAATTTACACACCATTTCTTTGGTCATCCTTTATTTTCTCTATAAGGGATGGTTGAAAAATCATTTGTGAAAGGAATGATGATGTACCTTCCTTTATGACTCCAATGTCCATTCTTTTGAAGTCTAATAAGCACTACCACAAAACTGGGTTTCTATAGCACCACTCTTTATCAGTGCTAAAAAAAGCACTGATAAAGGGTACTTTTAACAGTGCTAAAGAAGCGATGTTAAAAGTGACCCTTTATCCTTGCTTTTTTAGCGCTAATAAAGGCCCCCCCTTTATCATCATTTTTGTAGTATCGTTGATAAAGGGGGGATTTATCAGCACTTTTTCCTAGCTCTAATAATGTGTATATTAAAAAAAAATTCAGGAAATATAATATATTGTTATATATGTATATTTATATTGATATAAATATAATATATATTTTTTATATAGGTTTTAGATAAGTATAAATAGACTATAACATTTAATATATAAGAAATTTAGTGAAAATAAATTTAAAATATTTTAAAAAATAATAACAATTAATAATTTGATAATTATCAATGATTAATAATCATTTAATAACAATTTGAAGACACAAAAAATCAAATAATAATAATAAAATATCTAAAATAAGTTGAAAGTGTAACTCAAACTTCAAATGAGCATAACTTTTGATTCGGGTGTCTGTTTGAGCTATACATCATATCAAATTGAATCTTGCAATGATCTCTACGCACTAATGATTAAAGGGAACATTTTGTCACATTTTTCATGGCCAAAAAGGTCCAAAAGGCCTCCCAAACTGAGTTTTAAGTCAGAATACCCCGATTTTTTAACATTCAAACAGATATAACTTCTGATACAAATGTCTTCTAGGTCTGTACTAGATATCATATCGAATACTGTTTCATTTTTTTTTGATTTAACTGGTTGTGGAGTTGAAACAGACTTCTGGATTAGAAGTTATTGTCATTTTAACATTCTACAGTTTTTCAGATACACATATATATGTATTTATTCCTATATATATATATATTTGTGTGTGTGTGTGTCTCTGTGTGTGTGTTGTATATATGTATGTATGTATGTATGTATGTATTTATTTATAAACACACATAAAAACATATTTTATAAATGTATTTAAAAATAGTCTTATAAATATATATTAATATATAAATAAATGTACGGATAAAAAATTATAGCTAAAAATATATATAAATATAAATAAATAAATAAATATAAATATATATTAATATATGGATAAATATATATATACTAATATACGAATAAATATATATGTATTAATATAACTAAATATATTTATATTAATATGAATCTATATTAATATAAAAATAAAAATTACTATATATATAAATATAAATAAATATAACTATATATATATAAATAAATATAATTATATATTAATATTTGAATAAATATATATATATATATATTAATATATGAATAAATATATATGTATTAATAGAAATAAACAGATTTATATTAATATGAATCTATATTAATATGAATCTATATTAATATATGAATAAATATAACTATATATATATAAATATAAATAATTAGATATATCATTAAATAGAGAAAAAAACTAAACAACCAAGTGGTAAAGGTGAAAGTGCGCGAGGGGGGAGGTCTTGGGTTCGAGTTCGGGTGAAAGCAGGGGCACGCATGCAAATGGGGGATGCGTGGGAAAGTGTAGTTCGTAGAGAGTGGTAGGGGGTCCACCTAGCACTGATAAAGGGGGTGGGGGGGGGGGGTCAAGCACTGTTAAAGGGGTATTTTATCATTGCTAAAAAAAAGTCCCAAAAAAGGACCTTTTTATCAACGCTTTTTTTAGTGCTGATAAAAGACCCCTTTTATCATCCCTTTTTTTAGTGCTGATAAAAGGGGCCTTTATCAATAATTTTATAAGAACTAATAAAAGGGACCACCCTTTATCTTTTCCTTGATTAACAACACTTTTCTAGTGTTGTTAATGCCCTTTTCTAGTGCTGATAATGGCCATATTGGTAGTAGTGAAGATTGGATCCTTGCAAATTCTCATCACTAATAAAGTAACAATTTCCTTTCTATAAAGCATCTGCCACTTTATTTTATTTACCAGGATGTTAGTGTATAGAGAAGTCATAATATTTTATTATATTTAACCATTTTTTCAAGCACATATTAAGATTCTTATATGTGAATATATATTTGATGTTCTTATGATCAGTATATATCTCACACTTCTCCCAATAGAGATAATGCTACCATATTTTCAATATGAAGATAAAAAATTCTAACTCCATATCATTTATGGTATTATTTTTCTAATGAACATTAAAATACCTTTAGGTGTAGGCTAACACTTTATCATTTTTCATGAGTACACAACCTATTACCTTCTTTGAATCATATCTATATACCACAAATAGTTTGACACTTGTTAGTAGTGTATGTACTGGTGTAGTGATATGACTCTTTTTCAACACTTTGAAGTTATTTTCACATTCACTCATCTAGATAAACTTTACTCCCTTCTGATTCATCTTGGTTAGTGGGGTTTAAAATCATGTAAAATTCTTTAGAAATTATTAGTAATACCCAAATAAACCCAATATATTATGAATCTCTATTACAGTTGTTTTCCTGGTCCACTCTTTGATTACATTTGTCTTAGAAGGGTCCACATATAT
Organism: Viscum album; assembly: GCA_963277665.1. Taxonomy (NCBI): domain Eukaryota; kingdom Viridiplantae; phylum Streptophyta; class Magnoliopsida; order Santalales; family Viscaceae; genus Viscum; species Viscum album. Next base: position 936,007,462 of record OY728129.1, on the reverse strand, counting down.
TCCCTTTCTAGTAATAACATACCTAAATAATGACACTTACTTCATATAGAACTCTCATTTACGATAATTTTCATAAATTTTATCCCTTTATAAAGTCATTTGCACAAAATTCAAATGCTCCTTGTGTTCCTCCTTGGTCTTGAAATATATCAGTATATCATCTTTAAAGACTACCAAAAAGTTGTAGATATAATCTCTAAAGACACTATTCATTAAGTCCATGAATATTTATGGAGAATTATTGAGTCCAAAGGGCAGCACTATGAACTCATAGTGTCCATACCACATTTGAAAGGAAGTATTGGGAATATCTTTCTTCCATACCTTTAATTGGTGATATCCTGACGGAAGGTCCACCTTAGAGAAATAATTGACCCCACATAGATGATTGAACAAGTCATATATTTGTGGTAGGGGATACTTGTTATTTATTACAATTTTATTAAGTTCACAATAATCAATGTAGAGGTGCATTGATCCATCCTCTTTATTGATGAAGAGAACTAGTGCACCCCATGGTGAAGCATTTGGGTGTATAAAACCCTTATCTAGATTTTATTATAACTGATTCTTTAGTTCCTCCAACTCAATGGTCTATCCTATAAAGAATATTTTATATAATCACAAATCTTGGTATAATATCAATTGATAACTCAACCTCTTGGTCTAGAGGAAGAATAAAAAATTCTTCAGGGAATATATCATCATAGTCCCTTATAATGGGCATGTCTTCGAGCATGATCCTCCCCTTTATATCAATCATGTGAGATAGATATACATACACATATGGAAATAATATAAAAAATGAGATAATGATGATGAAGGAGATTCATTCTCCTCCTTTAACTTGTATAGAACTGAAGGATGCCTCTATATGTGAAGAGTGATATCCCTATCCCAAAATAAGATGTTGCATTTGTAGAGGGATAGCCAATCCATGCCTAATATAGAATCAAACTACACTAAAGGAATTAAGACAAGATTTTATGGCAGATTGAATCCAGAAACATTGACCGAGGATGAATTATATAATTTGGATGCAATGATTTACCCATTATCTATTCTCATAGATAACTTAAACTTCATATTTTGAGGCACTGTGTGAATAGTTGTACAAAACATACAAGATATGAAAGAATGTGTAAAACATGAATAAGAAAGTACATTCAATATTCTTGAATGAATAACTAGTGTACCTATCACCACATAATTTTTAGACTCCAAATCAGTAGTAGTGATAGCGTATTCCTTTCCTTTCCACCTTGGAGGTTGTTTTTGTTGATTTCCTTTGAGAAATCTTGGCTTAGGGAATTTAATCTCACAATTCTTATGTTCCTTGCAGTTGAAACACTACACAACAGGATGAGTGTTGGTCTGAACCTTCCTTTCTTCTTCCACATTAGTTTATCCCTTTGGAAATAATTATCTTGATTCCCCTCTCTTCTACATTTGAATAATCTACTGGTTCCCTTTAGACAGTTCCTAGGATGCTTCTTTCTACACTTCTGACACATGGGATATTGGGTTTTCTTTCCATCATGGATTTTTATATCGATACTACCATATTAAAATCAATTTAATTCTTTTCATATCCACTATCATGAGACCAATGAGAGTCCTCGGTCTCTATTTCAACCTTAAATGCATAATGTACAATCTTCTCATAGCTGTTAAATTCTTGAATTTCTAAGGCTTTTCATAGATTCATATGTAGTCCACTAAATAAGAAATCCAATTTGATTTCGGTGTTCATGAAAAATCTTGAGGTGTATCAAGAAATCCTTGTAAAGTTTTCCTTGTACACCAGATAGTTTCACCATACTTTTACTTTATTATGAGGAACTCCCTCTCTATCCTATGATGGAGAGTTCAGGGAAAATATTTATTGAAAAATATTTTCTTTAATGCTTTCCATTCCATGGAATCAATTTCCTCCTTAAAATTTATATTTTTTATTAGTGTCCATCATTGATTGGATTCCCCATTAAAATGATAAACCCTCAATATGGATTTATCTTCTTCTGAGCATTTAAGGACAAATAATATCTTTTTAATGGAGTTATTTTATTATTTATAAATAAGGTGATCAGATGATCCACTAAATATGGGAGGCCTTTGTTGTATAATGGATTCTACAAAAACTTTCTCTTTCTTAGTAGGAGGAGGGAGTTACAAATGATTCAAATTATTATTCAAAACTTTAACTAGTTTATTTAGTATTTTCATGAGGTTTTGGGCCCTTGTTTCTATCATATTTAGTATCTCATTAGGGAAATCATCACATATACTATCACATTGATTGTTGGCATGAGTTCTCATATTTTACACCATTAACTAATAAAGGGAAATAAAATACAACTATGGGGCTTGAATGATTATCTAATAATCATATAAAAAGGAAAATTTAAATATAGAATCATAAAATTGTAAATTAAAAGTATATCCTAACTTGTGATTCCCTAAATTCCATTCTAGATTATCCATGGTGATATAATTATCCCTAGGATTCTTACTAAAGTTTTATAGAGATAATCCCTAATAATTACTAGACTATTGTATGATTCCAAGTATAATGACCATATCCTTTTACACATATTATTATATGATTTTAAGCATAATTATCCATCAAATACAAAGGATTACAAAGTTTAGTGTCTTTAGAAAATTAGATACATAAAACTGAAAACATGAAACAAGAATAAAAATTATCTTTATTAATATTCACAATGACCTTATAACCCCCTTTAATTTCTTATAAGTTCATATGATAACCTAGGTAATACATAGACAAAAGGGATGATCTAAAAATCCCAGTAAGGGAATACATATAGGAATAAAGCATAACACATGACTTAGAAGATATAACATGATGACATAAAAAGGAATGGAACATGAATAAAATTATGGAAGCATAATATATAGAGTAATGGTACATGTGAGCATGTAATCATAGGAATGTGGAAGAAATTCAAAATATGATATAAAAACGAGTCAAGGCTAACTGCCAAGACTCTATCACATGGTGGACAAAGTCCCACAACAGATCATATTTACTCCCTAATCTCATAAATGACATCTAATGAGACTAAAAATTACCCAATGCATTGGATTGATATATGGGAACACCCATAATCACATGTTCCTACATATGTGTTCCACACAAAGGATCAAACATAGGGAATAAACATAAGGGTTACCCATGGAAATAAATGGGCATCATAATCATGTCATAAGGAATAACCAATGTGAGTATAATAATGATATCAATGAAAGAATAGATTTAAAACAAACATGGACATTCCTAAGGGAAAATAGGAATAGATCCTGAAATTTTATCTCCAACTAAAGTGAAAACATGGAAAACATGTGTTTAAGAAACGTTATAAACGAGACACTTTAACGCGGTTTAAGGGAAAATATTAAAGAGTATTTAGAATGGGGAATTGAATAATTGTTTGTATAAAACCAGAAATTATAAAATATTTTTTTAGGATACAATGAGGGGTTTTATAAAAATAATGATGGATTAAAACTTGTTATTTAGTATACTTTAAAATGGGTTAGAAAAAGAGAAGTTCCCTTTAATCGGGCTTGCTTATCGGGAGGAATTGAAAAGGAAACCCTTTAAAATATGTATTTAACCATAAAATAAGGATTAAATGGGATTGATAAATATGTTTATAACATAAAAATATAATTTAGAATAAGTACATGTGAATAAAGAAGAAATTAATTAGTGTAAATAGAGAGAAATCATAACCCAAAGTAAAAGTATAAGTTAAGAGAGATTTGTTACCTTATGTCCGAATGTGTTATGAACTTGAAATTAATGCCATGGATAAAAAAATTAGATCAATAAATTAATTAATTTAAAATCTATTATACATATATTTTATTTTTTATAATTTTATTAAGTTCATTTATAGTCACTTCGATGAGTTATAATGTTTAATTTTATTGTTCTAGGAGTGTTCATTTCATGATTTTATGATCGGTTCCCTTGAGTTTAATCATGGGAGTTATTGTAAAAGGGAATAAAAACTCTAGAAGTGGAATTGTATAGTATTAATATACTTTCTTAATTTTTAAATGGTCCCATATTTCATTTTGATGATATGAGGATGATTCTTTTGTTAAAATGCTAATGATAAACATTTAGTTTTTTTGGTGGTTTTTTGATCATCACAATTTTTTTTATTATTACTTAATATTATATATATATATATATTAGTTAAAAAACATGAAATAAAATAAAATATAAATATTAAAATATTATTTAACCATAATAATGGTTTGATGCCCAACCTTGAAGATGGTAATGGAAAACAAAAAATCATCATCCAAAAAGGTGGTGAATCGACACATCATAAATGATGTTCTCATTTTTAAGATGAAAGGAGAATAGAAGAGATTTCATGATAGATATTAAATTAACATAATAAAATTATATTATATTTATTATAATGGATTTATCATGTCACTCTTTATAGTGGGGGTAAATGACGAGGTATAAGAAATAGTAAATTTAAAAGAGAAAGTTGGAGGATTTCACCTCTTAAAAGTTGTATCCTTGAGAACCACCTTAAGGCACATGGGTTTGATGTTTAATTGAGAAAATAAACCCCTATAAATGGAAAGGTGTCTTGTGGATGGAATTTGGAAGAATTTATACAAGATTCAACATTTAGAAGGTGTGAGGAGAAGAGGTGGTGAGGGTTAGTATTTATTAGGGGAGGATAGAGGTTTTTTTGATTACTGTATTCATTTGTTTATTATTTTGAATCAAGACTATAAATAGTGTTTATACTTATCAATAAATATATTAAATAATAAATTATAGTTCTATATTATGGTTCTTATATCATCCATACATCATCCATGACTCAATAATTCGTGTATATTTTAAATACCATAAATTACAATATTTCACTATACATAAAAAATTAAACTATTATAGACATATAAAAAAATCAACATAAACATTTTTTGATGGGTAGAATTTAAAAATGGACTCCATTTTATGGAAATAATTTTCAAACTATGAGAAATTTAGTTTTTAAATTAAATAATCATTTATTTTAAAAAATACCGATTTTAATATTATAACCGATTTTATTAAAATTTGAAAAATCAATTAAGGCCTCATTAAATTATTTTATAATTATAATAAAATAAAATATTAACTTATGAATATATTTTATGAAATTAAAGTTTCTTTTTAATCATTTTATTAATTATAAAATTATAAATAAGCATTTATGTTTTATAAAAATACTAACACTTAATTTATCATTTTGAAATCATTTTTTACTTATACCATGATATAAATATATCATATTTTCATTTTTAAGATTGATAAATTTTATTTATAATTTTATAGGTGAGGTTAATATTCTAATGGCCATATTTATATTCATAATGGTCACATTATTATTCCAATGGTAAGGTTACCATTCCAATATTATAGATTTCTTAATTTCTATAAATACATATTATTTCATTCAATCCATATTTATGAGAATAATATTTTATGGTTTCTCAATGTGATGTTTGGGATTTACACAATATTAAAAAATTATAAGAATAGAAATTCTATTAATAAAATTATGGATCATTACATGCACTTGAAAATATTTAGGGGCTAGAAAAGAGAAAGAAGTAGGATATGATGTAGTTGGGGGTGTGTAAATTGAGTTGGCTTGGAGAACAAGAAGAATCTTGAAGAAGAGGATTAAGTAAAACCCAATGCATGTTATAGTGAGTAATAAGGACCAGCTACTAATCCAACATTGAACAGAAAAACATTTAGGTTTTGAAGAGAAAGATAAAGAGAATAGGAAGAAGATTATGACCAGTCATACTAAACAAAACCTGGGTGTCGAGGTAGGTGGAGAAGGAGAATAATAAGATGAAGAGGCTGACTTATACCACCTGAAAGTTACATTTTAGGAGGTAGAAAGAAAAAGGATCAGTTTAAAAAGACAAGTTTGAATGAGCTAGGATATATTTATTTTTCTAATCCTTCCAGTATTGAGTTTGGGAGAAGAATATTTTAATTTATATAATGAAAAACCAGTTTCAATAGGAACTTGGTTGCTATGAAAATAATACCAGTAATAAGTTACAAGAAGTGTATTTGAATATCTATAGGTAATCAAAGACTCTAAGGTGAGAAATATGGTTCATTATTTGGAGTTAATGACATCATATACATTAGTGTTGACCGACTTCGAGTGGAAGGAAGAGTTGAATAAACTGGTGGGATTCTAGTAAAAGGATCCATGAGATTCAACCCTTTGTTTTCATGTATAATATTATGAACCAACCTATTTAATCTGGAAAAAATGGTTTTATGATAATACCTACACAAAACAATTATAATTGATAATAAAATTACTTATAGAGAATCTGTTCTTCAATAAGAATTTAACATGATAAGGAGTTTGTTTCCCATGATGTGGCCAAACCTTGTAAAAATAAAACATACTGGTCACTTATTTAAATTTTTTATTTCACGTGGCTATGGAATGTTGGTAAATTGAAAAAATGATCCATTAATATCCTAATATATATTAGGGGTACAAATACCAAATGGAGAAATGATTATATGTATAATTGGAATTTTTTAAAAAGATGACAACAACTGATTCACCACCCAAGTGTGTCTGAATGATCGTATTATGAATTACATGGTGACTAGATATTTTTGATCAACAAAACGTGATTAATTATGAAAACACATATTAGAGTAATATTTATTCAAAATTTTAAATTCATACATAATTTAACTAAGGTTATAGATACACTTAGTATTTGGCCCTTTAATCCCCTTTCTCGATGGAATTAGGCATAACTGCCTAAAGGTAAATGTCAGCATCTAGAAACATTCCTATATACCCATAGAGAAAATCCTTATTTCTGTAATTACATACAACCTCATGTGAACATAAAGTGTAACATAATCCCTTTTCCTTGATATCTCTAATCATGTAAGTTTCATACTGGTGTCATCAACCAATATTCTTGATGTCTATTATTTGAATTTTTACAAATAAAATTTATGATATAATTCCATGGCCATGAAATTAATTAAAGAGTTTTATTTCCATCAAAGTGAATGAAATATCATCATCTCTTAAAGAGTAGAAGGTATAAATCCACATTTGACTTATTTATTAATGCAACATTGGTCATGATGCACCCAACATATCTTAAGTCACCATGAGGAAACTTTAATATGGGTTTTTTCAATACACCAAAGCATGTGAATAATGATATTAATTGATAATAATATTAATGTATAAGGACCATTAAAAAAAAATTTATATTGGAATATCCAATGAAACATATAAATTAGAATTTCATATTGGTGGGTCAAGTTTTCATAACTACCTTCCTTTGGAGATTAACAAAGGATAAATTCATAATAGGAAGTATCAATATATTATGAGCCACCAAACCCTGATAATTTTATCATTTATGTATGATCATATGATATCATATGACAATGTAACATCTATTTAAAAATATTTTCATAACGCTTATAAATTTTTATCATAGTGGGGAACTGGTATGACCTTTTTGTGGGACATATACCCATGAAACATTATCACATGAAATGTCACACATAAGAATAATCATGATGTGATAATAACTTTATTATTATTCAAAAAAATGAATATAAGTTATCATAAATTACATAAAAGTTGGATATAAGGAACCAACTCGAACCGACTCCCATTTTCACTAGATCCAAATACTAAAAATTTTTAGTATGTTTTCCCTCACATGATGTTTATGATTTTTCTGAGATAAGGATTCAGTCAAGGTGTCTACCACTACTCACCCCTTTGAGAAAAATACCTCATGTGGTGATACTTCTGAAGTATATTATTCATCCGTTGATGTGACCGTGGTTCCTTTGTAAGATCCACCGCTATTGTATTATCACATTATATTTTGAAATGGTCTTTACTTATAGGAACCACATCAAGATCTTGGATGAATTCACATATCAAAAATCTTTCCTTACCTGCATTATAAGATAAAATATACTTTAATTATACCATAGAATCAATGAAAACTGGTTTCTTTGAACTCTTACAACTCAGAGTTCCTCCGTTGAGAGTGAATGCATTTAATCTCTTTGATTTCAGATCATTATTATTTGTTTAGAATCTAGAATCTGTATATATACTAATGAATATCTCCCCAAATCCTCTGAATATGAGGAATATATCCATAGTATTCATTAGATACTGAAGGTTAGACTTATAAATAGTCTAATTATGTTTAACTAAATCTTTTTAATATTTTCCTAATATTCTCAAGGAATAGAAAACATCATGCATGATGTAAAATTTATAATACACGACAACTCATATCATAGAAGCATCTAGAATCCTATTTATCATATCTCTCTTTTACTGTATCCAAGGACACATTTTCTTGGAAATATGTATACCATGTGACACCAGAACCAATCCCCTTTGGGATTTTCAGAATCACATCAATATCTAGTCAATGTATATACCCTAACTTAACCCAAACATCCTCTTGGATCTATCAAAAATGATATTGATCCCATGAATGTAAGCTGCTTAACCTAAGTACTTAATGGATATAACTTGTTTAAATAGACCTTAATTGGATGTAATACTAGTATTTCATTTCTAAAAAGTAATATGTCATCAATATGTACAACTTGGAAAACAATTTCCCTCCCACTAAAGTTCTTGTAGACACTTGTTTAACAACCTAGATCTAGTTCACTCATATGTAACCAAACATGGTTGGTCACATGGCCTCAAGCGTGTTTCTCTATATGCTAGAGTCTACTGACTAGTAGTGAGTGTCTATGATGGTCTGGTGGGGAGACTATTGTCTCATGATTAGTGTGTATCGAAGTGGTATACAATAAAAGTAAGAATAAGAAACAATATAGAAAAATAAAAATAGAATCCTAAATCATCTAGGTATAATAATCGGGATGAAGCAGAATTAATATAAAATACATAATGATGTCATGTCACGATTCTATTAAAAAGAGGAAGTACATGAGATACTAAGGAATAAGAATATAAAAAATGACAAACCAAATGAAAAAAGTCTAAAACTATCTCCACTAGAATCATGAGCATAAACATGGTCCTCTGCTCCCATGCTCCATTCTAGTATAGGAGATCAATCATCCAAAACCAGATGCTTTCTTTTGTACCTACTTGTTTCTATAAAGTATGTTCGGGTACCAACCGGCAGTCCAAACAAGGCATGAGATACTAGGATGACACTACATGATTTTACATAAGCTGAGATTTCCCTAAACATGTTTAATCATATATAGAAACATATATGCATAAAAATATATATATAGAATATATGTTTATATATATATGCACTATATATATTGTAATGTATATACCCATTTATATATTTACGTAGTGCTATCAAGGACTTGAGGCATAACTCAAGCATCCTTGCACAATCACAAAATTCTATAAGGTAGTAAGGGACACCATACCTAAGTATCATGAATCATAAGGGTCTCTATGCCCGAGTATTCTAAATATATGGTGTTACATGCCTGAGTTTCATAAGTGTGTGGGACTCCATGCCTAGGTATCACAAGTTGATGGGACGCTAGTCCTGAGAATCACAAGTATAGGGGACGCCAGTCCCAGGAAACACACTTTAATGGGAATCCAAGCCTAATTATCATAGGTATATAGGATTCCATCCTTAGATATCACAAGTATATGAGATTCCATGATCGATATCATAAACAATAAATGGTTCTGGTTTACAATTCATTTAACATACCATTTAATCAGGGAAACAACCATTGTTCTTATAAAAGTCATGTGATGTGGTCATACCAATCACTTTACATTTATCTACAATATTCTATTTAGTTAGGTGGAAAACCAACACCACTTTGAAGGTGGTTTGACCACCTTAACATTCATGAATTCAAGGGAATTTAATGATAACACCCAAGAGGTTCCATTTATTGAGGTGGGTGAAAAAATAAAATAAATAGGGGTCTACATGATTTCTATTAACATGATTATCAATTTAAAAGAATAAAATTTTACTTTTAAAGCAACACTTGTAAATTGAAATATGTTGCATGACGGTGTATGATGTAAATCAACTCATATTTAGAGAAAACATTACTAGACCACCTAACTAATCTTGGTAGTACTCTTCTCATCCATTTTTGTCCTTTAATTCAGTATGAAATGAGAGAAATTGATAAAATAGAAACATTAACTAAAAATATGGAATATTATATCACATAGAAATAACAGTGATGAAGATGATATAAGATGATAAATGAATGAAGTGGATTGAATATCTTACCACTGACTATCCAACACAACCAATGATGAATGAATCAATGTCTTAATGAAGTTGGAGGATCAAATCTTAACCTGAAGGCAATGGGAGAGGTCCAAGCATGCAGTCCACTGTGAAAAAGTGAAGGAATAAGGAAATTTGAGTTTATGTGGAGGTAGGGGAAAAAGGTCAATTTGAAATTCATTTAATGGGGTGTATGGTTTTGTCTCACATTTTAAAAAACCATACACCTAACCATGTTCCAATACTGGTTATGTGGCGTGAATTTTGTGGGTTTTGTGCACAGTTTGAAAACCATGTACAACCTGTGTACCACACTCTCTAGTTTTATATAACTTCCCTAAATAACCGTTGATGGGTCCAAAGGGTGTCATTATTTCACTACGAGTCTAATCAAAATAAAAAATCTATAAAAACTCAAACTATGATACTTAACTAACTAAAATATATTATTTTAAAAGTTTGAGGTTGAACGGACAAATATGGTGAATTAGTTTAATTGGAATTTTTTAAAAGAAAGTTGTTTTACATGATTTGAAGAAATATGATGAAGAACAAATGATGGTTTGGAAAATGATTTGAAGAAAATAATAATCAAAAGCATAATAGATTGATTGGCTTAAAACAATATTTGAGAAGCATGTCAGGGTTTGGTAGTTTTAGGGTTTAGGTGAAATTTTATTTTAGAAATTAAATTATTAATTCATGTTTGGCATCAGAGTCAAGACTTTGTTGATAAAATATTCAGGGTATCCCCTCATCAATGCTGTAATCCCCTATTTCCATTGGTATGGTAATTTATGGGTTTTTCTAAATTGAGTCTATCTCGATACCATATTTAAACTTGGTTATGCTAAATTTGAAAATGGTAATTCCTCAATTCAGGGTACTGGTTACATAATTATAATGTTCCTTTTAGATTTATTAACCAATGATCATGCTTAAACAAGAATAAAGAGATTGGAATTAGATAAAAAAATTTTATCAAACCAAATATATGGATAAGAATAATAACTAGATCCAAAGACACATCACCAATTTAGATATATATCCCTAGAACAAGGTGGGATTTATCCCCTCATCCTAATGATGATAGTGTAAGAGATAAGGAATAAAGATAAATAAAACATAAAGAAAAGTGTAGAGACATCAGACTAGTGAGGACCTCACACAACATGGATTCTCACTCTAAGCTTTACTCTACGAATCTCTCCGTGGAAGAAACATCAGCCCTTTCTATTTATATAACTCTAGAGGGATAATTTTGAATTTATTCTTCCATTAATTTGGCCCGTAATATATCATAGGTATTCCCTTGATGATAAATGGTGTTCTCAGGTTATCAAAGGACTCTATGGAATGATACATTGATTCTGCCCATTATTGGGTCTATCATGGGACCTTTATGATGTGTATTGATTTCACGATGTGAAATTATTGAGATAGACCTCAAAATAATTTTTATCTACTTGCTGTCCTATCTATGTTTCATGTCCTATAATGTTTTCATGTCGTGTAATGTTTCAGGGCGTGAAATGTATTCATGTTGTTAAATGTAAATTTCTTACTCCAAAATATTTCTTTTGTTCTTATTCATTTTGTTTTGACCACCAAGAGCACCACATTATCACCCTACACTTTGGTATGCCTTCTTCTTTGTTGTGAAAATGATGTTTTCTAGATTCTTCAACTCCACCCAGGTCCATTTTAGCTTCAAATTTCCAGTGTCATGCTATTTTCTCTTTCTATTCCTTCTCAAAATATTGGTGGTATCTTTCCATATGTCAAAAAATAATTAAATATTACAATTATTGGGAATAATATCATTTATATTATGAAAATTAATGTATTAAAACAACCTAAAATATATGCATAAAGTAAACATATCAACTGTGAGGACCCCTGCATGGTTTAAACAAACCATGAATCACCCAATAAGGCAGTTATAGTTGAGTCACCTGGTTAGAAATAACCATGTGCTAATAGTTCACTAATAGTGAGACTCAATTTTCCTTTCCAAAATATGGAGATTTGAGCTTCTATCATCCCTAGATTCTCTCAAACCTCTCAAAATCCCCTTAAGTAAATTTCAAGTATAAAACAATAGGTTTAGAATAGAATTTTAAAGTAACTGTACCTCTTGGGAAATCCACGATGATACAACCTCCCCTCATTAAAACAACTTATCCCCGTGTTCTTCCTATGAGGGTGGTAAAACATCATCTAAAATAATTTCTAGAAACTGAGATCATATATTCAACTCTCTCTCCCAGATCTTGTTCTATACATGGACATGATACTATAGAACCCATACTAGCGGAACCGATCTTCCATGAAGATACTTTATAATCCAATCAATAATAAAGACTGGGTAATCCTCAAAAGAAGCATTGACCACTAACTCAACCTCATCAGGATAAAAAATAAGAGATGGTTCTGAATAGTAATGAAAGAGCTATGAAACATGGAAGACATAGTGCATGGATTAATACCTTTAAGTCAATTGAAACTGATAGGATACTGGTCCAAATCTCTCCGAAACACGAAAGGGTCCCATGAACCTAGTTATTAGCTTTCTTTTTTTGAAACATTGATATCCCACTTTAGTTGAAACTTGTAAAAAGACCAGATTGCTATCCATGAACTTTATAGGTTGTCAACAATTATTGGCATAAGACTTCTACCTAGAATAAGATGTATCCATATGATTTCTGATATGATATAATTGATTTGATGTCTCTTAAATTATATGAGGTCCTAGTAATGCTACCTTACCTTATTTTAACCAGCATAAGGGTGAATGTAACGATCTATCATATATGGCTTCATATGTTTCCATCTGAATAGTTTTCTGAAAAATATTTTTGTTGGAAAATTTATCGATAGATAGGTGTTTCTCCCATGAACCTATGAAATTAGGGAAACATGATCTAATATTGTCCTAAAACACCCATATTCTATATTTGGACAGACTGTTAGTCTAAGGGTGATATGATATTCTCAGATGCACCTGTGAAGCTAGTGCATTTTGTAATCCTTGTCAACAGAAACTAAGCTTCCCTTTTCGACATGATTGAATGGAGAACACCCTAAAGGTGTATAATATCTCAAATATAAATCCTCCAAAGATCATATAATTAAAAGGTATATTTGATAGCTAGGAATTGAGTGACCAGGGTCAACCTATCGACGATCACCCATTCCACATCACTTTCTCAAGGGGATATTGGAAAACCCGTCAAAAAATCAATGGTGAAATGATCCCATTTCCATTTAGGAATGTACATAGGATATAAAACTCTAGTTTTCCACTATTACTATACCGTAAAATACTAAAGGAGGGAACACCATGTGATAAAACCTATGATCTACCTCTTCATACCTAGCCACCAATATTAGCGACATATATCATGGTACATCTCAATGATTTTGGGGTGTACTGCCCAAGCAGAGGCATGAGACTCCCCCATAAACTCTTCCCATATGTCAGCATGAATCAAAACAAATCCATGAATGTGAAATGATACATCCTAATCCATAAACTAACCTGGTTGCAGGTCCTCACAAGATATATTCTCCCTCCATACTAAGCCCTCGGGATCAGAGAATTTTCTTATCTTCACTCTATCCAGAAGTAAAGTTTTCACTACTAAAGATGTATGAATAGGATATATTTGATTCCCCTTAACCTCTAGATAAATCTCAGAAAATAGAGCCTTCAATTTCCACTCACTATTTTCCTGTTGAATGACCTATGTCCGAGTCTTCCAGCTCAATGCTTCAACCACTTCATTACCCTTACTGGGCGTGTAAGAGTGAAAAATGTCAAAGTATTGTAGGTATTCAACCTAACTTTACTGCCTTATATTTATGAAACACTACATAAAGATGTATTTGAGGTTTTTTAATCCATATGTACCAAAAAATGCTTTCCTAATAAGTAATTTCCCCAATAATGAAATTCATAAACCACAAATGCTAGCTCGAGACTGTGCCTAGGGTAATTCAGATCATGATCCCTCAAATGGTTAGACCAGTATGCTAGAAATAGACCTCCCTACATTAGGACTGCTCCTAACCCAATACCCGATGTATCAAAATAAAATATATAGCTTCTTCCAGAATCAGGATGAATTGATATTAGTGCTTAATTCAATCTCCCTTTCAACTCCTGAAAGGTTGTTTCACTAGATTATTACCATAAAAAATGATCACCCTTTTCAGTCTATCCCGTGAGAGGATTTTCTAGGTGTGAAAATTCATGAATAAAATTTAATTAGTATCCATTTATACCCAATAAAATCCATGGGCCAAATATTTTATTGGGATATTCATAGGAAACTATGAATTTCACTTTATTTGGGACAATAGATACTTCTGTCTCTAATATGATGTGACCCAAGAAGTGAACATTATCAATCCAAAAGAGGCATTTGGATAGATTAGTATAAAAATAGTTATATCTCAGTGTATTCAGCATGATTTCAATATGTTTGACATGGTTGTGTTGATTATGATAATACACTAACTTGTCATCCATGAATACTACTGAAAATAAATCCTGATACGGGTGGAAAACCTAATTCCTTAGAGCGCATTCGTCAAACTGATAAGGATAACCAAATACTTATAAATTCTATATATAATATAGTATTTTATACATGGTATGTTTGATGCTATAAGATGAACCTAGTGATATCCCGACTTCCAGTCAATCTTGGAGAATACTCGATCTCTTAGGAACTGGTTGAAGAAGTCTTCTATACAGGATAGTAGATACTAGTTCTTGGTCGTAAGATGATTAAACTGTTGGTAATTCATGAATAGTTTGAGGGTACCATTCAAATTATTGGTGAAAAGGATAGGCATATCCCATGGTGATGTACGAGTTCATATAAAACCCTTAGATTCCAATTACTCTCATGGTTTTTTGAGTTCCTACATATTAGTAGGTGCTATCCTTTAAAGAGGAATGGACATTGGTGCTACTATCGACACTAGATTGATGGTGAAATCCACCTATATTACATAAGGTAATCTAGAGAATTTTTCAAGGAAGAAATCTCTGAAATGTTCCACTATAGGGGGGAATCTATACGTTGCATTCCCTAATTTCTCATAAAGAGACTAGAAATTTGGGCTATCACTCTACCCAGATCACGTTGCTCTGGTCATTCTTGAATTTCTTTGACATCCGATTCACCCTTTTAAATATAGGTATCACACTCGGGTTATGTGAATGACACTATTCGGTGATATTTATAAACGTTACAATGACAGGGTACTAACTATTCAATCGCAAGTACGATGAAAAAATCCACCATCTCAAGGAAAAAGTAGTTCCATACAAACAAGTAACCACCTATATTAAGGGGATGTTTCTTAAATCATGATACCCTCTTAGATCAGATCCCCAGTGGTGTGTAGAGAGTAATTATTCCATAGAAATTATTTATCCCTAGTCCCAAAAATTCTATTATTAACAAAAATATAAAATAATGTGAAACTCTTGTGTCAAATAAGAAATATAATAAATTATAGGATATTATAATAATATATAAAATTGTATAAGGCCTAATACTATGATCCTCAGGAGTATGATACACAATATTTATATGGTCAAGACCATGGCCCTAAGATACAACCCGACTACCTTGGGTTGGTACACTCTGTTGGTGCTGTATATTTGATGACTGGCTACCTTGGAAATGACAATCTCCTCATACTGAACGACTAGTAATCTTCCATCCACCCACCTGTTGAGGTGTTAACAATACCACTCCAAAAGATAGAGTCAATTTATATCCTCTCCCTCTAGGAACAAATGGGAATGTCTTGCAGAAATGTTGAAGAGGCCCCAAACAACTGCAACCATGACACTCAATAGGGTCTTTATGACACTGGGGCTTCTTATGCCTTGGTTTTCTACGCTGGTGACATACCACATAGCTATATGTTGGTGTCTTCTGACTGCTGATATCCCCTCAAGTAGACTTAAAGTGACATTTCATTCCATTAGTTGAACAACTTCCACTACTACAAATTTGGGTTTTTTCAGCACTTGATAAAAGCACTAATAATGGATACCTTTATCAATTCTAAAAGAAGGGTTGATAAAGGGTACCTTTTATTAGTGTAAAAAAACGTTGATAAAATGTACCCTTTATCAGCACTTTTTTGGGTTCTCATAAAGGGTTCCCTTTAGAAGCGCATTTTTATCACTAATAAAGGGATCCCTTTATCAAAGTTTTTTATCCCTGATAAAGGATTTCATTTATCATCACTTTCTTTATAGAACTGATAAAGGGAATCCTTTATCAGCATATTTTCAAGCACCGATAAAGGTTATAATCACCTATGAGTCCTATATAAAACTTGAAGACGTTTGACCACTTGTTTTTAGATGATTATGTCGCATGATAACACTAGAAGCAAATTGCATTGATGATCTCCCACATACACTCTTCACACACCTAAATGGGTATGTGCCTACATGCACAACCCCACGTTGGCCTTAACCCACCGTATTCTTGCCACGAGCCTTGGACCACACTCTTATCAGTAGGCCTTGTAACGACCCAAAGTTTCATTAATGGAAAATCCCTCTTGATCTAGTTAAATGTTTCTTTATGAAAAATGTTTTTTTATAAGATGTCGACTTCTTTAGTTTTATGTTAAGATTTGTGACCGTTACTTTTATAGCCGTTGAACAGTGATCATCTGAGTAGTATAAATATAAGGCTTTAACGAAACCATTTCTACTCAGACAAAGGAAGCGATGGCCTCATCCAGTAGAATTGACCCTTACGAAGCCCATTTGTCGGAGCTCGGAAAAGAGGTGGCGTCTTTGGGCTTTGCCCTTGACCAAGCCCAAGCTGAGCTTCATCAAGTCAAGCTCGAACGTGATCGTCTACGGGAAAAATGGAAGTTGATAGAGATTACCACTCGAGCGATGTTATCCGAGCAACCCCAAGAGTCTGTCACCATCGCACACCTTACCCCTAGGTCTTATGCGGCTATTTTAAGGGGTTATGTAACAAATAAGTAGCACCATGTTCATGTACATTATTTTTTGTATATAATAATGAATATAATTTCTAGTCATTTTTGATACATTGTAATTAGTTTTTAAAGTACAAATGGTGTTTTTAGTTATTATTTAATTAAGAATTAAATTTTATTAAATTAAAGGATTTTTGAATTAAATAATATTTTAATAAATATTATTATTAATATTAAATTAATTTTTATTAAATATAAATGATCTTATAATTTTATGAATGCAATTAAAATTTTTATTTAGGTTTGAAAGCCATTTCTGTCAAAACCCGTGATTTTTTTATAAATGTCGGTTTTTATTTTAAAAGTGAAAATTAACATATTTAGAAAATTATTTAGATAAAATAAATATTATTTTTGTAATCAGGACGTCGAAATTATCCAACGGTGAATTTTTCATAATTTTCTGAGACAGTCAAATTTTTGGGTAAAAATTAAATACCATTTAAATATATAATGTGTTTTATGACATCATAATGACCCAATGGTGATGTAATAAAATACCATAATCCTTATGTTCGGCCAATATATGTTTTATCATTAAAATAATGAGGTTTTGGGTTTGTTTTACTCACTTTTCAAAGCATTAATGGAGCCCTCAAGACTTATTCAACACTTTGCCTTTTTAAATTAATTTCTATGGGAGTGTGACTCACCTCCACATAAGCAACCCTAATTTTTTAATAAGTTAGGACCTTGGACTTGTAAAATATTGTTTTCCTCTTTCCTTTTCCAGAAACCATCGGCAAATACCATGGGATGGTTTGTGGTTTGGATTATTTTAATATAAGGGGTCCCAAACCTAAATAATAAAGAATTCTCTCACCTTTCCTATATAAACCCACCCAATCTCCCACTTCCCCCTCACTCAAAGCCCTTTAAGTTCATCCAACCTCTGCCCTACTCTCTCTATAATCCTCTCAAGGTTCCCCAAGCTCCCAATAATCCTCTCACAAGCCTCTCTCTAGCCTTTGGAAGCACACTTCCAAGTAAGGGGTTTTCTTCCTTTCTCATTTTTTGTCAATTTTCTTTAAGTTGTATTGCCTTTTTATTTCAATTATGAATGTTGGGGTATGGTTTCGCACCTCCCCAATACTTCCCTATTATTGTTTGAATTATGGGAGAACCCTTTCTCTCTCATTAAATGCCTCCCATGTGCACCCATTACTATGCCGAAATTCCGAAAGGAACTTCTCTCTCTTCTTTTACATTCAAGCAATACTTTTGTATCATGAATCTAATTTCCATTTCGATTGTTGGGACATGTATATATATGACCTCCTTACTATCCATTACATGTAAATATGATGAGGAACCCCTTTCTCTCTCATCAAATTTTTTTATGAATTCTTATGTCACGCCGTTATGCTGCCGAAATCGCACCGATTTTCTAAGCCAATGTCTTTGTGTAGTGAATACCATGCCCATTTCTCCATCAAGGGTATTCACCTTTATGCACATTTACATATTGATTGTAAAGTTTCATGTATGAATTCCACATTCCTTTATCGTGGAAGAAATGATTATGTTTTATGAATCCATGTTTTATGATCCATGTGGCACACTTATGCATGAAATGAAATGTTTAAGAAGGGTGCGCCCTTTATAGCGCTCCAATGCATTGGGTAAAGTATAGTATCATGATACGTCATGTGCAATTAGTGTTGACTCATGCTAATTCAAGTGCAATGAGGGATTACTCGTGCTTCAAGTGCAATGAGGGTTTACTCATGCTCCATGTGCAATGAGCCTTGGCTCATGCTAATTCAATGTTAAGTGTTGTTGCCACATTTCCATGTTATAATTATCATTCTTTATCATGCCTTTATGTTCATGTTTCACTTATGCTCTATTGATATGACTATTGCCTAACATGTATTTCACTCCTCATGTTATTCATTTTTTACTCCCTTACTGGGCTTTATAGCTCACCCTTTTTTTATGCATGTCCTCAGGTTATCCCATGCAATACTAAGTACGAAGGAATGTAGTGGTCATGTAAAGGAAGTTTTCAATAAAGATGTTGTATTTCAAATTTAAAGTTTTTATGTAATTATCCTAATCCCCAAAGACACTAAACCTCTCGATCTTCTTTGTTGGATCAAGTGAAGTTTTATGTAATAAAGCATGTTTAAGTTGTAATAAAAAGCAGGGTTGTCATAGTTGGTATCAGAGGATAGGTTTAGTTATTTTTGGGATTAGGAAACCCTAGTAGAGCCTTAGATACAAGACTAAGCATAATAAAAACATCCCTAAGTTTTGGTAAATACTAAGTAAGTGGTTTATCAAACAAATAAATCCCTGTCTGGATACGAGCAGGTAGAGGCGGCTCTGGCACAGATGTATCCTAGGGGTAAAACCCGAAAACACCGCTTTGAGCTAGACTCGAACGGGAACTGGTGCACGACAATGGGCCTTGCTGCACTCTTGGTTACGACACTCCCGGGGGATATGTTTTGATAAATTCACAATCTTAGTATGAACCCTTATTAAGGGAAAAATGCCCCTAAGAATATATGTTAGAAGGAATATCATGAAAAGCCTGGATTGAATCCTATAGACTCATGAGTTAAAGAGATTAAAGTTTATTTATAAGTCATCAACTTTTGTCTTTGGATTACCCTTTATGTGTTACCCCTAACTTTCCTTTTATTCCAGCCAATGGACGGTAATAGGAGAACTCGGGCTAACAACCGTTGTGAAGATCAGTGTGATGATTGTACTTATGAGATGCCCAATCCAATGGGAGCGGGAATCGAGAACTTTGTCACACTTCTCTCTCAGCTAACTCAAGTTTTGAATAGAAACACTGGTCAAGAGGAACGTTAAACCCCCCCTAAGAAAGAACAAGTCGCTATTGAAAGCTTCATGAGACAAAGGCCTCCTACTTTTAGTGGATCATCCGATCCCACGATCGCTGAACAATGGATCAACTCCATTGAAAAGATATTCTCCATCCTCCAATGCTCTGAAAAAGAGAAGGTTCTCCTGGCGGCTTATCGTATGGAGGGTGAAACTGATCAATGGTGGACATTGATCAAAAATACGAAGCCTGAGGAGGAGATCGAGGCTTTGGAATGGAAGGTATTCTGGAAGATGTTTTTCGATAAATATTTTCCACGCACCCTCCGTCTTAAGATGGAAAGGGAATTCCTTTCCCTCAAACAAAAAGATGAGGAATCTGTGGGAGCGTATGAGGCAAACTTCACAAGGCTTGCACGATACGCTTCCGGCTTTGTCGTTACCCCCGAATGCAAGGTTGACCGCTTCTTTGGTGGGCTGAAGCCTAGCTTGCGGAAAGCATTAGCGATCCGTGACTTCGACAACTATGAGGAAATTGTCCGATGTGCCCTCAAGGTTGAAATGGAGATCGGAGAATCATAGGGGTATCATGGGGACAAGAAGCGGAAGGTGGACTTCAATGCTGGTGGTCCGATGGATAAATCCAACGGCGCTAAGAAATTCCAGCACCCCACTTGCCAAAAGTGTGGAAAGAAGCACCCTGGAAATTGCCTTAGGGGGACAAGAAAATGCTTCAAGTGTGGAAGAGAAGGGCACCTAGCTGTTAACTGTCAGCAAGAAGGACCCGCGTCTGCGACAGAGGAGAGGAACGCTCCGTTCGAACCTCAACGCGTTGTTCAATGCTTCAAATGCAAAGAACTGGGTCATTTTGCGAATCAGTGCCCTAATCCAAGGGTTATCAGAGGCAATCAACAACCTCCAAGACAACAAGGAAGAGCTTTTGCCATCACTTCTGCCGAAGTGAACCCCGACAACGAAGTGGTGACAGGTACGCTAGTTATTCATTCAAGAATAGCAAACTTACTTTTTGATTCAGGTTCTACGCATTATTTTATATCTCAAAAGTTTAGTAGAACAATCTCTGCACCACCACAAATCATGGAAGTAAAGATGTCGGTGAGTACGACAAATGGGGAAATCATTGCATCCCATGAGTATAAGTCCTCCCCTGTTATAATTTGTGGATTGAATTTCCCGGCGAACCTCGTCATACTCCCTTTGGTGGAATTTGATGCAATTCTTGGCATGGATTGGATTTCCTTATATAGAGCCAACATAAATTGTCGGGAGAGGGAAATCACACTCCATATGGAGAATCGACCCCCGATTCTTTACAAGTGTCAGGAGGAAGATGAATCTCCTTTAGCTCCATCATCTCAAGCATGGATATTACTGCCTTATGAGCACGCATATCTGGATCAGATGATTGAGTCCAAGGAAGAAACCACCCTTGAAGAAATTCCTATTGTGAGGGAATTCGCTGAAGTATTTCCCGAGGAACTTCCTGGTCTTCCTCCAAGAAGAGATGTTGAGTTCTCAATTGAACTTATACCTGGGGCGCTACCAATATCCAAGACTCCATATAGAATGGCTGTTGTTGATCTTGAAGAGCTGAATAAACAACTACAGGAGAATCTGGATAAAGGGTTTATACGCCCAAGTGCATCACCATGGGGTGCACCAGTCCTCTTCGTCAAGAAGAAGGATGGGTCAATGCGGCTTTGCATCGATTATCGTGAACTTAACAAAATCACGATAAAGAACAAGTATCCTCTCCCAAGAATCGATGACTTGTTTGATCAGCTGCGTGGAGCACAATACTTCTCCAAGGTCGACTTGCGGTCGGGATATTATCAAGTAAGGGTGAAGAAGGAAGATATCTCCAAGACTGCTTTTCGTACAAGGTACGGGCACTATGAATTCATAGTAATTCCTTTCGGACTCACCAATGCTCTAACAATATTCATGGAATTGATGAATAGAGTCTTTAGAGATTACCTAGACAAATTTGTGGTAGTCTTTATAGATGATATTCTAATATACTCCAAAACCAAGGAGGACCATGAGGAGCATTTAAAAACTGTACTAGAGACTTTGCGCAAGGAGAAGCTCTATGCAAAGTACAGCAAGTGTGAGTTTTGGTTGAAGGAAGTCTCATTCTTGGGTCATATCATTACAAGTAATGGGATATCTGTGGACCCCTCCAAAACAGATGCAATTGAGGGATGGCCGAGGCCAACATCGGTAACTGATATCTGTAGCTTCTTGGGGTTAGCTGGATATTATCGACGATTTTTGAGAAATTTCTCACGATTTTCCAACCCTCTTACCAAGCTAACTAGAAAGGGAGTAAAGTTTGCTTGGAGTGATGAATGCGAAGAAAGCTTCAAGGAGTTGAAAAGGAGGCTTATCCCTGCACCCGTGCTCACTTTACCCACAAGTGGGGAGATTTTTGTGGTATTCAGTGATGCTTCGAAGAAGGGCTTAGGATGTGTGCTGATGCAGAATGATAAAGTGATATCCTATGCCTCAAGGTAGTTGAAAATCCATGAGCGAAACTATCCAACGCATGATCTGGAGTTGGCGGCAGTGATCTTTGCCTTGAAAATCTGGCGGCATTATCTCTATGGAGAGAAATGTGAGATATATACTGACCACAAGAGTCTTAAATATATATTCACATAGAAAGAGCTTAATATGCGCCAGAGAAGATGGATAGAGCTCATCAAGGATTATGACTGTTCAATACATTACCACCCTGGGAAGGCGAACAAGGTGGCAGATGCCCTAAGTAGAAAGGATCCAGCAATTCTATCAATGATGAGAATTGAGAAGGATCCAATCTTCTTAGACTTGATGAAGATGGACGTGGGAATCATAAAGAAGGGAACATCATCAATCCTTTCACAAATGATTGCTCAACCATCTCTTTTGTAAAGGTTAAAGGATGCTCAAAAGGATGATGCGGGAATCCAAGAAAAAGTGGAAGCTGTCAAAAAGGGAAAATCCTCAGAGTTTAATGTTAATGAAGAAGGAATTGTGTGGTTTGGGAAAAGACTATGTGTTCCATCAAGTTCGGAGCTGAAGAAGGAACTTTTGGATGATGCACATAGTTCAAATTTCTCTATTCACCCAGGGAGCACAAAGATGTATCGGGATCTCCGAGAAAAATTTTGGTGGGGTAATATGAAGAAGGAGATCGCTGAATATACATCAAAGTGCCTGGTGTGTCAGCAAGTGAAGGCAGAGAGGCAGAAGTCTAAGGGGATGATGAAACCATTGCCCATACCTGAATGGAAATGGGAGAACATGACCATGGACTTCCTCACTGGACTTCCAAGGACATCCAAAGGCAACAATGCAATCTGGGTTGTTGTGGATCGTCTTACAAAGACTGCACACTTCATTGCTATTCGAGAGGATTTCTCTTTGGATCAACTGGCACGGATTTATATCAGGGAAGTGGTACGGTTGCATGGAGTACCACTATCTATTGTGTCTGACCGAGATCCAAGATTTACCTCCAAGTTTTGGAAGAGTCTTCAACATGCTCTGAATACTGAACTAAACTTCAGTACGGCCTATTATCCTCAAACTGATGGCCAATCCGAGCGGACTATCCAAACACTTGAGGATATGTTGAGAGCGTGCTCAATGGACTTTAAAGGAGGATGGGATCAACATCTTCCTCTGGTTGAGTTCTCTTATAATAATAGTTTCCACTCGAGCATCCAAATGGCACCATATGAAGCCCTATATGGGAAAAGGTGTAGAACACCGTCATGTTGGGATGAGGTCGGTGAACGTAAGCTGCTTGGACCAGAAATGGTCGAAGAAATGGTGGAGAAGGTGAAAACCATTCAGCAGCATATCAAGGCAGCCCAAAGTCGACAGTAGAGTTATGAAGATAATCGTCGACCAGACCTTGAGTTTAAAGTCGGAGACATGGTGTTTTTACGCATATCTCTGTGGAAGAAGGTCATGAGGTTTGGAAAGAAAGGGAAGTTAAGTCCAAGGTACATCGGCCCCTTTGAGATTCTTGATCGTGTTGGGGCTGTGGCCTATCGACTTGCACTTCCACCTACTATGGCCAAGGTGCATGATGTCTTCCATGTATCCCTCTTAAGGAAGTACATACCAGACCCTTCACATGTACTCTCTTCCGAGGTGGTACAATTAGAAGACGATCTTTCTTATGAGGAGCAACAAGTGAAGATCTTAGATCGTAGAGAAAAAGTTCTACGAAATAAGACAATGCCCCTCGTCAAGGTGTTGTGGAGAAACCACAAGTTTGAAGAATCAACTTGGGAGTCGGAGGATATGATGAAGCTAAGTTACCCACATTTGTTTTAGTGTGGGAAAAGGAAAATTTCGTGGGCGAAATTTATTAAGGGGAGAATGTTGTAACGACCCAAAGTTTCATTAATGGAAAATCCCTCTTGATCTAGTTAAATGTTTCTTTATGAAAAATGTTTTTTTATAAGATGTCAACTTCTTTAGTTTTATGTTAAGATTTGTGACCGTTACTTTTATAGCCGTTGAACAGTGATCATCTGAGTAGTATAAATATAAGGCTTTAACGAAACCATTTCTACTCAGAAAAAGGAAGCGATAGCCTCATCCAGTAGAATTGCCCCTTACGAAGCCCATTTGTCGGAGCTCGGAAAAGAGGTGGCGTCTTTGGGCTTTTCCCTTGACCAAGCCCAAGCTGAGCTTCATCAAGTCAAGCTCGAACGTGATCGTCTACGGGAAAAATGGAAGTTGATAGAGATTACCACTCGAGCGATGTTATCCGAGAAACCCCAAGAGTCTGTCACCATTGCACACCTTACCCTTAGGTCTTATGCGGATATTTTAAGGGGTTATGTAACAAATAAGTAGCACCATGTTCATGTACATTATTTTTGTATATAATAATGAATATAATTTCTAGTCATTTTTGATACATTGTAATTAGTTTTTAAAGTACAAATGGTGTTTTTAGTTATTATTTAATTAAGAATTATATTTTATTAAATTAAAGGATTTTTGAATTAAATAATATTTTAATAAAATATTATTATTAATATTAAATTAATTTTTATTAAATATAAATGATCTTATAATTTTATGAATGCAATTAAAATTTTTATTTAGGTTTGAAAGCCATTTCTGTCAAAACCCGTGAATTTTTTTATAAATGTCGGTTTTTATTTTAAAAGTGAAAATTCACATATTTAGAAAATTATTTAGATAAAATAAATATTATTTTTGGAATCAGGACGTCGAAATTATCCAACGGTGAATTTTTCATAATTTTCTGAGACAGTCAAATTTTTGGGTAAAAATTAAATACCATTTAAATATATAATGTGTTTTGTGACATCATAATGACCCAATGGTGATGTAATAAAATACCATAATCCTTATGTTCGGCCAATATATGTTTTATCATTAAAATAATGAGGTTTTGGGTTTGTTTGACTCACTTTTCAAAGCATTAATGGAGCCCTCAAGACTTATTCAAAACTTTGCCTTTTTAAATTAATTTCCATGGGAGTGTGACTCACCTCCACATAAGCAACCCTAATTTTTTAATAAGTTCGGACCTTGGAATTGTAAAATATTTTTTTCCTCTTTCCTTTTCCAGAAACCATGGGCAAATACCATGGGATGGGTTGTGGTTTGGATTATTTTAATATAAGGGGTCCCAAACCTAAATAATAAAGAATTCTCTCACCTTTCATATATAAACCCACCCAAGCTCCCACTTCCCCCTCACTCAAAGCCCTTGAAGTTAATCCAACCTCTGCCCTACTCTCTCTATAATCCTCTCAAGGTTCCCCAAGCTCCCAAGAAGCCTCTCACAAGCCTCTCTCTAGCCTTTGGAAGCACACTTCCAAGTAAGGGGTTTTCTTCCTTTCTCATTTTTTGTCAATTTTCTTTAAGTTGTATTGCCTTTTTATTTCAATTATGAATGTTGGGGTATGGTTTCGCACCTCCCCCATACTGACCTCTTATTGTTTGAATGATGGGATAACCCTTTCTCTCTCATTAAATGCCTCCCATGTGCACCCGTTACTATGCCGAAATTCCGAAAGGAACTTCTCTCTCTTCTTTTACATTCAAGCAATACTTTTGTATCATGATTCTAATTTCCATTTCGATTGTTGGGACATGTATATATATGACCTCCTTACTGTCCATTACATGTAAATATGATGAGTAACCCCTTTCTCTCTCATCAAATGTTTTTATGAATTCTTATGTCACGCCGTTATGCTGCCGAAATCGCACCGATTTTCTAAGCCAATGTCTTTGTGTAGTGAATACCATGCCCATTTCTCCATTAAGGGTATTCACCTTTATGAACATTTACATATTGATTGTAAAGTTTCATGTATGAATTCCACATTCCTTTATCGTGGAAGAAATGATTATGTTTTATGAATCCATGTTTTATGATCCATGTGGCACACTTATGCATGAAATGAAATGTTTAAGAAGGGTGCGCCCTTTATAGCGCTCCAATGCATTGGGTAAAGTATAGTATCATTATACGTCATGTGCAATGAGTGTTGACTCATGATAATTCAAGTGCAACGAGGGATTACTCGTGATTCAAGTGCAATGAGGGTTTACTCATGCTCCATGTGCAATGAGCCTTGGCTCATGCTAATTCAATGTTAAGTGTTGTTTCCACATTTCCATGTTATGATTATCATGCTTTATCATGACTTTATGTTCATGTTTCTCTTATGCTCTATTGATATGCCTATTGCCTAACATGTATTTCACTCCTCATGTTATTCATTGTTTACTCCCTTACTGGGCTTTATAGCTCACCCTTTTTTTATGCATGTCCTCAGGTTATCCCATGCAATGCTAAGTACGAAGGAATGTAGTGGTCATGTAAAGGAAGTTTTCAATAAAGATGTTGTATTTCAAGTTTAATGTTTTTATGTAATGATCCTAAGCCCCAAAGACACTAAACCTCTCGATCTTCTTTGTTGGATCAAGTGAAGTTTTATGTAATAAATAATGTTTAAGTTGTAATAAAAAGCAGGGTTGTCACAGGCCTTCTTTGTTGTGTTGCCTAAATGGTTGGCCCTTCCAGTTAATGGCTAGCTGTTTTCCTAAACTATTTATAATTAAAATTTTATTTCATATAAAAATATATATATTAATATACATGATTATATAATATATATATATATATATATATATATTAAATTTGTTTGGTTTTATTTTTTATTAGTTTCATATTTTTTTAAAATTTATTCATTTTTAAAATTTATTTATATTAATTCATTTTTTATAATTAAATTTTTATTCTATATATAAAAATCCATATTGATATACATAAAATTATATTGATATAAATTAAATATTGATATAAATTAATATATATTGACATACATTAATAAAAAGAATATTAATTATTTAGTTATATATATCCAATTTATTAAATTTAACATATATACATAGTAATAAATATTATACTAATTATTTAATTAAAAATAAATAAATTACAAAAATATTACATATATAAATAAATAAGTAATAAACTCTTTATAGTTAATAAAAATGAATAAATTTATTAAATACTCAATATACTAATTAAATAATTAGTATACTATTTATTACTTTATATATATTAAATTTATTCATTTTTATTAATAAACATTTCATCAATAATTTTTTTAATAATTCTTTTTGGAATTTAATGTTTTTAATAAGGTTTTAACTTACATAATTAAATTATTATTTCATATATAAAATCATATATTGATTTATATATGAATATATTAAATATATATATGCATATTATTTTTTTGTAATTTTTATTTGTTTAATTTGCTTAATTTTTTTAATATTTTTTTATATTTATTCAACTTTTAATAATTAAATTCTTATTCTGTATATAATAATATATATTTATATATATATATATATATTAAATATTGATATATATTAATATATATATATATATATATATTTCAATATGTGGATATATTAATATATATTAACATATATTAATAAATAGTATATTAATTATTTAATTGTATATATATATATAATTTATTAAATTTAATATATATATAGTAATAAAGAGTATATTAATTATTTAATTAAAAATTAATAAATTTCAAAAATATTACATATATAATTAAATAAGTAATACACTGTTTATAATTAATAAAAATGAATAAATTTATTAAATACTTAATATACTGATTAAATAATTAATATACTATTTATCATTGTGTATATATATATATATATTGAATTTATTCATTTTTACTAATAAAAAATTCATTAATAAAAATTTTATTATTTTTTTAGCTTTTAATGTTTTTAATAGAGTTTTAATTTACATAATTAATATATTTTCAATTTTATTTAAACAAATATTAATGTGAGTTCACGAGATGAACCAGGCGAACCCCGAATTTTTTTTATAATTAAATTTGTTAAATTTAACTCAGACATATATATAGTAATAAATAGTATATTAATTATATATATAATTAAATAATTAATATATTATTTATAATTATAAAAAATGAACAAAATTATTAAATAATTAATATATTATTTATAATTTATATATTTTAAACATTTATTCATTTAATATTTGGGAAATTTATATATTTTAGTGTTATTACACATAAATATTCATGAATATATTTGATATTTTTATAATTTATTCTTTTTCAATTTTTCATTTCTCAATATTTTTTTTAATTTTACCAATTTTCTAATATTTATTTACATTTGTATCTTTAATAAAATTTATTTTTTTTAATATGGTTTTAATTTATATAATTAATATGTATTCACTTTTTTTTCACATCTATAAATATTTATTTTTAGTTTTTTAAATTATCTATATAATTAATAACAAATTTTCATTTTTCAAATTTATTAATTATTATTGTTATTTATTTCATTAATATGCACTACATATTATCTAATTTAATTGTTCAATTTAACATATATAAAAATTATATATATATATACACACACACAAAAATATTTATGTAATTAGGGAAATATTAAAAAGAAAAATACACACTTAATATTTATGTAATTTTTTCAAATTTTTGTATTCATTTTAGAATTTAATTTAGTAATGAATATATTTATTATAGTATGTTTTTAATTGGTAAAATTTATTTATTTATTTTTAATATATATTTTTTAGAATTTGATCATTTAATAATATTTATGTATATATATATATTTACTATGATTTAATATTTTGGATATGTATTCATATTTTTTTAATATAAATCAATATATTTTTAATAATTTGTATAATTAATAAGACTTATCAATTATTTTAACATTTTAATGTCTACTCATTTTTAATTATTCAATTTCACTCATTTTTATCTCTTGCATAAGATCGGGTCGAAGTAGCTTTTATTCTAAAACTTCATCCCAAGAAGATGGAGTTTTACATTGCTTCCCATACAGAGGTTCATATGGATCTATTTGAATACTCGAGTGTAAGATGTTGTTATATGCGAACTCAACTAATGAAAGATGTTGATCACATGAACATTTGAATTCCATTTATCAGGCTCTTAGCATGTATTTAAGAACATATATATTCTGCCCATATTGGCCATCAGTTTGGCGGTGATAGGCCATGTTGAAATTGAATTTATCACTCAAAGTACAAAGAAGACTTTTCCATATTTTATAGTTAAACCTTGGGATCACGATCTGTGATGATCAAAAGTGGAACCCCATGTACTCTCACCACTTACTTTCCATATATATTTTAAATTTGTTCAAGTTATAAATCTTCTTGAGTAGAAATGAAGTGGGTAGTCTTGGTGAGTCGATCCACCACAACCCTTATAGAATTATTTTCTTCGTATTTCCTTAGGAGACTAGTGAAAACTTTCAGAGTGAATTTCTCCCATTTCCTTGTGGGTATAGGCAATGGTTTCATCATCCATTTGGACTT
Source organism: Viscum album (assembly GCA_963277665.1). Lineage (NCBI taxonomy): Eukaryota > Viridiplantae > Streptophyta > Magnoliopsida > Santalales > Viscaceae > Viscum > Viscum album. The sequence continues at coordinate 935,977,281 of OY728129.1, read as the reverse complement.
CCATCAATATACTTTAACTTTTAGACATACCAAACACCTTGAGATATACTCTACAACCTCATTCTTTATGTTTTCCCACTAAAAGAGTTCTTGAAGATCACAATATATCTTGGTACTTACTAGATGGATAAGGAAATATGAGCTATATTCATTATCCAATATATCATTCTTTATCTTAGGTGATGACGGTACATAAAGACTCATTCCAAACCAAATCACACCATCATCATCAATTTGGAACTCATGTAGCTTCCCTTTCTTTACTGAATTCACCTTTTTTGTAGCCCCAGATCGTCCCTTTGTGCGTTCTTAATCTTCTCTTGGATAGATGGTTGGGAAATTATTTGGGAAATTCTGTATGTATTCCCTAGTAGTATGATTTAAAGATCCATACTTTAAATATACATAAAGATATGGTCTTTATCAATCAGCATCATCATATATTAGAATGTTCTTTTCTTCTTATTGAATCACTACAAGAAATTTATGCTATAGCCACAGACCTATAGCCATAGTTTTATAGGTCAGTGGATATAGCCTATTTCTAGACATGGTTTAATTAAAAAACTGTGGATAAAATTTTTCCTCAGGTTTTTTACAAATCCTGTCAAGCTCCCCCAGGCTCTTCCTCCATCCTCCCCCATGTCAACCCTCTTCCCATGTCGGGATCCTCCTCCATCCTCCCCTGATCAACCCTCCACCCACATCATTCTCCTCCTCTATCCTACCTTGATAAAAATATTCCTTATGGAGACCCTCCTCTCATGAATACCGTCCTCTCTATCCGTGACCCTCCTCTCATGGAGGCACCCCCTAATGGAAACCCTCCTAATGGTGACCTTCCTCACGGTGACCCTCCTCACGATGACCCTCCTCTCATGGCAGTTCCCTCCTCCTCCATCATCCCCTAATCTACGACCCTCCTCTCAAGGAGGTGCCCTCCTCCTCCATCTTCCCCTGATCCGCAACCCTCCTCTTTATTTATAAGCTTCAAGGGATCAATCACATTGGGATCCAAGGTGATTCCCTATACTTTTATTCTCTATTCCTTCTTATTTTATCTTCTTAAGGAGTATATGGTATTTGGATTCCTTATCATTTGGTGTGTTTATGTTTTTTAGTCAACAAAAGTTTTTTTGTGTAATTATTAATACTTTTTATTTATTAAGAGGATCATATGGATTAACATAATAAAAATAACTAATTAAACCAAAGTAATTTAATTTGAAATAGGTGACTCATATGAGCAGAACAAGAATTCATGTTATTGATATATGTTGATGATTCTTGATTGAAATTTATGATATATAGAAAATTTTGATTGTTGTGGAAGTATTTGATTCACCTAAAATATTTCTTGAACCACCTAAAGTTGGAAATAAAATTGTAAGATAGAATAATGTAATGATTGTGCTATTTCTTATTCTTTTTATTCTGAATTTAATGAAAGTATGATAAAAGGGGAAATTGATTGATGTTGTTTTTAGTGGATTTTTTTGTGGTGGATTCGAGTCACCGTTGATGAAGGCTTAAATGTGTCTACATAGGTAGGCATATACATATATAAGTTCTCATTTATATATATATATATATATATATTAAATCATGGTAGTATGAATATATATATTGGGGCTAGGTGTGCTTATATATAGATATGAAAAATGCATACTTGTGTAAGTGTAAAGGAGTATATGCATGTATAAACATATATCTAAGGACCTCCTTGTGCATATTTTTCCATGAAAATATGTACATAGTGGTTATGTATCCTTATAAATATGTGAAGATTCATATACATGCAAGTGGAAAAAAGGAAGATTCAAGTTGTTGTTAAAAGAAAACACGCCTTGAAGTTGAGGTAGGGTCCCTCTCTTAGCCTCTTTAATTTCGGAATTTTTTAAATTGAATTTAGTTACCTTCTTAATTCTCAATGTTTATATTAAATTTCAATTCTTGAATAAGTGTTAGTTAAGATAATTGTCACATTTGACAAACAAGTCCTGGTTTTGTAATAAAACCCCTCCAACAGAGGCATGATGTCTTTGAAAACTCACAATGGTGTACCTTTCTTGACATTATTGCATTGATGTTTTCCTTATACTTGATGTCATTGTTAGTTATAAAGCACACATCATACTTGACCCTTTTTTATCCCTATTGGGGGTTTCACTATTTTTATTGAAACAGTTGTTTGAACCACAACTAGTGAGGGAACATAGATACTTGACAATTTATTTACCTCACTTGTAGATGAAAACATTAATCTGTTGATAAATATAAATTATAAGGTGAATTAAAAAGTTAAGTTTAGTAATGGTGGTGTAGAAAATATCAAGGTCACAAGCATAGTTAATCATTTTAGCTGAGAAATATCTAGAAATTTTTGGGGATTAAAGTAATTTATCTTTATCTATGAAAGATGTAGTCAATATATGGAATAAAATATTTTGTTGTCTCAATTAAAGAATCATGGAGAAACTAGTTTAGTAAAAAAATGTTTTTAATATTCCATAACTAAAAAGTGATAGAGAAAATACTTTTCAAGAATTCCAAAATGGAAATATCATAAGTAAATATTATAAACCTAATAATATAAGGCATATCCATGTATTAGAAATAGTTCATACTGATGAATGTGGACCAATTAAGTAGAATGAAATAGAAGGATGATTGAAATATATTTTATTTTTGGATGGATATAATTATTTAGGCTATATTATTCCTATATATAAAAAATTAAAGTAATTTATTATCTTTAGAGGTATAAAAGGATAATGGAATGCTAGCTTGGAATAAATATCAAAGTTCTAAGTTATAATAATGGAATTGAATTAAATTATTATTTAGTTAAGAAGTATCTAGAGAAGTATGATATTGCTCAACAAGCTATTGTAATGTATACACCCTTATAGAATGGGGTGGTTGAGAGGTAAAGTAGAACTGTCAATAATATAACACAAACTATGGTGATATCTAGCGGTATTACAAGGTACTGCTATAAAGAGGTGGTTACCTAGGTAAAATGTTTCCTTATGATGCTTGGGGTTTATCCGAAAGAGCTACAATAGGGCTTCTCGACAACAGGCATATTATGGTTTGTTTTTCTTCGGAGTGATATTTAATCAAATCCTGGGCCAAACCACCCCGGGTCTGCAATAGATCTTGCTTTTTTTTTTCAGTGGTCCTATGATTTCCACATGAAGAGTGATTCTCCAACAACAGCGATCTGGGTCCGCTTACTGGAGCTTCCTCTTCCGTTCCAGAACCCTGTGATAATCCGGATGATAGGTAATATGATCGGTCGTTTTCTTTGTTCAGATAGTAGAACTAACATAATATGTCACCCGATTTCTCCTCGTATATGTGTTGAGATTGATGTTTCAAGGCTTCCTATTGATTTTTTTAGATTGAAGTTGAAAAATAATTCTGGTATAAGCAAGTAGTTATCTTCGAATCGTGGGTGGATTTTTGTTCAGTTTGAAAGAAAATGGGTCATCAGCTGTTAACATGCTAGCGTGGGCTCATGGCCTGTCATCAGAGGGAGGTAGGGGTTCTGGAAATGGGTACTGGTGTGGTCATGGATAATGGTCCGTAAGGGTAGGCCCTTGGTGGTTCATCCTCAGAGGTTAATCCGAAGGTGATGGTTCTAGGTGGAGCATCCACCGAAGCTCCTCCTCTAGATAAAGTTTGCATAGTGAATCTTAATCTGACTATTGAGGATGTCTTTGGAAGACTACGGTGTGACCTGAATATTGAGGAGAAAGGTCTGCCTGAGTCTAGAGTGCCTGATGGTGTATGTATTTCCATAACCTTTGAGCAGAATGCCGCTGCTTCCGAGGCTGCGTCTTATGCGGAGGCTGTGTGCGCTGGAAGCGAGGGGTCTCGGGAGACAACGCCATGGCGACTTGGTCATTAAAAGGTTCCTTATGAGGCAAGGGAGGGTGAAGAAACTTGTGGAAATGGTCAGGAATTATAGAATTCATGGGGTGGGGTGCACATCACGCTAAAGAAAATTGTAGATATTGAGCTTGTTAACTGATTTGAAGGTTTATCCAGTGAAGGGCTGGATCAGGACCACGATGCAGCTTGGGCATAGAACCTTAATGAAGAGAAGAGACTTCAAATGGAAGAGTATAGTGATGGATCCTCTAATTTTTCAGAAGACAGTGCAATTGAAATCCAGTGCAGAGGGCTACCCAGTTCGTGGAGATGGAAGGGCCAAAGAGGGAATCAGGACTCAGGGAGGTGTATCCTAATTAAAGGACACAATTCGAAGGGACACAAGGATTACTCATACTTACCCCATCCTATGGAGACCAGATCTGCGAAAAAGGAGGAGGCGAAGGTGATCTATTGTGATCCCAAAGTTATGAGTAATAACTTGCATGCTTCAGGTCATAAGGATCCGGAGCTGGAAGGAGTTATCTCAGTGGATTGAAAGAAAACGCAGGAAGTCTCCATGGTGCTGAATCCGCCTCCTAGTGAGAACTCTGGCCGGATTGAAGCAGTTGGAAATGGGGAGTTATGGGAAATTATTATTCAATCTGAAGAAGAAACGTTGGAGGATTCGTTTCTGATTAATGCCTCGAAAGAGGATGCGACTAAGATGACTAAGCGACTCCATCAGTGGACAATAATAAGATGCAGTCAGAGTGGGTTGACAAGCAAGATCACATTCTAATAAGAGGTTTCAAGGTAGAGAAGATTATATTGGAGGATTACATTCAAACATGGGACAAGATGGCCTATTGGTTTGAAGACCTTATCAAGGATGATCCAGCCTTAGAGGCAAATGGTCTCCATTGGAAATTATTTAGGAATAGAGTGTCGAACAAGATTAAATTAGATTTCAATGGCACAACTATCTCTTACGGTATTTGAAGTTTTGTATTCTGTAATGCATGGTTTTTCACTTTTCCATAAAAGTGTTTGAAATAAAAAAAGATAATTTTCAGGCAGTAATAAGATTATCATTAAAATTTTGGAAATAAAATACGTGATAATGGATAGGAAAGAAAATGGAATCTTTGAGAGGAGCATTGAAGATAATATAGAGAAAAGTGAATCTTTATATGATCCTAGAGAGTCTATTAGGGGTATTGAGGAATTCATCATAGAATGTTTTGATGAATATGAGAAATAAGAAGACATATGGCTTCCAATTATACCTAAATGATTTACTAGAACTAAACATTTTGATGAAGATAAAATTTTGGGTGATACATATTTTGTAGTATAAACTAGGAAGATGTATAGAATTAAAAGAAATTACCTCGTATATTTATTTGAGTAAAAAATATTTTTTTTAAGTATCCAATGATTAAAATTGGATTAAAGATATGAATAGGGAGTTAAATTAGATAGTAAATAATAAAACATAGATTTTTTTTCAACAAATAATAGAAGAAAATATCATATTCACTAAACAAGTATTCATAAATATGCTAAATGAAAATAGAGAAGTTATAAAATTCATAGTCATAATTTTTTGAAATGTATATTCATTGATTTATAGGGTGGTTGTAGATAAAATATTTTCCCCAATTTATTGTATTCAGGTTATAAAATAGTTTCTTACCATAGTTATATAGAGAATATCAAGGTATATCTAATGTATATAATAAAAAGTATTATTTTCTCATTAGAGGTTTTTTAAGGAAGTTTAAATTGGTCAACTGTGTGGATTTTAAATAAATGATGACGATAATAAATTGTGCATTTTTAAGAATGATTTTTGTGGCTTAAAACAAGTACATGTAGCTTAGAACTCCAGGATTGAAAATGTTCAATTTTTTTGAGGTTTATGAGAGTAGTTGACTATAATCTCTACATTAATAGGAATTGTTATAGCCAAATGATGGAATAGGTTTATACAATTTAAACTATCTGAAATTTGTTTTTTGGGTGAGCTTATAGGTCTATGAACTTCATATTCATGAGGTGTTTCTCATTTTTAGGAAGTCCAATAGACAATGCATTTCCTTGGAGTTCAATAAACTATGTTTAGTGGAGTGATATAACTATAAATTTCAAAAATATTTATATTTAATTAATTGTTTTATTTCCTCAAATTCCATTAAAATATTTTTCATTGCTATATTTTCACATTTTGTATGATTTTATATGAGTAAAACAAATCTTGATTGATTTGTTGATTTTAGTTTTATACTTTTTATGTTTTCATTAATTAAACATGTTCTCATTTATTTGCATTCAGTTTATGGGGATTGTTATACTCCTACCATTTATTTAGGTGTATATGCCAATGAAGATGTGGATAATGTTGGCGGTCTGAGAAAAGGAGATAATGATGTTGGTGTTTCTGAAGGAGATGATGAGGGTCATAATGGTTTTGGTGATACTGATATTGAGGTACATTTTAGATGTAAATTTTATTCATGGTTTATACATTGAATTCTACCATATAATTATGTTAGCATTTGGTAGATGTTGTGGTGTATACTGTTTTAGGGTGCAAGGGGTGTGCAGGGGGTGCGGGGGGGGGGGGGGGGTGCAGGGGGAAGGGGGTGGGGTGGGGGGGGGGGGGTGAGTGGAAGATGGGGTGTGGGTGTGAAGTGGGAAGGGGGTGTGCTGAGGTGAGGGGGGTGTGATGGGGGCATGGGTAGGGTGTGTGTGTGTGTAGGGGGAGGGGGCTGTGTAGGGGGCAGGGGGAGGGGGTGTGCAGGGGAGGAGAAAGGGGTAGTGCAGTGGACAGTGTTGGGGTGTGTAGGGGGTAGGGGTGTGCCTGGGGGTGTGAATGGGGAAGGGGGTGCGGGTGTATAGGGGGTGTTCCTGGGGTAGGGGGAAGGGTGGGGTGCTAGTGGTAGGAGGCATGGGGAGTACTAGGGAGGGGGTATGGGGGTGTGTAGGGGAGGGGGCAGGGGAAGGGGGTGTGGTAGGCGGAGGGGGGCGTGCAGGGGAGGGGGAAGGGTGTATGGAAGGGGGAAGTGTTGGGGGGTGTGCAGGGGGTAGGGGGCATGGGGTGTGATGGGGGCTGGGGGTGTGGGTGTGTAGGGGGTGTGCAGGGGGTAGGGTTGTGTGCTGGTGGTAGGGGGTGGGGGGGAGTGCAGGGGAGGGTGCCGGGGTGTGTGCAGGGGATGGGGCCGGGGGTGTGCAGTGGGGGGGGGGTATTGTCAAATATCATAACTATGTTTCTAATTTATATTCATTTACAATTTTTTTAATGAAATCTTGAGCACAGAGCTTACAAACTAAGGAAACTGAGTTGGTGATGACACCTGGTGGAGTCTACAAGGCCAAGGCCATTATGGATCTAAAAGATGCTGATGGGGATATGGTCATCGCTATTATGGATCTTACCAAATAAGGTCTGTGGCTCTTTTTCTTTCCGTTTAGTTTCAAGTTATGTGTTTGTCTTGCTTTGAGTTGGAAGATTTTCCCATTCATCTTCCTTTTCTAATTTATTATCATAATTTATAGTGTTATTTACATGTCAAACATTTCTATTTAAGAGAAGTTGTTCTGGGTATGTATTGTCTATGAAAGATACTATACCTGATCTATTACCTAGAATTTTTTTAATACACCCTAGTTACCACCCATAAAATAGTTAGAGACTTGTTTGGATAGGTATTATAAAATCATGGAATGAAATCACCAGAAGAAAAAATAAGGATCGAACAATGAAAAATTACCCAATCATGTCTTAGAAATGTGAACAATGTTCAATATTCATCTCCGTGCTTAGTTTCATATCTTCTTCCAGTTCACCAAAAGATCTCTCAGATCCACTCTCCTTCAATCTGCTCTGGGGTTATAAAATTGTTTTTTGTCTACTATCTCATATGGAACTCTATCTGGAATTAATACTGAATATCATGAATTAAATGTGTGGAATCCCTTTTATTCTCCCTGAATATCTCCAACAAAACCACCTCCTCCTTTGATGACCCCCAAATGAGAGAAATTATTTTTCTGTTCTTATGTAACTTCCCAAGTAACAATCGCATAACTTCTCCCCAAACTCTATTATAACTCATGATATATTCAATGAGTGATCCAAACACCTCCCAATAAAACTCAATAATAAACATAAATTATATCCATCTAGAAATCAATCAAATTTCTCATCAAATAAACCAATTTTCTCCCAGTAATGTGTCCTCCATGGATTCTGATTTTCTAGCATCAACAAATCATTTCCCATCATCCCCATGTGCATATTATTATGTAGAAGACCTAATTCTCCATTAATTAGTTTATAAATGACCAGTATCACTCAAAATAAATATGATTCATTTCATTAAGAACCTAGTGTTCACATTGAAGTGATATAGAAACAATAGAAAAAGATACTGATCATCTTGAAAACTCATTCAAAAGATCCCCTACAACATAAAAAAATGAGCAGTCGAACCCCTCTATATCGACAGAGGTGTCAGAAATCCCAAAATCAAGAATCATATCATCAATGCTCAGACTTCACTTCACACGGGTGTAGAAAATTCCCCAATATCATCACAAGAATGGATGATTCCTTCACCCATGAAATAATCATTTTTAATGGTGTCGTAGGAAATCTCATCTCCTTAATGGGCAGTGGGCGGGGGGGGGGGGGGGTTCCAGGGTGTGGGGGGTGTCCAGGAGGGGGGGGGGGTCCAGGGGGCTGGGGGAGTAGTGCACAAGGATAGGGGCTGTCTAGGAGGAGGGGGGGGGGCGAAGGGGGCTGGGGTGGGGGGCAGTGTGCAGGGGTGTGGGGGTGAAGGGGGAGGGGGGTTGTTCAAGGGGGGGGGGGGTAAGGGGGTTGGGGGTGTGTGTAGGGGGATGGGGGTGTTCTAGGTGGGGGAGAGGGGGTGTCCAAGGGGTGAAGGGGGCTAGGGGGTAGTGTGTAGGGTGTGTGGGGTTGAAGGAGAGGGGAGGCGTGGGTGGGTTTCCAGGAGGGAGGGGGTGTCATGGGGGAAGGGGCTGGGAGAGGGGGGATATCTAGGATGGGGCAGGGTGGGGGTGTCCAGGGGGTGAAGGGGGATGGGGGGCAGTGTGCAGGGGTGTGGGGGTGCAAGGGGTGGGGTGATGACATGAATATTTGCAGGTGAAAGATCTTAAAAGAGAGTTTTTCTTCTTGTTTCTTTATTCCTGTTGTCTTTTCCTTTTTAATCATTTGTTAATTTTTATGAATTTTATTGGTATGTAGGATAGAGATGCATTCTATATAGCAAACCCACAACAAAACACAGCTGATGCATTTGATTTTCTTTCATGACTTGCAACCGGGATTGACGTGAATATAAAATTCAGGTGGTAATGGTTATTTTATACCATTTTTGGAAGACATTAGTAACCATTTGTTTTTTTAATCAAATTGACTTGACATACACCATGCTTGCAGTATTTATGATTTCAAGTTTACTCCTGAGTGTGAAATATTCTATCTTCTAGACATTGCCCTATATCATGGTTGGATAGTTGATCACCAAGTATGTACTTTTGAATCCTGTACCTTTATATTTTTTTAGAAAAAATACTTTCTACATTCTCCCAGTTTATAGTTTTCCTTTTCCCTTTTTTTCTTTCCTTTTATTAATATGAATTTTTCCATGTATATGCATGAATGGGGGTTTCCAGGGGTGTTTATAGGGGTGTCTGGGGGGAGGGGGTTCAGTGGAGGGAGTCTAGGGGGTCTAGTGGGGGGTGTCCATGGGGGTGTCTAGGGGGGTGTCTAGGGGGGGGGGGTCTAGTGGGGGTGTCTAGTGGGGGTGTCTAGGGGGTGTCCAAGGGGTGTGTCTAGGGTGGGGGGGGTGTCCAATGGGGGTGTCCAATGGGGGTTTACAGGGGCGTGTCCCAGGGGTGTGGGGTGTCCAAGGGGTGTCAAGTGGTGGGTGTCTAGGGGTGTCCAAGGGGGGGGGTGTCCAGGGGGTGTCCAAGGGGGTGTCAAGGGGGTGTCCAGTAGGGGGTGTCCAGTGGGGGGTGTTCGGGGGTGGGGTGGGGGGGGGGGTGTCTAGGGGGTGTCCATGGGGTGTCCAGGGTGGTGTCTAGGGGGAGGGGGTGTCCAGGGGGGTGTCTAGGGGAGGGGGTGTCTCGGGGGGGGGAGGGGGTGAAAGGGGGGTTTGTCCAGTGGGATTGGGGGGAGTACAAGGTGGAGGGGGTGTAATGGGGGGGGGGTCTATCTAGTGGGGAAGGTAGGGGATACAGGGGGAGTGGGGGGGAGGGGGTGGGTGTGGGGGTGTTTTTTATGAAATTGGAAGGCCTATAGACATGGTTTCAAACTGCGGCTATAGTCCCTATGTGGCTTAAGGTTCAGCCACAGTTTCAAATCATGGCTATGGGTATTTCTCTACGGATACACCAATACCATCCATGGTCCATGTAACTGTGGCTATAACTTATAGTCACAGTTTTTTGGATTATAGCCAGGGTTTCAAACCATGGCTATAGTCTTAATTTCTAGTAGTGAATCTCCATCCTTGTTCACCTTTCTTGGATAACAGTTAATAGATCAATCATAGTCCTTGAATAGATGAAATCATCTTCTTTGATTCATGTCGATCTCTTTCTATGTGAATATATACTTTAGAATATTGTGATCAGTGTATATATCACACTTTTCACTGTAGTAGTAGTGCTACCAAATATTCTTAGAAAATATCATATCTACCTACTCAAAATAAAGCATCAGGTTGTTTTTATCATGAATATTAAACTTTTGTGAAGCACAACCTATCAATTTATCATTCTTATTGAGTACCCAACCCAATAATTTCTTCAAATTATCACTATATATCACAACATGTTCTCCACTTGTTGGTAGTGTGATTACAGGTGCAGTGATTATCCTTTTATTGAGCTCGTCAAATTCTTTCTCAGATTCTTCTATCCATACATACTTTACCCCTTTTCATGTTAACTTAGTTACCAAGGTTTAAAAGCATGATAAATTACTCAAAAATCTTTGGTAGTACCCATCTAATACATGAAAACTATATATTTCTATGAATGTAGTGGGTCTGGGCCATTCCTCAATTGCCTTTGTCTTTAATGGGTCCGCAGAAATTCCCCCACTTGTGATCATGTGCCCCAAGAATATAATTTGATGCATCCAAAAGTAACACTTTCTGAATATAGCATACATTTTCTCCTTCCTTAATATCACAAGTACAATCCTTAGATGATGTTCATGTTCCTCCTTACTCTTGGAGTAAATGAGAATATCATCAATAAACACTACCACAAATTTTTCGAGGTAGTATTTAAAGACTCTATTAATCAAATACATGAATATTGTAGGGGAATTATTAAATTTAAAGAGAATCCCTATGAACTAGTAGTTTCCATACTTTTTATGGAATGTAGTCTTATAAATATCTTCCTTCATCACCTTCAGTTAATGATATACATAATAAAGATCCACCATTGAGAAGTAATAAACTCGTCATAGTTGATCGAACAAGTCATGAATCCTTGGAAGAGGATACTTGTTATTTATAGTGATCTTTTTGAGATCCAAACAATCAATAGAAAACCTCATTAATCTATCATTATTTTTGAAAAATATCACTTGTGCACCCCTAGGTGATGCACTAGGGCATATGAACCCTTTATCAAAATTCTCTTGCAACTACTTTTTTAAATCCTCCAATTCATCCAGGGCCATCTTATAGGGTAATTTTGAGATAGGACTAGCTCTGTGTATGAGTTCTACTGAGAAAAATACATCATTATCTTGGGGGAGGTCTAGATAACTCTTCAATAAATACATAAGTGTATTCCATAACAATGTAAATTTTTTCCATGTTGATACCTTCCTTTCACTCAACTATTTGGTCAAGATACGTTTCTCTACAAGGTATCAACACCCACACTGTTGAGGTATTTTCCAAAGTAGATTCATGATCTTAATTTTATTTTTAGAGGAGAATTATATGGTTTATATAATGAAAGGAGTTTTCCTTTTCCCGATAGCTGATTTGTGCTCTGTATAATTAGAGTCAATCCATACTTAGTATAGTATCAAATTCAAACAAGGGAAGTATTACTAGATTTTCTGGAAGAATATTCTCACATACTCTTATAGGATAAGAGTCCAAAACTTGAGTTGAGATGATTGTACCACTATGTGTTTTTATATATATGTCTACTTCAAGGTTTTTGGACTTCAATTAAACTGTCCTAGAGAACTTGTAGAATATAATAGAATGGGTAGAACTAGAATAAAATATTTTTTCCATTATTGAGTGAATAAGAAGTGTACCCCTTATGACTTTATTTTCATGATATATTTCAGAAGGAGTGTAGAATAAGCTTTCCCTTTCTTCTTTTTCTTTGTTGGTTACTAATGCTGATTACCATCAGGTAACCCATGGTTTAGTGCACTGGCATGCATAGTGTCTTTTCTCCCTATATTTGAAGCATTTAACCATGGGTGGTGCATTAGAAGGTGCCTTGCTTTCCTCGATCTTGTTGGCTAGATTATTCATGTGTATTTGAGATTCATGAGATTGGTGGCCTTCTCTCCCACACTTGAATCATTTACGCACCCCTTTTAGACAATTCCCAATATGTTTCTTCCCACATTTCAACATGTGGGTAGTTGGATACTATTTCCTCCTTTTTCATTTGACCCACCGACATGAAGCTCTATTATTCTATTCTTATATCCGTAACCATGGGACCATTCTCAGAACTCCATATCTACTTAGAGAGAACATCAAACCTCTTATTTATTACTCATGAAGTCTTAGATTGACAAAGAATTGTAAATGTTTTGTTTTAAACCACTATAGAATCTATATATTTTTATATCATTGTTTATAAAAAAACATGAGGTGTTTGTTTAAATACTTTTCAAGATTTTTTGATAATGCATGAGATATTTACTTGCATTTTTATTAATCTTTATAAATTTTCTCTGCATCTTTGTTTGATGAGTTTGAGGGAAATATTTGTTAAGAAATAATTTCTTAAAGTATTCCCACACTATCTCTTCTATCTCATCATTTGGCTCAGTGTTCTTAATTAATTCCCATTATTGATAAACTTATACATCTAAATAATAAACACCTAGATTCCCCTTCTCCTTCTCAAAATAATAGATCACATAAAAGATCTTCTTCATAAAGTTAACCTAGAGTTCCATAACACGTGGATCAGAATTTACACTAAACATCAATGGTCATTTCAACATAATGGAATCAATGGATAATTTCTTATTCTTGGGAGAGGAAGGAAATTAAAAGTGATTGAGGTTATTGTTCATTGTCTGAGACAACTTTGTAAGAATCCCCATAATGTTTTTAACTCGACCTCCCATGGCCTTGGGGATGTCCTTTACACACTTTTTTCATTATCCCTCACACAGGTTGTTGGCCTGATATCTCATAGTTCCCACCATTTTCTAAAATAGAAAAAAGTTTAAAATAAGTAAAAAAAACATGAATTCTTTTACTCAATTAACTTTTAAGGCATATATTCTAGGGTCCCTATGTTTATCCTTTTCGAAAAATATTCTTCTAGGATGATTTACCAATAAATAAAATTATACTTATTGTTTTAACTCTTGTTTTCTAATACTAATTCACAAATTAACTTAACCAAACTTTTAACAATATCAAACATACTTTTCATTACATAACTATTAAATAATTTTTAAGATAAACAAAATAATAGAGATAAAAATCCAGGATCAAAAGGTTTAGTGTCTTGAGAAAATAAGGGTCATACACAACTTTCAAAAAATAAAAATCATTTAATTCGTTCTTCTATGTGTTCTTATCGATCATTGCATTCTCTTTATAACAGTTAATCACTTAAGGATATACATAAATGAAAGGGGTTAGCTAAAATACCAATAAAAGGATGAATAAAGGAAAATAATCAATAAAATATGGGGGAGAATAATAATAATAATCATGTAATAATCATAGTATCATCATCGACATAATTAGGGAAACATGTGACAATGACATGGAATGTTAAAATTCATAAAAATGAAACATCATGTCATTTTGGGAAAACACCACACACAGTTGTGAAAAAAGCTAGCATCATGTTTATGCATAACGTATGTTCCTAATCATAACATCATCTTGGAGAAAAATCCTAGAATAATGTTCACACATTAAACAAATTATTTCACGAGATACATCACATTAACCAACACATTATAGAAATATATTATTCTGGTCCCACCCATCACATCATAATATTTACATCATCATGCATGCCACATAGAACATATTATAATCATATTCATGAATTAACCCATGGTAGGGAATGGGTTTCATAAAGCATAAATTTATTAATAAAAAATTTTATTTTCCAAATTACTAAGGGAAAATAAATATTTGGTATAAGTATCATCCTTATTTAATGAAGAAGAAACAACTGAAGAGGTGTCAAAGAAGTGTTTTGGAAATAAGTGTTCTTATGGAAAATCTATATATATATATATATCATCAAATAATGTAGTAAACATGTATGTCCCTAAAAAAAGTTAAGAATAATGAAATGATATTTAAGTAACATTAGAGGACCATTCATACCATAGATGTCATGAAATAGGGATAACCTAAAGAAGAGGAGTTGGGTTCGAGAATCCCCATACCTTAATTCCCACTTTATTTCATTGTTTTTCAGCCTCATGAATAATAAACTTATATCTATTAAAACATTGATCCAAAAGTTAATTATTTTCAATTTTTACACTGTTTATCAATTATATTCATTTTTATATTTCTTAAGTTCCTTGGTTTTAGGGTAGTCATTTTGATATCATGTTTTTCTTAAACATTTCCCATTTTTCCTCGATTTCACTACTTTGTTCAATGTAATTTATAAATTTATATAATTAATTCCAGAATATTATAATTCATAAAATTACATGTTTATATATTACATATTTTTCATAATATCTATCCGTGAATATGGTAATAATAATTTAATTGGAAATATCTCAATAGTTGTTTAACTAACCATTAATAGGGCGTTGCCGAAAGAGTGGGAAAGAGAATTTTAAAATTTATATATATCATAAATATGATAATTAAAGTAGGTTAACATCATTAATATAATGTTAAATTACTTATTAATTAATATTATATGTCTTAGTTATGAAAGATGTGGTGAATAAATAAGGAGAATAATAAGAATAAATAAAAAGAAGAGTTAGTTGAAACATACTTAATCCTCAGTGTTGATTCTCTTCACGAAACTAAAACTGCCTTCATGTTTGGGTTGAATTACTCAAGAATGTTGAGTATAAGTGTCTTTATAGGAATTATTTTGGTATAGGATGGTATTTTTTATGTGTTGTATGATTTATTTTCCAATTGTAGGGAAATGAATTATTCATACTTATGGAGAGGGTTATTTTTAGAATAAAACATTGAAGAAAATATTACATCCAAGATAAAACATAAAATAGTTAATTTTTGACAAAATAAATCATATTTAAATATATTATAATGGTTTTAAAACATTAAATTCCCTTTTTAATTTTGGATTAATTAGATTAATAAAAAGGAATGTGGATTTTTTTTATTTTAAGGAATCACTTTTGACTTTAGGTTTTGGATAGTTCTTTTTAGGTCTGGAAATTAATTTTATTATATTTTAATGGAAAATTTATGGAATAAATTATATCATGTCCAAAAATCAATTTCTGTAAAGGATTATTTTATTATCACATCATGAATGATGTAATTTAAGATACACTGGTTATGTGAAAAACTATATTTTTACTATTTGATTGAAAAATGAATTATTTAAAAAATTACCAAAAAACGACACTTGGAAAATATTGAAACAATGATTTAAAAAATGATATTAATTTTATCAAAATAAATTTATAATATATGTAATTTGAATTTTTAATATTAAAAATAGGATTTTTATTAAATACTTTAAAATACAGTCTATGAAAAATGTACTTATATTTTCTTTGAGTTTTTAATCATGGTATTTATTTTTCAGCATTATAATATATATATTTATTTATATTAATCAAGATAAATATTATTTATAATATATTTTATTATTTTGTGTTCAAATTTTTATTCCAATGGTCATGTTACTATTCCCAATGACCATGTTACTATTTCTAATAGTCAGGTTACTATTTCAATAGTCAAATTATTATTACAATGACCACCATACCTACTATGAATACCACTTCATTATTCCACTCAATATTCAACTCAATTTCTCTCAAGGTTCCGCATTTACATTTTCTATAATGTTGATTGATCTACTAATGTTTTGTTTCTTTTCTATAGTGTTGTGAGTGGGGGTGATGATTCTTGTAGATTGGGGCGATCCATATTTTCCCATTTTTATCTTTTTTATATTATATTTATTGTCTAATTATAATGTTTGGAATTTAAATTGGCTTCATTTTTTTATTAATGCAAAAATATTTATTAATGAAATACGTTTTTGTCAATTTATTTATGTATATAATACTATATTGTTTATTATAACACAAATTTATTTCAATAGTTAATTATCATTTACAAACTTATGGTTTGAATCATAACTGAACCAATTTCAATCATGTCATTCAATCTCTTGTGGAAGTTTAGCTCTGTTATCTCTCCTCCTTGACCTTATCTCGGATGAATCAACTGTCAAATATAAGGTATACTATTTTTCTCCCCTCTCATTTATTAGTGTCGTTGGTCAAATATATTCATACTGTAAACTCAATTATCATTTGAAAATAACTACATGAGTATTAAGGATCTCTCATGAACTCTCTAGGATGAAGAAACTAGGGTGGTTAAGCGCTACTGGTTCCACCCCACATCGGTCCTCATGTCTAGTACCTCCACACAACAGGGGGACCTATTTCTTCTTTATGATATTTCCAAAATTCAACCAACGCTATGCTCACTTGTAAAGTGTTGGATCATTTTCTTCCTTTGGATGACTGTTAATTACCCATTTTTTCCTCGGAATTTTTTTTCTTTGGATAATTTCTTTTTCAACTATTTTTTTTATTTTCTTCTAAATTTCCCATTTAAATGTTCCCTTCTATCAATCCAAATCCATTTTTTTAAAATCTTTCAAAATACCATTTCAAGTGAAGTGGGAACTCATGAAACCAATATATACACAAATGCATTAAATTCTAAAATATTAAAAAAACTTAATTGGGTTAAAGGGAAACCTTACATATGGAACAAGACCTAGTAGTAGATGGGTTAAGGTTAGGTAATAGGGATAAAAATTCAATATTTTTTAAATATAAAGCCTACAATCCTTTTATTTTCATAAAATGACTTGTCTCAAGCATATCATTATGAGAAAATAACCTAAAAACTACTTAAACTTCCAACATAGAAAAATAGTTCTTAACTTTCAATGGATAGTTCCCCTCATTACCTCTAGGTCTTCCTTCCTCCTCCTTGACATTATGAATGATTATATTTATTTCATGAATTGATCTCAAAATATGGTGAAGAATTATCCCATATATCACTAAGTAGTTGTAAATAATGATCATTAAAAAAATAGAATTACTTATAGATCTCATGGTTTGTGAAAAATTATAATCCATACTATGAATTATAGATGGGTAGGGTGGGTTTTTATTGTAAACATGTGGTGATAACCATTCAGTTTTTAACTTATATCAATTACTAGGGAGGTATCAAGGTGTTTTAGAGTGTTGTATATTTTTATATTAGAATAAGACACCTATGATTACATTTTTTTGAGTTTTATTTGGTTAATATAGATATTGATAAAATGATTTTCATATTTATTTTCTTATCTAATTACCTTAAATAAAATGGATATGCAAGGAAATATTTTTCATGGTTTGAGGTGTGGGGGTATGTATCAGTTTCATATATTTTATAACATTATTTATTTTGGTTAAGACATATACATATTATTATTAATATTATTCTGATTTACTGTGTATCATTAGGATTGGTTTGAGTGAGACCCATAAATAGTTCTCATTTAAAACTCATTAATCTTAGACACATAGAGGATTATAAGATAATTAAATAATTTTATAAATTTTATTATAATCTCCCCTAACCATATATGTGGTATGAATTTTATTAAGAATAAGTATAATATTTTGGATATACCTAGGAAGGGTTTGACTACTAGATATGATAGATAGATTATAGTGATCTTTGTCATTATTAGAGTTTTAATTTGATGCTTTGGATATCAATGATGTGAAATCCATGGTAATATATTTATTTGGAATATTTATTAATGGAAAGTATTTTTGGGGTTTTTGGGAAATTGAATAGAGGTTTTGGATATTGTAGAATATATAAAACATACCAAAGATTTATAATGTACAATTTTTGAAATAGTGATTCATTAGTGGGTTACAGTAAAAATATATTTGTCGGTATTCCTATAATACATGGTTTAGAATAATCTTTAGAAATAGAGAGTAAAATGGAATCCACCTACACTTCTTTCATTGATAATACTTTTATCTATTCATTTCATGAAATTACAAGCTCCATGATCCTGTTTGAAAATCCTATAATTACATGACCTTGTATGTTTCATGGAAATATATTTTTAAAAAAAATTAGAAATCCAAGTCATAATTAAATATCAGAAAAGAAAAATAATTTTTAAGGGAATTGTGCCATCCAATAGTAAATAAATTATATTTTCAAAAATATTTATTACCATCTTTTTATCCCAAAGAACATCAAATCATGAACATAGACAAACAACCACATGTTTACACCAAGTTATTTATTTTCATGTCACCCTTGTGTAAAATTATAACTTGTTAGAAATCATAACTGATAAAATTCAAATGTTGGGTACCCCTTATTAGGATTATCTATAACTTTCTACTTTGATAATGGATATCTTATGTGTATTTGTTGTTTTATATAATAAATGAATATTTTATGAATCTTGTAAAATTTATATGAATTGAAAATGGTTTCACACAAATCATATCAGAAAAGTGTATGAATATAGAGTTAAATAGTTCATCACATTAGAAATAGAGCATGTAAACGACGTTTATCAAAATCCTTTCCTCGTATTTACATTTTTGTTATTCAATAAAAATTTGTCTTGAAGAGTTATAAGAAAGTTTGATTTTTCACAAAATATATCAGATCTATAAATGTTGGCTTAAACATGGGGAAAAAATGAACACAAACATCGATTAGGATGACACAATGGTTTATGGATCATTTGATATGAATACAAATGTAAATGATGATGGAGATCAAATGTAAGAAATGAAAATGGAAATTGAAGATGAACTTTGTAATTTTGCCAAGATGTTTAAGAAGATAAATTGTTGTGATAAGTGACCATTGTATACCAGTTGTACTAGATACACAAAATTGTTAGATGTATTGAAGTTATATAATTTCAAAGCTAATAGCTGATGGAGTGAAACCAAATTTATAGAACTACTTGGTCTCCTAAATGATATGCTACCAAAATAAAATTAAACTCCTTTTTGAATATATGATTCTAAATGAATGATTCATTAAATGGGAATAATCTCTCAAAAAATACATTATTGTCCAAATGATTACATATTGTTTAGAAAAGGCCATTAATTACTCATAAAATTACCTAAGTGTTTCATAAATCGATATAAGAAATATGAATCAAGTCCTTAAAAATATGTATGTTACTTTCTATCATTCCATGGTTTAGAAGACTATATGGATATTAGGAAATTATGATTTAATTGACATGGCATGACAATACAAGAATTAAAAATGGGAAACCATATCATCAAACAAGATCTCCTTTGTGGAAGAAAATTTGTTTTGAGTATCTTGAATTTGGAAATAAGCCTAGAAAATTCCATCTTGCATCATAAAAAGATAGAATAAATCCTTTTAGTGTATCGAGTAGTACTCAAAGTACATGGCCAATTTTGTTGGTAAATTATAACTTTCCACCATGATTATTCATGAAGCACAAATACATTATATTGTATATGCTTACAAATGGACCAAAATAAACTAGTAATGATATTGATGTTCATTTAGATTCATTGATTGAAGATCTGAAATTGATATAAGATACAAGTGTTACAATGTATTTAGCTCATAGAAGTGAAGAATTCACATTGAGGGATATATTATATATGATGATAAATTAATTTACTACTTAGGGAAATTTTTAAGGATATAACATTAAAGGAATGTTGGGGCATCTCATTTGTGAAAAATGTACACACTCATTTCAGTTGAAACATTTATCTAAGACTATTTTTTATTAAATCATTAATTTTTACCTTGAAGACATAAATACTAATCATATATGACCACATTTTATGGGAACACAAAAAAAGGTACCATGCTATATCCACTAATGGGTGATCAAGTGCTCGATAAATTTAAATATATTAACACTATTTTTAGTAATCCATTTTCAAAAAGCTTATGAAATAAGGTTGGAAAAAGAGATTAATTTTCTTTGAATTACCATACTAGAATTCTTTATATTTAAGAAATTTTCTTGATGTCATGCATTTAGAGAAAATATATTTGATAGTGTTATTGGAATATTGGTAAATATTTTTGGAAAAAATATGGAATCCATGATTGGTTGGTCATGATTGATAGGGTGATAAGGGAAGAGTTGGCATCTGTGAAGGGAAAAATATGGAGTTTTATTCCTCCAGCAGCTGGCACTCTATCTAGGGAAGAAATTTTTTTAATTTCTAATTTTTGTTAATGGTGTAAATGTTCAGGTGGGGTATCCATAAAATATTAATAATGTTATTTCAATGACTAATTTAAAGTTAAAAGGACTATAATCACACGTCTGTCGGGTTTGGATAAAAGATTTGATTCCCATATCTTTACATTTCATTCTTCATAAAAATGTATTATATTAATTAACCACACTTTGATTCATTTTCAAAGCCATATACAATAAATTTATATACTTGGTGAAGTTTCTAATCATTAATAAGGAGGTTGTAGTCATATTAAGTGAATTAGATATGTTCTTCCGACCACCATTATTTTATATAATGGTCCTCCTAATGGTTCACTTGGTTATCGAGGTTTAATTATGTGGTATTATATATTAGAGATGAGTCTACTACATTAATAAATATATAAAGACATTTAAAGGGTACGTCATCAATCAAAGTAAAAAAGAATGTTGTACTTTAGAATTATATATTGTTTAAGAAGATGTAGAATTATATATTGATTACCCAAAAAGTTTGATAGCATAAGTCTCCCATGGTCTCATTAGAGTGGATGCCTTATGGGATAAGGGATTTTTTGATGATATTTTGTTACTATTACCATCATAGAGAGGGAGTAAGCTCAAATTTAAATTTTATATAATAGTGAAGATTTTGATCCATATATTGAATCTCAGAAATCAATTCTTAGAAATTTTTGGGCCATCAAGGGTTGATGGATGGTAATCAAATTCACATAATAAACAGTTTATAGGATAGATTCAAGATCATATTTATAAGGAGTTATCTAAAAATTAGAATTCAACTTCTGAATGAATTTGAATGTTATCAAGGGGACCAAATAAAAGTGTTATATCTTACATAGGTTTTGTAACTAATTGTTATAAGTTTTACATAAAAGAACATAATAACCATAGTACGATGAAAAATAGTGGAGTTAAACTTATGGAAGAAGCGATGCACATATCTTTTTATAATGATAGAAGTAAAAATTAGTAAAATATGTCATATTTTGGCATCATCAAATTGATATGTGAGTTGGATTATACAACATTTCAAGTTATGTTTTTCAATTACAAATGGGTTGACTAGAAGAGTGTAGTGTAAGTTGATGAAATGAGTTTAACGAAGGTCAATTTTAGTTGGGAAAAGTATAATGATGAGTCATTCATAATGGAATCACAAGTAGTGCATGTATTTTATTTATCATATCTAGAAAATAAGAATTGGTCAGTTTTCTTATTGAATACTAAAAAAACTATTGAGATAGATGAAAATTCAATCGAGGATGACCCTTTCATTGGGAGACCAAAATCATTTCATGGATGTCCCAATGTATAAAATTTATTTTATGTTATAGGGAACCACATTGAGGGGATTTTGATTCTCAAGTGAGGATCTAAATACCTTTTACCTTTAAATAAAATAAATATATTTCAATGAGTACATTATATCACTTTTCAATATTCTATGATTTTCCTCATAATATTATGTTTTATATACTGTATTAACATAATATAAATTTAATTTTTAGCTAATAATTAAGACAATGAATTCTACACATTATAATGTTGCCAATATCAGGGAAGAAAAAATGTTTGATATTGAAACTATAAAATTATTAGGGTGTCAAGAACATGTTGATGAAAAAAAAGAATAACGCAGCATCACTGTGTTAACTAAAATTTTTAGGGTAAGAAAAAGGGTATAAAATTTTGGTTGGATGGAATCAGCATGACCAAACTTTTGACCCCAATAAGTCAATATGTTCCTTAGATATATTAGGGTCACAATGATAATGAACACAACAATTGATATATATTCTTGGATCCATGACCAGTTTGTAATGATAGAAAGCCTTTGGGAAGATATTAAAGTTATGTTACAATATTATTTTTTTATTTTTTGAAAACATATAATAAAATGTTAATTTAATTTTCATTATCCCTTGCATGTTTCATTTATATTAGATGATTTACATAATAAATATTTCTTAATAGCCACTAGAAAATCCCATAGAGGATTCCAGACACTTCTTACCAAGTTTAATCTTAGGGATATTGAGGGGAAAGTAAAGGCCCACCCACTAGTTATTTATGCACACATTATAAAGTATTAAAATTGGAATCCTTTCATCAGTTATTAGGATGATAAATCATTTTAGGTACATTGTAATCATTAATATATTATTTGACACTATTTATTTTACAAATTTTATTCAAAATTGTTAATTTAAAAAATAGAGGAGTTATGAAAATAAAAAATGTGCATCAAAACCTATGTACCCCTATCATAAATAAAATATGGGGTACACTTCATAAGAGAAGAAAATGGAATGTATTTTTAATATAAAATAATTTTTTTATGTGATATGAAACAAATTATGTTCCTTTGTGTTTATATGTAGATTGAATAATCAAAATTATAATCCACTTCCATCCCACGCCATGTGCTATGGAAGGAGGCTCATGTAAATAAAGTGGGTAAACTAGTTGATGAAAACACAAAATCACTATGATCAACATGTGTAAGTATGACATAATAGTAACTTGTTATGATTAATAATAGTATTAAATAAAAATGTCTATTTATGACCATACGTTTTTATATGGTTTAGACAGAAGAATCAACAATGACTATACCTGATGAAAAAGTACTTCAAATAGCTTTGAAGTGGCCAAAACAATATGGTAGTGTTATTGGTGTAGGTTTTATACTGTCACCTTGAACATATTTTGAGATGAAAAAATTTCAATAAGATACCTATCAGTTGATAAAAGGATTACAGGATCAAATATATTCTTTATAAGAAATTATATACTGGTCTAGTTTAGGAGATCAATATATGACAAAGGATCAAAGCGAACTTGAAGTGGAACAAATATCATCACCTGAAAAACTAAATGACCCCACTATCTTTGAGGCTAGTCATTCCCCTCAATACCATACCTCACCTATTGTAATAAAAATTTTGAATACTCTTCCTACTAAATGTGAATCAAATTACTTCGTATAACATTATATTACTAAAATTATATACGGTAAATTAATATGTGATTTATATTTATAAACACCCACACACCTCCTTACTGTGAGGGGTATGATGTATAATATCTTGCGATAAATGATTCACAAAAAATAACTCCCAAAAGATCACATGAGAGTGGGGATAAAAGTATCTCAAGATTCAAATACTAAGTTTCTTGTTCCACTTGAGGATCTGGATATTACAACTGTTAATGATGCTATTATAACTTTCTTATTATGGTCATATAATCTTATAAAGATACATGGGGAATGTCCTTAACAATTGTTTTGAATTGAAAAACATGTAGTAGTTGATGGAAAAAGGTCTTAAGTGAGATGAGGTATTATATATTTTTAATATAATTTTGAAACAGAAGGTAAGATCAAGGAAATATAGTGAATCGACCAAGAAAACAAAAGGATAATCTAAGAGTACCTTCCCCTCACCTATTCCATTGAAAGATATATTAACATTATAAATTCCTAAAGAAAACACATTGAAATATGAAGATGTTTACAATATTAAATATGAATAAAAAATATTTAGACATTTTCTTATAGACATAGTTGGTCTCGAGAGTATAAATTAGATTCAAAAGTTTGAATGGCTAGGAGTCTTAATTGTGAATACATACATGAGTTACATTTTCATAATCCATATATCCAAAAAAATTATGCTATATTCATTAATGTTAATACATATTCATATTTTATATTAGAATTTATATTACTTTTATATAAAGGTAGAACCCTATGAAGCATGATTTGGATTCATTAATCACTATATCATCTCTTCAGAACATATTTGTTTGGGGTTAGAATAAATTGATAAGAAAAATGATGACTTAACCACAATGTTTGAGAAGAAAATAATAGAAGACAAACTTTTCTTTATGCCTACAATATGCGGGTAAGATTTTATAATCTAATCATGTAAAATATATTTTAATTTTGTCATTAAATATTTTAGTTTTTAAGAAGCTCTAGATACTGATTGAAATCAATTTATATACCCTAAATTTCAATTTTTTGGTTCTAATGCATGTATTTCCTTCAAACTGACCACACATGATGTGTATTGTGAATTTTTAATGCAGTCTAATAACAATTTTATAGATAAGATTTGAATCATCTATTTTTGTTTTTGTTTTATTGAGAATTTTGTTATGATAGGGATATCTATATATATAGTCTAAATCAAGGTATGAGGTAGATCAATGAACATAAGAAGCCTATGTATTTCTTCAAATGGAAATATATTAAGTAATATATAGAAATATTAACTATGAAAATATATTTCAAAACTATTTACTTATTTTGTTCAAAGTTTCTGTAATGCCTAAAGCAAGATAACAACAACTATTATGGATATTATGTTTTAATATTTATTAAAGATATCATATACCATTAGAAGACTAGCATCCTTGAGTAGGTAATTTCTGAAGGTAATTACAATTTTATAAAAAATATTTATTAATATTTTGTTTTTCTATATTTCCTCAGAACTACCAAGATTTACAATAATCTATATAACCAAAAGAATAAGTAAATTTGTTTAGAGATGAGTGGGAAGAGTACATGGTGTCAGAATGTTTTTCAACATAAATTTTTTGGGATTACCTATTATGTTTTTGATATAGTATGAGTTATGACTATAAAAATATATTTACAATGTGAATAATTAGTATCAAAATGATTATATATTATTGTCAATATTTTTCTCAAGGATAAGTATAATGAAGGAAATAATTTTTTTCAGAAATGAATAGACAAAATATAATGTGTCATAATGTATATAGACACCATGAAGAGTTCACTTCCTTCTACATATTTATTTAATTTTATACCACTTTATCAAATTTTTTAGTGAATATCCTTATAATTATTGTATAATAATTTTTTTTACATTTACACATTATTTCAAAACCCATATAACATGATAAAAACAATAAAAAAAATTCAAACTAATTTTGTATATTAAGAAAATAATCAATAATTAATTTTTGATGTGCAGCAATTGATTGCACATCAATGTGAAACATGACGTTGTCAATATGATTCAAAGTGCGTGATTTTAATAGAAAAGTTTCATTTCAGTTTAAAACATGTATCACATAGATAAAACTTTGAAAACGATCTTATATTTTTTTTCCAACATTAGGAAGATGACCTGTCATTAATTTGTGACATGTATGAATCGACCCCACATCAATCCGACACTCAATGTGCACAAAATGACTCGAAGTGTGTGTTCTAAATATAAAAATGCAATTTTAGTTTAATACATGAATCAAGTATCCAAAACTGAGAAAACAATCTTAGATTATTTTCAAAATTTTAAAAAATGATTGATAATTTATTTTTGATGTTTAGGAAGTGACCACTTGTTAATCTAACACCCAATGTTGTTGGTATGACACAAAGTGCATGTTTTCAATAAAGAAGTTCCATTTTAGATTAAAACATGTTTCACATCACCAAAATTGAGATAATAATCTTGGATTATGATTAAACATTAAGGAAACGATCCATAATTCATATGACACTTGTAGGAATTAATCATATTCCAATATGAAACACATTGTGATCAGTCTGAATCATATTATATGTTATAAATATGAAAGTTTCATTTTAGTTTAAAACATACATAAATGATCCAAGATTGAACAAACAAGAGCAGATTATTTTCAAGCTTTAGGAAAATGGTTCATAATTCATTTATGATGTGTAATAATCGACCATACATCACTCCTACACACGATGTGACTGATATGACTCAAATTGTGTGTTTTCAATATAAAGGTTCCATTTTAGTTTAAAATGAACATCACCATCCAAGAGTTTGCAAAAAATCCTAGATTGTTTTTAAAATTTAGGAAAATTATTAACCATTTATTTTTAATATGTAGGAATCAACCACACTTCAATCCAAAACTAGATGTGGTCGGCATGAATTAAAGTGTGTGTTTTCAATAAAGAAGTCCAATTTTAATTTAATATGTGTGTCACATCAACAAAACTAAGAAAAAGAAATCATATTGTTTTGAAAAATAATGAAAAAAAATCCATAATTCATTTTTCCCATGTAGGAATTAACCACATGCCAATTCAACCTACGATGTGGTTGGTTTGACTTGATGTATGTGTTTTCAATATAAAAGTGTATTTTTAGTTTAACACTCACATAAAAAAGAAAAAAAACAATAAAAGGAGTTTAGATTATTTACAAATGTTAAGAAAATGTTCCATAATTAATTTTTGATGTGGATGAACTGACCACAGAACAATGCGACACACGATGTGACCAATATTACTCAAAGTGTGTGTTTTCAATATAAAGGATTAATTTTAGTTTAAAACAAACGTCACTTTCCAAAATCAAGAAAATGAGCAGTTATTGTCTTCAAATTTTAGTGAAATGATCCCTAATTCATTTTTTATGTATAGGAATTGACCATAAATCAATCCAAAAACTGATGTGTTTGGTATGGATCGAAGTATGTGTCTTTAATAAAGAAGTTCCACTTTAGTTTAAAACACATGTCACATTACCCAAACGTAGAAAAAAAGTTTATATTAATTTCAATTTTTTTAAAAATGACCCATATTTCATTTTTCACATGTAGGAATTGATTTTATGCCAGTACGACATGTGATGTGGGTAGTATGACTCGAAATATATTTTTTAAATATAAAAGTGTCATTTTATTTTAAAACACACCTCAATATCCAAAATTGATAAAAATATGTCCGATTGCCTTAAAAATTTCAGAAAATGGTCTACAATTCATTTATGATGTGTAATAATTGACCACACATCAATCTGACACATGATGTGACTGATATGACTCAAACTATTTTCTTTCAATATAAAGGTTTCATTTTAGTTTAAAGCACACATCACTAGACAAAATTGAGAAAAAAAAAGTTCATATTGTTTTCAAACTTTACTAAAATGATAAATAATTTATTTGTGACATGTAGGAATTGACCACATGTAAATCTGATACCTGATGTAACTGGTATGAATCGAAGTGAATGTTTTGAATAAAGAAGTGCTATTTTAGTTTAAAACACACATCACATAACCAAACCTAATAAAATGATTTCAGATTGTTTTTAAACATTAGGAAAATGATCTATAATGCATTTTTCATATGAATGAATTGAATTCATGCAAATAAAGAACACGATGTGGTTAGTATGACTTAAAGTACATGTTTTGAATATAAAAGTGTCATTTTAGTTTAAATTACACATTAAATAGATAAAACCAATAAAATGATCTCATATTGTTTTCTAAATTTAAGAAAATTTTTTATAATTAATCTGTGATGTGCAATAATCGACCACACATAAATCTGACTCATGATGTGATCGATATTCCTCCAAGTATGTATTTTCAATATAAAGGTGTCATTTTTGTTTAAAATGAATATCACTAGCCAAACCATGAAAACAAGCATGGACTATTTTCAAAAATTTGTACAACAAACCATAATTCATTTGAGATGTGTAAAAATTGGACATAGAACAATTTGACACACGATGTGGTCGGTATGAATAAAAGTGTATGTTTTTAATATATAAGCACCATTTTAGTTTAAAACACATACCAAATAAGTAAACCTGAGCATAAGAATCATATTGTTTTCTCACCATTTTATTTTCTATTACTTAACTAATTTACTTATCATTTTTATCTGATACTTCTTTAGTTACATTTCATAGAGATAATGGTTGAAGACGAATAAGAAATGGTGTGACAGTTGAATGCTTGTTCTGAAGAAGAATTTTTTTTTGAATTGGATCTCACCCATAATGAGTTTTTATGAAAAAATGGGAGAAAATTAAAGATAACTTTTTTAATAATAACAAGAAATGGTGTGATGTGTAAGAATAAATCACAAATCAATTTGATACATGGTGTTCTTGGTATGAGTCAAAGAATATGTTTTTAGTTTGAAATTGACACTTTGTGTTTAATTAATTTATTTATAGTATTACTAACATAATAATTTTTTTCTTATATAGGTGACTTATTTTTCTTGATCTAGGGTGTTTTTTTGGAAAATAATATCATGACTAGGGGTCAGGGGCCAAAGACTAAAAAATAATGATGTTTTTGAATATTTGTGAGAAATTTTACTTACTCATGTAATTTTACAAGACAATATTTTAAAAGTATCTAATATAATGATTTTTTATTGTATTTGTGTTTTAAATTTTCTTTCAACTAAATTATTTTTTTCTCTCCCTAAATTTTCCCTTTACTTCCTATTTTTACTACTATAGTGTGCTTTAATTTTAACAGCACACTACAATAGTATTACCCTTTATTTGGGATAATAATACCATTGATAAATTTACCCTTTATTAGTGGTATAAAAATTTCTGATAAATGTATTCTATACCAGTACTTGTAAAAGCACTGATAAAGGGACCCTTTTCAGTTCTAAAAAACCACTTAAAAGGACCCCTTTTATCAGCATATCTTTAAGTGATGATAATGGAATATGTATTTTAATGGTGATTTGATTGTCAGTTCTTTTTTACATTGACAAAGCCCTATTTTAGTGAACTTAGAGGTCTTATGTGTAGTAGTGTTCCCTATATCGGTGTTGAACCACTCTGTCCCACACTATCGGCTTCTTTCTAGTTCTGATCAGGGATAAGGTCTTGGTTTACTAGTTCTGAAATTGTGTTCAACTGAAATACATTCAACTAAGATTAGATGGCATACAAAATACCATCCTTAAAATATATCACTATAGTCAAATATTCAAAATAAAATATTAGTCCTAAATATCAAAAAATCAATGAAAAAACCTGAATAATCCATCATAGACATATCACCCTACTATAGGTACATAAACTCCCTAGCATGACATTCTATAAAACTCCATGGAAATAAGTAATCAAATAATTCTATATGAATATATGCCTATACTATACCCTAAGGATTATTAACTTGGGTGATAAAATCCCACCATTTCTTAGTAGAATCTTTCATGCTATAGGTTATGAGCGTGAAACTCCCTTTTGACGGGATCTCAAGACGCTCAAAGATAGATAACATGGACTCTATCCATGTATTATGAGCTTGGGGGCCACCATCCCCTAAGAAAAAAAGTGGATACTATTGATGGAATCCTCACATCAACTCCCTCATCATAGTGTCGGGTTTCGGACCTCCCTGCATATACTACATAAATTATAGGACACATAATCAAAACCAATCATCAATACCCTGATTAAAAATAACATTTCGTGTTATAGGAGGCACTAATGGAGGTAATATTAGTGTCTTAGCGATGAACACCTCCTGAGAATGGTAATTTCCACCCTCCTGGTGCATAACTCGAGGAAGAAATGGCGGCATAGCTGTATAATTTCCAAATGCATTCCTCAGATAAGATTCAATAGTATATAGGATCATTGATAATATAATATGTTTGGTACGTGCCTTCCTATAAAATAGTCACACCACTCTTCTTACTCATAAATCCAGGACTGGGTGATGTATAAGACCATATGGAATTACATGAGATGCTTCCTACTTCCCACTACTAAGGTCGAGTCAGGGACAAGGTCTCACATAATATAACATATTTCCCAACACATGGGGTGTCAATTTCAAGGTATATAAAAAACCACCCTTTACATTGAAATTTTAATCCCCATTTAACAAAAATCATTTTATTTTATAATTTAAATTCATTTAATTACATACTCATTTGTTTTTATATATTCAATATAAACCTATTTGATGAGTCCCCATTCCCAAGTTATAATGGTATAATATTCACAAGGTGTAATTGGAACACCAGAACTATGACCTAAACCTTACATCTGGTATTAGGATGTAACATTTCTTAAAAAATGATTTGATTAGATGAATCCCCTTTGCTAATTTATATAATTACATGATTCATAAATTATAATTGGAAATCATGTAATGAAATCAACTAATTTTCAGCTGATGTGACCAGTGGACCATGGATTAACCTTAAAATAATTAGTCATTTAAATTGCCACCATCAAGCTATATGGGGAAACACCATTTAGGCTGATGCAGTCACTTTAAATAACCAATTATTTTTCTCCCTATAAGAAATGTTATTTCTATTTGGATATAACTATAAAGGCACTTACTACAATAATAGGAAATAGAGGCAATTCGAGTAACAAGATACACCTATATGTCATGGCATAATGCTTGACATGTAAATTCCTACACACTTATGATGAAACATGTAAAATACATATATGCCTATCTATTCCAAGGGTAAATGAGAAATCCATAATAATAATAATAATCATGCCAAAAATCATGTGCGTCACCCAATGATGAAAACAATAAAACTATAATAGGTAAATACTAGAACAAGAATTTCCCATCCTAGGTAATTTGACCTTTCCCTATATGTGGGTTAGCTACTTCCCAAAATAGGATCATTACCAAATCCTGAAACATTCTTATATTTACCAACCTAGAATAGTAAGATAAAAGGAAAAAGAGATCTAATACCATTTATAACAACCCATACCCAATTCAATCATAAGTAACCAAACCTGGTTGGACACATTGCACAAAGCATGCCTCCTCGTATGCCATATGATTTTTATTAGCATCGATGGTCCATGATGGTTTGGTGGGGAGACTAAACCCTCATGATTAGAGTGTTGCACAATAGTATACAATACAAGTAAGTAGCAGAAACAATATAAAAAATAATAACATATTCCTAAATCATCCTAGTACAAGAAAAAGGAAAAATAAAAATCAATATAATATACATAATGATGTCATTTCATGATTCTATAGAAATAGGGAAAGTATACAGGATATAAAGGAATAGGCATATACAACATTCTAAACAAAATGAAAAGGCCAAAACTATCTCCACTAGCATCATGAGCATCATACCATTCCTCTACTTCCATGCTCCATCCTAATAAAAAGGACAAGGAATCCAAAATAGGATTATTCCCCTTTTCCCTCCCTTTATCCATATTATTTGTTTGAATACCAAATGACATCCTAAATAGTGTGAGAGATATACTCAACATTCCACCACCAATGACGTCGAGTATAATCCAACCAGTGGATATAAAATGGAAGTGTGTATATATAATAGTATAAGAAGACTTGTAAACTGTAAACAACTCATCTCTAGTTCCTAAGGGACACTAAGCTAACACTACCTAATTAGGAATAATCCAAGATTTCCATGAACATATGTCACCGTATATAGATGTATATATTCATAAGTATCTATATAAATATAGATATGTATTTATATATGTGCACTATATATATAATAATTTATATAGACATATATATAGATACATAGTGCCGTAAGGACCTAAGGTATAACTATGTAATCCGTGTATAGTCACAAATTCTATAGGGTAGTAAGAGAATTTATGCATGAGTATCATTAATCATAAGGGTCATTATGCCCAAGTATCACAAGAATACAGGATGACATTTGAAATTATCAAAAGTTTATGACATAACATAAACAAGTATCATAAGTAGATGAGAATCCATGACCGAGTATCACACGTATGGGGGATTATATACATAGGTATCCCAAGTTGATGGGATGCCATGCCCAAGTATCACAAGTATACAAGAATCCATTCCTGTGTATCATAAGTAAATGGGATTCTATGATTGGTATCATAAACAATAAACAGTACTAGTTTACAATTCATTTAACATCACATTTAATCATGGACATAACTGTTGTTCAAATGAAAGTCATCTAACGTGGTTGTACCACTCACATTATGTTTAAATACAACATTGCATTCTATTAGGTGGACAACCAACACCACTTAGAATATGGTTTTCTTAGTTTAACATTCATGAAGTCAAGGGAATTGAATGATAACACCCAAGGGGTGAAATGTTTTGAGGTGAGTGACCTCCAATAATAAATAGAGGTCTATGTTTGTTCCTGGTTAGCAATTTAAAATAAAAACATGTATTTTTAAGGTAATTTTTGGAAATTCTGGCATGTAACATGACGACGTATGAAATAAAACAACTCATATTTAGGAAAAAAATACTAGAACACCTGCCATATCTTGATAATACTCTCCTTGTCTGTTGTCATACTTTAATTTGGTATGAAATGGGAGAAATTGAAAAATTAGAAAAATTACCTAACAATAGTTCATATTAGCTCACCTAGAAACAACATTCACGAGGTAAATATAAATTGAGAAAAAAGAAAGAATATTAAAGATCTTACCCCTAGTAATCCAATGCAACTGACGGTGAAGGAACCATAGTTTGGATGAACAGAGAATCACAAAGCTTAGCTTAGAGGAAACATGATATCTAAAAGCATGAAATTCACCATGAAAATTAGAAATAATTAAGAAATTTGAGTTTAAGAGGAAGTGGGTGAAAAAGGACAATTAAAACTTCATTTAAAGGGAAATACTGCTTGGATGGACTGTTTTCAAAATATTCACATATTCTAGTTAAGTGGTCCTAAGTGTATGTGATAGGCGCACAACTTACTAAACCATGGACATCATGTGCGCCCAATTTATAGTTTTCTATATATTCCCTATAAAACCATGGAACCCCCTCTCATGGAATAATAAAACCAAGCATCACCCTATAAGGCCTGCATGATTGAGCCACACAGTTTTCACTAACTATGCACTAGTCATGTGGCTCAACCTGCCTTTCCAAAATCTGGAGCTCTGGGTTCCAAGAGAGCCCCATATTCTCCCAAAACACTTCTTGGCCTCTTAAGAACATTTCATGTATAGAAAAAGTGTTATATAACAAAATTTCAAACCATCCGTACCTCTTATAAAAGCTATGATGTTACACATGGATTATATTTGTTCTTAATTGAAATAAATTCTCATATGGATTCATCAAAATGAATGTTCCATGACCTAGATCCTTTCTTCAATCCCTAAATGGATCTCTATAACTTGGATAACCTTATTTGAAATACCCGGAGTTACAAACCCTTTAGGTTGTGTCATATAGACATCTTCATGATGGCTTCCATTTAGGAAAGCTATTTTGACATGAATATTCAAAATATCTAAGTTATGGGAAGCTGCTATAGTAAATAGAATTATGTTGGATTTAAGCATGGAAACTGGATAAAAGGTTTCATCATAGTCAATTCCCTAATTTTTTTAAACTCTTAATCCACTAGTTTTACTTTATAGCACTCAATTTACCTTCCATGTTCAGTTTTCCCATGAATACCTATTTGCAACCAATGTTTTTTTCATTAAATAAAATATTAGTTAGAACCCATATTTTTTCTTCTTCTGATACGTGGAATCTATCTTATAATTCATTAATTATTACTATATTATATCTTATAATCTATCCAATTATTCCTTATAGGAATGTGTAGAGACGAAGGACTAATTAGGTACCACTGGGGGGGTCAAAAGAACACTCTTTTTATGGACTCATTTTATTTTAGTTAAACCCATAATTTCTTTTGATGTTCTAAATCCTCTCAATGATAACTTATAGAATCACCTTTTGTGCAATATTAATGGTAGATAGAGTAGTGCACAATGTTTAGAATGTTTAGCTTAAATGCCTTATTTATCCATGTTCATTATACCCACCAAAATGGATTCTCTACTATAATATTTCAATAAATTATTGTGGTTCCAAATTGTACATAAGTGTGATTGGTTATACCGGTCAATCAGTTTTCTTTGGAAGAAACTGGTTATAATCCCCAGTAGGTGATCCTCCAGTTATGCCTAAATATCCTCATCAACCAACAACTTTTCTACTGTGATTGGTTATATACCCTAAGTGAATATATTCTATCCTTGATTGGTTATACTCTCCAATTATACTTCTATTCAAATTTATCCATATGTATAAATGTATCCTTCTATATCATGTTTTCTTATGTACCACCTCGCAATGATTTTCCTCTATGAGTGAACATGATCTATTGCACTCATGTACAACTTTAAGTCTATATGTGCAGGCCTTCTTCAGAACAACATCTAACCTTGATCAACTTTATTAGTTATATATAATATATTATTCTTCTTATCACTTAAAATAATTAGGCCTTAATGTCTCTTTCTTGAAATATCTTGTCTTTTGTATCACCTTCTCTATTTGATATAATGATATATTATGTCTCTCCAAATTCTCTCACACACCCATTTTGTGAGTTCTAAACATTCTTCATATTTTCTTATTTGATACATGTACATATATATATATATTCACATAGAATAATATCATACTAATATTTAGTTCCCATTCCTACTATGGAGACTCTATGATCTTCATATGCAGGTTTGATCTTGTATCTTAAATTGGTCAAAAAATTTCTCAATTCATTTCTTTTCTAAACTCACTTGAATCTTAGTTAAGTATCCTTATTTAAGTCCCCCAAATAATCAGGTGTTTCTTTATTTGATATCTAATACCAAATATTCTTTATTAAATCAATATCTATGTGCATGGATTCATGCATCATTACCACATGGAATCCTAGATTGCTACATGAAACCCATATCAACACTTTATTTATCTCTATGAACATCTGAAAATAATATAAGTCATAAATTCTTATGCTAATATGGATTAGGTTTATAAAATGCTTACATAGATGGAAAATTCATATACTCATCAACAAACAATTGCAATCATGATAATGAATTTAGATCAAAAGATTATAATAATCTTTAATACTAATGTTTTCCTCAAATGACATGAATTCGACTAACAATTCTTACAATATTCAAAGGCATATAATCTTATAGGCTTACATTAAAATGATTATGTTCTAAATACAATGCATTAATATCCATTATTATATTATTCATTTTATATTAATAACTTGATCTTCTTCAGAACATCATCTCTGATTTGATGTTGTTAACTCAACATACATTTTCTTTAACAACATAGCTTGAATTAAAATCTCATTAGGATGTTTAATTAATAAAGAAAATATCCAATTCACCACTTGGTATATTTTTTCATAATATTAAAAATATAGAAAACTCATATTTTCACCTAGTAGACTCACTTGAAAATTTACTAAGCATGTGACTGACCATGTGGCAGTTGAGCATCAAAGATCTAATCAATTTAAGATTAGGATTGACTACACATATAGATAAAATTATTGAAAAAACATCAGATCTAATGAATGTTCAATCTTTAGATCAAACACATGGAAAAACTTTATATTGACCATGTTAATCAATATTCGGTGGATCAAACACTATAACATCCTGCCCCTCACCCATTTTCTTGGGATGAGGTGGTCGTGCTACTAGGTCTTAGGTGAAATCCCCAAGACACCAAAGGTTGATAATAAATTCCAAGGGCCTCATGAAAATTTGGGGGATGATTTTCCCTTTTAAAGATAAAACATATAAATCTAGAGAACCATAAACAACCAAACCTCTATGTGATGCACGAATACAACATACAACTCATAAATAACCAAAACTATAAACTATATCAGAGTGAAAGAAAAATCAAAAAGACAAACTCTAAGAAAATAAAAAGACCACAAAAATAAAACTTCAAAGTGACATCGACCAGAAACACCCCAAAAACTCCAAGATCCAACTCCACATTCCAATAAATATTATCAAGAAGCATTAATAAATAAATGAGATACCTTTACTTTCCTTTTGTCTCGATAGATAACATTTAGAAATGAACAATAGTTCCCAAGTATGGGGTGAGTCTAAAATCAGTACAAAATATCCAATGAATTCCCAATTCATTCCAGTAGGACAAATTTTTTTAGCACATTTAAATAATTTTTTTTTAAAACAATAAAAAATAGTTCACATCATTGAAAAAATAGTTTCCCATGGAAAGAAATAAAAACAATCCCTTAAAACTTTTCTCAATTTTATTTGGTATACCCATTTCATGTTTTCACATACCCACAGATCCATACATGTATTTTCAGGTGACATTTCCAAACTCATGAGCGGTCTTTCATCTATCCACCATGTCTCCACAAGGTGAAGAATCCCATGTCCCATTAATGCTTTGGCATTGAGGACCAATTATTATTTAAAAAAGGCACTATAAAATTCAACATGAACACATACAAACATGTATTCTAAAATCCATGCAAATCCATTTAATAAAAACCTTTATTTATTTCAAACATTTCAACAACCATTTTTCTATTAATAAAAAAATATATAATTTTAAAATCATAATTTTGAAATTATCTTTTAAGAACATTTTCCACAAACCAACCACTTTCCAAAATTCCCAAAATCATCATTAAAGAAGTTTCTATCAAGAATCACAGAAGGGTTTTATAATAATTTGATGAAAAAAATTTATTTCAAGCTAATAATTAAAGTTCTAATCAAGTGTAATTGAGATATAAGAAACCTACCTTAAAAAAATTATTGAAAGTGGTGAACATCACTGTGATCTTATTGATCTGGGGTTGGATCTACTTTCCTTCAAAATACCCAACTATAAAACATTAAAAATTTCTATCAAGGTACATTGATCTATTCATAGCGGACTAGATCTAAGATTTTAGGGAATATGATGGGAAGAGATATAAGGATAAAGGCCAAGAACAAAGACTTAATAGTGAATTAAGATCTACAGTGGGATATAAAATTCCCAAAACTTTCTCTTGGATTTAAGGGGATCACCTCTCATGCCTTAGGTGGAAAATGAAATCAGGTTTATGAAAGGTTTGGAAATAAAAAGGGACCCATGACATAATCATAGTTATATCCACAAATTTAATATCTAAAACTATACACCACATGATTAGGAAGAACTGTTTGGAAGACCATGCACCAACCATATGGTGCTACTACCTAAAGACAACCCCTCACACGGTTGGCTCACACGATTAGAAAAACTATGTGCTAGCCATGCTTTGACCTATATCCAAACATGCATGGTTTATTTTGGATATCCATATGGTATGACCAAACCATGAACCAAACGTACAAATCTACTTCCCATACTACCACAAGCCACATGGTTTCCTCGATGGGGTACACAGTTTATACTATTCATGAACCTCTAAAAAAGAATCCTAATCATTCAAAAACTCATATAGCCCCTTGAAACATAACATGATACAAATATATACATAAAATATGTAAGAACCCAGATATTCGTTTCATGTATGTTTTCCTTTTTCTGGTGTTTTTGAGAAAAAGAAGAGTTTCTGGAAATCTTTGAAGTACACACTATGTAATTATATATACTTGCCATGTACTCCATTGCCTCCCATAGACATGTGTTGCCTGTGTAATGACTGAGAACACAACTGTGTGCGGTGACATGGAGGCCACCTAAATCGAGGCTTGGTAAGGGAAAGTACACGTTGTGTACTTTGTTTTTCATTAAACAAATGGGGGTCACGTCTGATGGACATAATGCTCTTTTTCTCGACCTAACTCATCCAGGAGAATCCATATATTGATGAATCTTCTATGAGCCCCCGAGTCACCATCTATCCTCTGAATCGACTAACATCAATTACATCAAGATATCCAATGTAAGCCCTTCCTTCTTCTAGAGCCTCTTTTCTTGAATTATCCTCTTTCACAAGTTATCGTCGATTGAGGATTTTTATCATTTTTGTAGATCTACGATGTTCATGGGGGATTAGAGGCCTGAGGTTCACATATAATGACCCAAAAACACCAAGGTAGGTGCTTTGTGCCTTTTTATAGATTGTCTTTGAGTTATATGTGCCAAAGTGTCCTATACCCTTGAACGGGGTATTGCGTGTTTATGGTGTTAACCCCTTTTGTTTCCTGCTATGCCTAGTTTTATTGGATAGAGGTTAATTTTTGAGATTAGGGTTATCTTTGCTATGCTGTGAATTTTTTTCACGTGTTTTCTTGTTTTGACCATTTGTTCTAGCTTTGCCGGTTAGGCTGCTTTGTTCCTTTCCCATGCCAAGTATTGTAGGATGGAGTGATTATTTATATCTGACATGGTATTATGTGTTGTAGATTATTTATCCAAGTAGTTCGAGAGGTTTAATTTGGCTGCTAATTATCGTTTATGCATGATTGCTTTACACAGGGCTGTGGGAACCTGGTGTAGTGAGACTATAGGGGAAATTGACATTGAGGGATTTCCTTGAGTGTATGTTATAATTATCACGCTACGAGACCATAGGGGGTATTGAAGTTGAGTGCTCCATCAGAGTGTCTATAGTAACATTATTAGACCACCAGAGGAATTGGCGTTGAGTGCTTCCTCAGGGTGTCTATAGTTTACCATAAAAAGACTATAGGGGGAATTGATGGTGAGTGCTTCCTCAGAGAGTCTTTAATCACACTTGTCTATTGGGCGACTTGACGGCGATTGCTTCCCTAGAGAGTATTTTGTATATATTTCCTTGTATGGTAAACCAGAGGGGTTAGGCTATGAGTACTACCCAAAGGGTTGCTTGTTTTAGTTTTGGTTGATTAATTGATTAAAATTACTATTTGTAAATGGAACTGTTGGACCATTTACTTTTGAGTACATTCTTATTTACTACTTCCTTTTCCTTATCACCTGCCATATGTATTCACTGACTATTAGGCACAAATATTTGAGTGGTTGCCTACTGGGATTAGTCTCACACCCTGTTTGGGTCATGTTTTTTAGCCCAAATAGATTATATTGCTGCAGGTACAGATAAGGGAAAGCACCCTTCTACTTCAGGTACTTGATTGCTGAGGAGATGGAGAGCATGAGACTAAGACGAGGCATGCGATGCTACTGGAGATTTTCTGTTTTATTTTTTACTTTGTTTTATTACTTTTTTCCAGAATTGTGACTTGTTTGGATGCTTTCCTAGACATATGTGTCATACGTCATTTATATATGTGGGATCCAGTTGTTTATTACTCCCACTGTTTACTTATTGAATTTTTTACTACTTTTTCTTTTACAATCTATTTTACTTCCACTATGTTACTCTACCAATGAGGGCATAGTTTCCCCACTATCACACCCAAGGCTCTCACTCCTAGTTGGCTACCTCTGGCGTTTGAGGAAATGCGCTTGTGGCCATGTGACCGACCGGGTATGGGACGCCTCTGGGTGGCTTCCAAAACTGGGACATTATAAAGTTGTATCTGAAGAATTATTTTCTTCATGACTTACGATTTGGATCCTATAGCTAGGGATAAGACGGAATAGGTACTTGGTAATGAGTAGTGATCGGGAGTAGCTAAACCATGTACTGGGAAATTCCAATCTACCTCGTTATTGCAATTTTTCTTGTTTTTTAATTTTATAGTTGATTTGATTCTACTGATGGGTGATTCACATGTTTTTTTGTTGTTATCGTTGATATTATTAAGTTTCTATTTCTGTTGCAACCTGACGAGATGGGGGTATTCCATCTCATGCATCATATAGGAACTTGTTATAAATGACTTGTATTGCATTCCTAGCACGCCATTTAAGATGCATTAGTTATTGCATGTTATTGTGATTGATGTTGTGCTAGATATATATACTGTTGTGATAGATGGATTGATAGAATACCTACTTTTGATAGGGTATTGAATTGTGTAAGGTTTTGTTTGAATGAATGCCAAACTTTGGTTCTTGAGGTGTTGTGGGCCCTCATGGACCAGAATTTATTGGATCATTACCTTGTTTTCCTTTTCTATGACATGTATAAGATGTCAAGATTTAATTCGCAGAAAGTATAATCCCTCACATAATGGAATTTAGCACTTTCAATGTTCGTTTCAGTGTTTTTATGGGTTTTGGAGTAGTTTCAAAGGCTTACTGTCTGAAAAAACCCAGAATACATGGTGTGTAATGTTGGACACACATGCTGTGTGTTTTTCTATTAGGGAAGAAACTATTTTTTAGTACACACTGTGTGATGTATGTACATGACGGGTAGTCTATAACTCTATTACTGACTGTGTTGGAAAAAACACGAGGTTGGGAAATCTTTGGTGAAACAAACCATGTTCTAGATGTACACGCCGTGTTGTATAGACCATGTGTCCACCCATTTGACTAATGACACAGATGGATAAAAACATAGGTTATACACCTCATGTAAATCTTGAACACGCCCTGTAGTGTAACCCTTGTATCCGGCCATGTAACGAACAACTTGGGGTGGTGGAAATCCATCTTGTACACGCCATGTCTAGAATAAACACACCATGTAGTGTCATCCATGTGTCCACCCGTGTCACTGACAACACGGGAAGCTGAAACCTAAGTTGTAGAATCCATGTCTATCAGGAACATGCCGTGTAGAAGTGATCCATGTAACCATCCATGTGACTAACAATACGAGTTGGTGAATTTCATCTAGTACACGTTGTGTTTGGCAGTTATACATCGTGTAGCCTTGTTCTAGGAGAACCGTGTGTCTTAGCCGTGTAAGAGAACTCAGGTAGGGGAATAGGTTTCAAGTACACGTCGTGTGTTAGGACAACCTGCTGTGTGTATGGGGTGTTACATTACTAGTTTTGGCAGGGTTACAAACCCATGCGAAGGCTTATGGGGACATGCCATTTAGGAATTATACACGTCATGTATCCATGTTTTGAAGAACTTGAATGATTTATCTCTCCCATTACCTTATTACAATTATAAGTTTTAGTACATATTAATCTTGATCTAAGGTGTGCGGTTGACCTTGTAGGGTCATGCCACTGAGACGTCCTCCAGTTGTACACCGGTTGCAAGGCAGTGATCAGACACATGACATGACTGATCAGGGACTACCTACAGATCCTCCAGTTGTTCCAGTCTTGGCACCTTCTGTCATTACGGAAACAAGTGCTGATGCACATTTCAGATAGGGATTTATGAGGATGATCCAGACCTTCCAGGGAGCACCTTCTCCTGCCCCGTCGATGGAAGAATTGACATGGGCCTTTCAACAGCAGCATTATCCCACCTTCTTAGGGGATGGAGGACCCCAGGCTGCAGAGTCATTGCTAGAATCCATGCTAACAATATTCTATCATCTGGAGACTCCTCTGGAGAGGAGGGTCAAGATTGCTATATATATGCTTCAAGAATTCTCCAAGAGATGGTGGGATGTGATATCATAGGCGGGACTGCAGCAAAATATGGTTTGGAAAGAGTTTTAGTGCACCTTCTATGATTACTTATACCTGAAGATCTTGAGGGCCAATTGAGCCCAAGAGTTCATGAGTCTGGAGAAGGGTACTATTTTTATTATGGAGTATTCTTCTCACTTCAAAGAGCTATAGCACTATCACAATTTCTAAAAGGTGATGAGTTATTTTTGGAAATGATGATTGAGGATGGTCTCAGGAAGGATATATGATCTCAGGTGAACATCTTTAGGTTTACTTCTATCACTTCTATAGTTAAGCAGACGCTGATCACAGAATGTAATCTGAGGGATTCTAGAGCTGTGGTCTAGGGTGGTTCAACATCCAGAGTTAGTTCTTCTCCAGCCGATAGCAGGAAGTGCTGCTAGGAGACTACATGTGGAGATCCAAGTAGGTGAGATGCAGCTTCAGGCAGTCATGTGTTATGCTATCAGTGTGGAAAGGTCAGGCATATGAGGCCACATTGCCCGAGGGACCCGATGGAGTGTTGATCTTGTGGCAAGATGGGTCACCTTCATCACTTATGTCAGATCTTCTCACCAGCAGCTGGTGACATGGGTTCTTTTATGACTCTGCATTCAGAAGCACCACCACCAATTACTCCTCAGTTAGGGAACTGAAGTTCATCTGGCCGTTTAGTTTGAGGTGGGGGTCATGGACATGGTAGTCAGTTGCCAGGCCTTCAATGACAGCAGGGTCACATGGCTGCAGTATAGGCTAGACTTTTGTAGTGGATCAGACCCAGTAGGAGCAGGATCCCATACCTTGTATAGTTCGAGGTAAAACTCTTGTTGCCTCAGTTTTAGCTTCTACTATTTTCAATAGAGGAACTTCCCATAGATTTATATCTTTTGCTATTATGGAGAGCCTTGGGCTATGTATCTTTTCCTCTACTTATATCCTGATGTTAGACACTTAATTGGGGACTTGAACGGCTAGTGTACGATAGTTTAAGGAGTGATCTCTTGAGGTTTGTGGGTGTCACTTATTATGGGACATCTATTACTTAGAGATGACGGGATATGATTTTATCCTCCGAATGGACTGGTTAGTTCTCTTCCAGGTAGTTGTCGATTGCTATCATCATAGGGTGAGTTTCACATCACCAAAGGGAAGATCGTTTCTTCATAAGGGAGAATATGATATCTAGGTGAGCAGAGCTGGACACGGGCATGCTGGGTTGGGAGGAGTTACAACCCATATTTCTATTCTATATCTGGATGACTAGGGGACTTCAGAGATGGAATTTACTCTAATGGAGGATCTTTTTAGGGATTTCTTTCTAGATAACTTTTTAGGTTTGGCTTCAGAGCGAGAGGTGGAATTTTTTATTGAGCTTGTGCTAGGAGTGGAACTAGTATCCATTCCTACATATAGGATGGATACACCATAGTTGCAGGAGATCAAGAAGCAGTTGGAGAAATTGCAGGAAAAGGGTTTCATCCAATCTAGTACTTCTCCTTGGGGTTCACCGGTCCTGTTTGTGATGAAGGCAGAAAATACCCTCAGACTTTGTGTGGATTATCAGGAGTTGAACCAGTTGAAGGTATAGAACCGATATCCATTACCGAGGATTGATGATCTCTTCGATCAGCTTTGAGGATACCGGGTGTTCTCGAAGATTTACTTGAGGTCCGGTTATCATCATTTGTGTGTTAGACCATCAGATATACCTCTTACAGCCTTTCAGAGTAGGTATGGTCTATACGAGTATATGGTTATTCCATTCAGTCTCACGAACGCACCTGCAGTTTTCATGGCACTGATGAATCGAGTGTTCCATCCATACTTGGATTATTTTTTGGTAGTATTCATGGACGATATCTTGGTGTACTCTCACACTCGACCTGACCATGCTACCCATCTTGAGATCATTTTGAGTATACTAATAGAGCATTATTTATATGGTAATCTCTCAAAATGCCACTTTTGGATGGACCAGATTCACTTCTTGGGTCATGTTATCTCAGAGATACGAGTATTAGTAGACCCAGAGAAAGTGAGAGAAATAGTTTCTTGGGAGAATATGAAGAACATTTTTGAGGTAGAGAGTTTTCTAGGCCTGGTTGGATACTATAGACGTTTCATACAGTACTTTTCACACTTAGCAACGCCACTGATGGGCCTGTCTAAGAAGGGTGAAAAGTTCTTATGGTCAGATTCTTATGGGTCTGCCTTTCAGGAGCTGAAAGGGAGATTGACTTCAGCACTGATACTAGTATTACCAGATCCAAGTAAGAACACTATCTTCTGGGAGATCATTTTGTGGTTTTCACTTACCACAAAAGTCTCAAGTATATCTTCACTTTGCGTGATCTGAATTTGAGACAGGGAAGGTGGGTTGAGTACCTTCAGTCCTTTGACATTGAGCTTGCCAGTATGCCTGGAAAAGGCAACATAGTGGATAATGCACTGATCTGGAGGACTCAGATACAGGCAGTTCAGGAGGCCAGCAGTTAGAGGCAGCTTATGACTATTTTCTATGAGATTCATTTAGAGGTGCATGAAAGACAAGGGCATACTTTTCTTTCTTCTATGGATATTATCTCTACTCTTATTGACCGAGTGAGAATGAGGCATCTAGAAAATTTTGAAGGCCTAGTCCTATGAGAGAGTGTGACAGGAAATGACCCTATTCCTGGACGGACCATAGGTGAGGATGAGATCTTGAATTTTTAGGGATGCATATGAGTGCCAATAGACATAATCGAGGAGATGATGCTAGACTTTCATTCCTCTGTTTGGGCAGTTCATCCTGGTGTCACCAAGATGTATCGTAATCCACTCTGTCAGTATTGGTGGCCAGGTATGAAGAGTGATGTTGTCGGTTTTGTCATGAGGTGTTCCACCTGTTAGTAGGTGAAGGAGGAGAATCCGCAACCAGCAGGAATTTTATAGCAGTTGCCCGTTCCTGAGTGGAAGTGGAATTATGTCGCGATGGACTTCATAATAGGTTGTTCGAGGTCACCTCAGTGAAATGATGTACTATGGGCTGTCATTGAC
Source organism: Viscum album (assembly GCA_963277665.1). Lineage (NCBI taxonomy): Eukaryota > Viridiplantae > Streptophyta > Magnoliopsida > Santalales > Viscaceae > Viscum > Viscum album. The sequence goes on along the minus strand of OY728129.1, from coordinate 935,932,496 downwards.
AAACACACAAAGGTTTCTCACTTCTTTCCAATAAAGAAGACCTTCAGTGTTGATGAACTGGGAAGATTGTGCATCTGAGAGATTGTACATTTACATGAAGTTCCGAACTTTATTATTTTAGATAGGGATGTACATTTTACTTCTTAGGTCTGGTAGGGGATATAAAAGGTGTTGGGAACACAATTACTTTTCTGTACACCTTACTATCCCCTGATAGATGGCCAGTCTGAGTGTATGATTGAGGTGCTTGATGACATGCTTTGAGCGTGAATCCTGAATTTTGGAGGTTCTGGGGAGAAAAGCATACCTCTTGTGGAGTTTCACTATAATAATAGTTTTCAAGAAACTATTCAGATGGAACCTTACGATGATTTTTATGGTAGGCCATTCTGACCACCCTTGTGCTGGGTGGAGGCAGGAGAGGGAGCTATGTTGGGACCTCATCTTGTCCAAGAGACCACAAATTAGGTAAATTTGATTCAGAAGAAGATGGATATTGCACAGTCGTGATATAAGTCTTATGATAATCAACAGAGACGACCACTATAGTTAATGGTTGGAGATTAGACGTTCCTGTGTATCACACCGAGGTTGGGACACAGGAGGATTAGGAGACATGGTAATCTTTCTCCGAGGTAAATTGGTCCATTTGAGGTGTTATAGAGAGTTGGGCCGGTTTCCAATCGGTTTCAATTACCTCAGAGGTTCCGGGATATGCGTGACGTCTTCCACGTTTCTCAGCTTCGACATTACTTCCCAAACCCGTCTCATGTTTTTCAACCCGAGGAGGTTGAGTTGGAGGTGGATGACTTGTTCAAGGAGCATCCTATCCTGATTTTTTTATCAAAGTACGAAGGTTCTATGTGGCCGGTATGTTCCTCTGGTACGAGTTCTATAGAAGCACGTGCGAGTACAAGATGAGACTTAGGAGAGGGAGATTGATGTATGGTCGTAGTGGTCAGAGCTGTTCGGGGTTTCTTGTTCTACTCCACCTTGTTTGGGAAATTCGAGGACATATTTCTTTAAGGGGGAAAGATTGTAAGAACCCAAATCTTCTTTTTAGGTATGTCTTCCTTTATATGGTGTTTTTGAGGAAAAGAGGATTTTATAGAAATTTTCGAAGTACACATCATGTACTTATAGGTACACACCATGTACTCCATTTCCGCCCATAACCGTGTGTTGGATGTGTAATGGATAATCACAAAACCATGTGTGGTGACCTGGAGGCTACCTAAAGAGGGGCCCAATAAGGGCAGGTACACACTGTGTACTTTTTTTTCATTAAACAAACTAGGGTCGCGTCTGATGGATAAAATGATCTTCTTCTTGAGCTAACTTGTCTAAGAGCATCCATACACCGATGAATGTTTTATGATCCCCCCAAGTTGCTGTTCGTTCTCTGAATTAACCATCGTCGATTTCATCGGGATCGCCATAGTAAGACGTTCCTTCTTCTAGAGCCACATTTCCTGATTTCCCCTCTTCCACAAGTTATCCTCAGTTGAGCGTTTTTGGAGTTTTTGTAGATATATGATGTTCTTGTGGGATTTGAGCCATGAGGTTCACATATAACAATCCTACAACACCGAGGTAGGTGGTTTGTGCCTTTTCGTAGATAGTCTTTGAGTTATATGTGCAAAAGTTCCTAATACCATTGAATGGGGTATTTCATGTTTATGGTGTTAACCCATTTTGTTGCCTACTATGCCTAGTTTGATTGGATAGAGGTTAATTGTTGAGATTAGGGTTATCTTTGCTAAGATTTGAATGTTTTTCCCATGTTTTCTAGTTTTGATAATTTGGTCAAGCTTTGTCAATTATGCTGCTTTGTTCCTTTCCCATGCCTAGTATTGTAGGATGGAGTGATTATTTTTATCTGACATGCTATGATGTGCTGTGGATTGTTTAGACAAGTAGTTCTAGATTTTTACTTTGGATGCTGATTATCTTTTATACATGATTGCTTTACATGTGGTTACAGGAACATGGTTTAGTGAGACCACAAGGGAAATTGAAGTTTTGGGATTTCCTAGAGTGTTTTTTTATAATTATCATTCTGTGGGAGCATAGGGGGAATTGAAATTGAGTGCTCCATCAGAGTGTCTGTAGTTACGTTATGAGACCACATGAGGAATTGATGTTGAGTTCTTCCTTAGAGTGCCTGTAGTTTACCATTAAAAGACTATTGGGGGAATTTACGGTGAGTGCTTCCTGAGAGATTCTTTAATCACATTTGACTATAGAGGGAATTGATGGTGAGTGTTTCCACAGAGAAAATTTTGTATATCTTTCCTTTTATGGTAAACCAGAGGGGTTAGGCTGTGAGAACTACCCTGAGGGTTGCTTGTTTTTTTTGGTTAATTAATTTCTTAAAAGTAATGTTTGTAAATGGAACTGTAAGACTATTTACTTTTGAGTAATTCCTTGTTTACTGATTCCTTTTTCTTACCACCTTCCACATATATTCACTGAATATTAGGCACAAATATTTGGGTGGTTTCCTACTGGGATTAGTATCACACCCTGTTTGGGTCATGATTTTGAGTCCAAACAGATTATATTGCTGTAGGTATAGATAAGGAAAATCACCCTTCAACTTTAGGTACTTGATTGCTAAGGAGATGGAGAGCATGGGACCAAGCCGAGGCTTGCGATGCTGCTGGAGATTTTCTGTTTTCTTTTGTACTTTGGTTTATTACCATTTTTCAAAATTGTGACTTGTTTGTCTACATTCATAGACATATGTATCATGCATAATTTATATATGTGGGCTCGAATTGTTTATTACTCCTGCGGTCTACTTATTGCATGTTTTACTGCTTCCACTAATACTATCTGTTTTACTTTTACTGTGTTACTCTGACAATGAGGGAATAGTTTCTCCACTATCACACCCAAGGCCCTCTCTACTAGTTGAAATCCTCTGGCATTTGGGGAAATGCGCTTGAGTACATGTGACCAACTGGGTATGGGGCGCCTCTGGGTGGATTTCGGAATCGAGACATTACAAAATACATAAATAAAGGGTCAAGTTCCTCAAATTAGGGGTGGTTTATTCTCCCCACAATTTGTATTTCCATCACAGGAAAGTAAAAAACTAGAATTTTCCTAGAATATTTCAGGCCATTGCTCTATCATTTCCTTCTCATGATCCCAAATTTTTTATTAAATCTAACCATATTTCTGTAAAACTAGAAATAGAATGATGTTTTTACCCTGAAATACTTTCTCTTATCTGACCAAAATCTTTAAAATCACATGAATCAATGTAACAACCATCAATAGGTCAACATGATACCTTCAAATCACATGTTCAGGATCAAGATGACACTTCTCCAACTAAGATATGTGAAACACATTATTCATTAAACTGAACTTGTGTGGAAAATCCAACCTATATCCTACCTCACTAACTCATTTAAGTATCTCAAATGAGACTATGTATCTAGGAGATAGACCCCCCTTCTCACCAAAATGATAATACCTAAGTAATGAAGAGATTATCAAGGAAACATGATCACTCAACTCAAATGAAAATGGTTATTGATGATGATATGTATATAATATTTGTGGACACTGAGCCATCTCCATTCTCTTTATGATCAACTAGATCTTACCAGTTGTCTCTTATAAAAGGATTGGTACAATTAATGAAGTCTCACCGATTTCCACCCAATAAAGCGGGTAATGAAAAAGGACACCCATACAGTGCTTCAAAATGATCCATATGCTTCAAGGCTTGGTAATTGTTATTATATGATAAATCTACTAATGGTAAATTCTCCTCCCAAGATCTAATAAAATAAATCACACAATTCCTAATAATATCCTCAAATATTTGGATTGTCTATTCATATTTTCCATTCATTTAGTATGATAAGCTATAATGATAGACAACTTCATTCAAAAGGATTACTACAAGGATTTCCAAAAAATGATACATAAACTAAGGGTCACTATCTAATATAATTTATTATAAAATGCTGTAAATATTTACAATTTCTTGTATATAGATTTTGGAAAAGTCCTACACCATATTAGATTCATGAATATGGATAAAATGAGATGACATTGGGAGTAGATCCAAAATTTCCCATATGGAATCATGTTTCCTAACCATTGTTGGTTGAGTTAGTACAAATTACATATCTATTTGTTCTCATTTTCACATGAGAATTGGTAAAGATCACAATATTCTTACAGGTTATTGGTGTTCCACCTTTAGGTTTTGAGAGTTGAGTCCTATTGAGACATACTCCAGTACAAATCTTTTCTTACCAACCCACCAAAGTTATGATTTAAATGATTTATACATTTTATAAATCATAGGGTTAATTGACCATATTTAATGGTGGTAGGCACAAGGAATTTTTTCTTGACAAACCAAAGGTATGACCATCCAATATCCAAAACAAAAAACTAAATACCCATCTAACTTCTATCCCTTAGTGGTATCCCTACTATTGAGTTTTGAACTTATAAAAACACATTCAAAAACAAATATCTATTAAAGTTTAAATATCTCAAAAAAATCAAGTAAAAGTAAAATTGGAACGAAAAGTACAAAAATACCATGGTCTGAGCATTCTAGATGAATATCCTCTATTACTAACATGATTTGGAACAAGTACAAAGCCTATTTATCCAATTTATTATATGAATTCCTACTAAATGCATCCACTATAGAGTTTCCTTTTCCTAGTGTGTACATTAAGTAAATGTCGCACATCTTGAGATACTCGATCCATCAATAATACTTAATTCCAAATCATGTGCTGGGTAGTTCTTCTCATGAGACCATAATTGAAGTGATCCATATGAAACAACATGATCTGCCTACATGAGAACACATCCCAACCCAGATTTAGATGCGTCACCATAGAATACATAACCTTATACATACTTTGGATACCTAAGGATGAGTGATGATATAATTTTAACCCTAAATTATAGAAAGTATTTCTAACATTCATTTTCCAATTGAAAGGAAACACCTTTCCTCATCAAAGTTGTCATTGGTGATGAAAACATGAAAAATCACATAAAAAATGACTATAGTATCCCACCAAGAAAAGAAAACTTTTTTATCTCAAAGATATTCTTTGGAGGCCTCCAAGAGATTACAACATCTATATTTTTGAGATCAATAGAAACACCATTTTAAAAAATTACATGGCCAAAGAAATATAAATCTTGTATCTAGAAATATCACTTTTATAACATGAAATAAAAACAATCCCCCCATATGATATCCAATAATATCATCAAGTGTTTCTCATGATTCTCTTTTTTCCCTTGAATACACTGGTATATCATCCAAAAAAACCACCAAAAATTATTCTATATACCTTTGAAATATCCGATACATCAATTCCATAAATATAGATAGTGTATTCATAAGACCAAAAGGCATAATAAAGAAATGACAATGGTTGTATCTTCTTCGGAAATCTTTATCTTTAATATCATCATTCCTAACCTATAGTTTGTGATATACTAAATTCAAATCAATTTTAGAGAACCACTGGGTTCCCCTCAATTTATCAAATAGGTATTTGATTCCTGGAAGAGAGAACCAATTCTTTATCATAACCTGATTAAGATTATGATAATCTCAAAAAAGTGTAAGGGTTCTATCTGCATACTTTATAAACAAAAATAGTGATTCAAATTGAGATATACATTTTTGGTACAGATCCTTTACTTTATAACTCTTCAAAATGATCATTAAATTACCTTAATTCAGTTGGTTCCATCTGATAAGTCAGAAGTGAGATATGATTAGTCCTTGGAATAAGGTAAATCTTAAAATCCACTTTTATTTTGAGTGGAAACCTTGATAAATTATTTGGTAAAATATCAGGAAACTAATCAATAGTATTTTTAAAATATTTATTCCTAATATCATACAAAAATTACAAGGTAAGCGATGCCAATTAATAAGAGACGGTTCCAACTATCGATACCAAAAGTCCTTCTTTACTAGACTTTACACCCCTATATCCTCAACAAACTTGCTCGACGCCATCCAAAGATGTGAAACTAGACCTTTGGGTATAATAGTCGATGTGGGCCTTGAATTATTTCAACTAATCCATATCCAAAATCAATTCATAGAAAAACATCTCAAGTTCCTAGAAATACCAATAGAAATTAATGCCATCAATAGGTATAGAAAGAAATTTACACATAAAGGCTCAAAACCCTTTTTGAAAAATAAGTGTTCGAAGTTCCAAAATAGAAGGAATCATCTCATCATAGAAAACCATATTATAAACAACATTTAAAGGAAATAAATGAGTGTGATGAACCCATATCAAACAAATCTTTCATAAGGGTAGCATTCAAAATAATTTTATCTCTCACTATTTAAGGAATAGATTGATTATCCACTATTATTTTATCAGATCGGTAAAATTTACTTCCCAATGCACTTTTCTCTTTGTTACAATGTTGATATTGCACTATTTTAGGCGTAATGATGTTTCTAGAATCACAAAGGATCACTCATTTATGATGATTAGAATTATTCTACTATACTCATCCTATTTAAGAATATAATGACTGAGGAACATGAGGTGTGTCTCTAGTACCCTACCTTATAGAGATACAATAATAACATTGAATATGTACCATCTTATTAAAATTGTGACATGTTTTAGGTGGTGGTATACAACCCTAATTCATATGGTCAAAATACCCAAATTGAAAAAAATCCAAACATATTTATTTGGTTGAGGATGGGTAAGTTTTACTGATCCCATTTCTTGGTTATGAGTTGTCCCGCCACTCTGTTAATAGGAATCCCTGTTTCTATTATTCCCAACATTATAGTTTCCACCTATTCCCATAGTAATAAACATGATTCCTTCGACCTTATTTTCCGATATGTCTTTTTTTACTACAATTTCTCTATCGACAATCTCTTTATAATACATTATACAAACCACAAAAATCTTTGAGCAAATATCCATCCTCAAACCCAATTAAAAAAATGTGCACCTTCAAGGATTCATTTGCATCAAATTTTGGAAAAAAATGGACTAAATTCATAAATTTAACTACATACGTTTTTTACCAAGATGTTTTCTTGCAAAAAAATAAATAAGTAAATTGTTATATATTTGAAAGGTGTGAGCATAGAATTTCTTATTAAACAACTATTCAAAATCCTCCCATGTAATTCCTTAGTCTAATTTAACTTGAATCGATAATTCCCACCATTAGCATGCCAAATTCTTCAGCATATATGTTGTAAACTTCACTTTTATCTTTTATAGTTCCTTATGGAAGTCGAATATTCAATTCATCCTATTCAACCAGACATCTTCCATTCCATCTCAGAATCACCCAAAAATATGGGTGGATTCTACTTTTGGAATTGAACCGAATATTCCACTTGCCATGATTCATCATTCTGATTTCCCTTATGCACCACATAAAAAGTCTATAAAACACTTTAAACTAGCTATTGGTTCACCAGTGCCTCAGGTGAAACCACATTTCAACAACCTCTTTCAGTTGGTTTCTATGACACCAATCCAGTCCCATTCACTATAACCAAAAAAAAAACCCTATTTAGTGTCACTCATTATCAACTAAAGGCTTATAAATTTAAATTTATCATTTCAAAATTTCCAAAACCATTTATAACCATAATAAACTATTTCAACCATTTTTGAAATACTACCATCAAGTCATTTCAAAATATCATCATTTAAAAACATTTTCAAGACTTTTGAAAAAAATTACTTTTCACCATTACCACAATTTATTAACTGAATAATGAAAAGTATATTATAGTTTTGGTTTGACATAGTGGTAAGAACCTCATAATACTACTTCAATGATGGGGGTTCAAAACCCATCATGCGTAGTTACTATACAAGCACTATAGCAATACTGTATTAGTGGAATTACTATTGCACCAACATCACAATTGTGGTGGTGGACACTATAACCAGTATTGTAATCGTAGCATTACTATAGTAGGTGCTATAACTTCTAGGGTATTGTAGTAGTACTATACACCAATGGTCCTTTGGGGAAAAAAATTGGTCTTGCAAGGCCATGTAAAGGGATTTAATGCCCACTAGTCCTACGAGCCATGTAATGGATCTTGTTTACCAAAAAATAGGTTATTTCATTTTTTACAATAATATAGAGGCTTCAGCCCCAACTTAAAAAAAACAATGAATAATACAGTCCTAATGGAAAGTCATACTATCAATGCATGTCATACAAAAATAATTGGATAAAACTATGTTGAAGAGCTGAGAATTAACCTAGAAGTGTCCAAAAAAACTCATGTACCCAAACAATCTGGTGACATGATGTTCAATATAAAGAGGTTAACTACAACTTTTTATGATCAAAATTTCATGTTCGGACAATCCCACTTCTTACTTCCATCCTAAGAGATATACTAAAACTATTTTGAAGTCATGTACTCAACAAGATTATACCATTTGAAACATCCCGCCTGTCACCAATTGGCTTTGGAAGAGGTTGTGGTTCTACTAGGCCTTAGGTGACATTCCCAAGAAATGAGAGGCTAGAAATAAATTCTAAGTTTCTCATGAACATTTTTGGGATGATTTACACTTTTAAATATAAAAAAAACAAAATTAAGGGAACTATAAAAAACTAAACCTCTATATGATTCATGAATAAGAAATACAACTCATAACATAACCAAACAACCAACTATATCAGAGTGCAAGAAAAAACTAAAAGGAATAATCCTTGAAAACAAAAAAAAAACACAAAATAAAAAGCGAAAAAACCACCAAAACCCCAACCAGTCAATGCTCTACCTCCACATTACAAGACATGTTATTAAGAGTCATTAATAAAGAACTGAGATAACTTACCTTTACTTGTGTATCGATAGATGACATCTAGAAACACACAACATTGCCCAATTAAGGGGTGAGTCTAAACTCAGTAGGAATTCCTTAATGAATTCTCAACTCATTCCACTAGAAAAAATTGTTATCAGATTTACATAAAATAGTTTAAAATAGTATACATATAGCGACCCTACTTTTCTAGATGACTATTAAATCATTTTAAAGATAAGAGACATAATGGAATTACAAACCCAGGATCCAAAGGTTTAGTGTCTTGGGGAAATTAGGCTCATACATAACTTGTACATAATAAAACATAAAAATTTATTTAAATACTTATTCTTTATCTTCCTAAAAGACCTCATTATCTTTAGTATAAGTAATCAACCGAGGATACATATCAATGAAAGGGGTGAGATATAATCCTAGTAAGAGGATGAATAAGGAACATGAATCCATATAAAATTGGTGAGAATAATCATCATATAATAATAATAACGTTATAATCAACATAATAGGGTAAAAAAGTGGTGACAACATGGAATGTGTCAATATATAAAAAATTAAACATCATGCCATTATGGTCAAAAATCACACATATTTGTGAATAAATATAGCATCATGTTCATGCAAACCATATGTGCATAATCATAACAACATCATTGCAAAAAACAAATTGAACAATGTTCATGCATATTAAATATCAAATCATGAGATACATCACATTTTCCAATATATTAGAGGGATATACAATCTTGATCCCACCCTTTACATCATAATTTTTACATAATCATGCTTTACACATAGAAAGTATAACAATAATAATCATGAAATAACCCATGGAAAAGAATGGGTTTTATAAATATTTAATCAAAAATTGTTTTATGAATAAATTTAGGGTTTCCAATTGAATAAGAAAAAACATATTTGTCATAATAATCATCATTTTTGAGTGAATAAGAAAAAACTCAAGAGAAGTAGAAGATGTGTTTTTGGAAAGAATATTTCTCTTGGAAAATATTTGTATTTTATATAAAATGAAGTAGGAAACATGTATATCCATGAAAATATAAGGTAAGAATAATGAAGTTATATTTAAGTAATATTATAGGAGTATTTAGACCAAAAATTTCTTGAAATTGAGATAACTCAATAAAAATGAGTTGGGTTCAAGAATCTCCTTACCTTAATTACCACTATATTTCATCGCTTTTGCACCTCTTGAATGATAAAATTAGATTTATTAAAACATTTATCTAGAAGTTAATTATATTTATTTATAAAATTCTTTATAAATTATAATCATTGTAAAATATTTTTTAATTTCCATTAATGAAGTTGTAGCGTTTTTTATTTCATGTTTTTCTATAAAAATTTCCATTTGGATTTTAATTCTCTATTTTCATTCTAAGTCATTTATATAAAATTATGATTAACTAAAGAAGATTAAAATACATGTAATTAATTATTTATATATTATATATAATTAGTACTATCCATCCATGAAGTTGGTTATGATAATTTTCATGGAAATGTCTCCGTAGGTGGTTAACTGACCTTTAACGAGACGTTGTCGAAAGAGTGGAAAATGGAGGTATGACATTTATATTTTTCATAAATATGATAATGATAGTATGTTAACATCCTTAATATAATGTTAAATTAATTTATTGTTAATTTTATAGTATATTTTTCTAACAGGAATTGGGAAAAATAAGAAAGAGAATAATAAAACATGGAAGAGTTAATAGAAATGTACTTTCTCCTTTGTGTATCATCTATTGTAAAACACTATGAATCCCTTTGTGATTAGAGATGGATTTATCCAGAACATCCCTAAGTATTATAAAGGGATTTAGAGGGAGAATTTTTGTAGATTTGAGGCTTTGTAATTGGTGGGACGATTGGTTTCCATGAGAAGGGAGAGGGGTTATTAATACTTGAGAAGAGGGGTATTTTTAGAATAAAATATTTAATAAAATATTATATATAATTAATAACTTTTAATAGTGATTTTTTAACATTATAAAACATATTATAATTAAACTACCAAATTTTAATATTTTCTTTCCCTTTATAACTCAAATTCAATAGTTTAATAAAGAAGAATGGTGGAAAAAAGAGAAAATAATATTTTAATGTAATACTTTAGATTTTTTGGTATTGGAAAGTACATTTTAGTTTTGAAAATTATGTTTATCATATTTTACTGACTCATTTATGAAATGAAATATATCATCGCCAAAAATAATGTTATAGAAAGAATTATATCATTATTACATCACGAATGATGTAATTTAAGATACACCGGTTATGTGAAAGACTTTATTTTTACTATTGTCTTGAAAATTGAAGTGTTTTTGAAAATTTCTAAAAAATCACCCTTTAAAAATTTAAACATGTTGATTTTAAGAATGATAACCATTTTATCAAAATAAATTTCTAAAATATGAAAATTTAATTTTTAACATAAAAATAATGATTTTTAAAAATACTTTAAAAAAATGCCTTTTAAAAATGTGGTTACATTTTATTTGAGTTTTTTAATGATTATATTTATTTTTTTCATTATAATATTTTTATTTACATAAAATAATCATGATAAATGTTATTTATACCTCAATTTTTTCTTTTTGGGTAAAATTACTATTACAATGGTCAGGTTTTTATTCCCAATGTTTAGGTTAATATTCATAATGATCAGGTTACTATTCCAAAGGCCACATTACTTTTACAATGGTCACATTAAATCCTATATATAACACACTATTTTATAATTCAATATTCACAATGATTCTTTTTATGTTTTTGTATATCCATTTTCTATAATGTTGATTTGTTTATTTACATTTTTTTCTTTTCTATAGTGTTGGAAGTGAGGGCATGATTCTAGTAGATTGGGGAAGTCCATATTTTTCTATTTTACCATTTCTATTTTATATTTTTTGTTTAATTTTAGGTATTGTAATTTTAATTTAATTTATTACAGATTAATGTAACATTATTTAGTAATGAAATATGTTTTTGTTGGTTTTTTTAGGTGTATTATATGGTATAATATATTATAAGACACATTTAATTCAATTGAGAATTATGAATCATAAACTTTGGGTTGTTACATTCTTCCCCACTTTATAAATTTCATCCCTGAAATTTTAACTCATATTCTCTATTGACAATAGAAAAGGGTACTTCTATTTCATTACTTCCTCAGGTTCCTAAGTCACCCTTTCATACTTATGGTTCCTCTACAACAATTTTATAAGGTGACTTGTCTTGTTGTATAGAAATTTGTATCTATAATCCCAGATCATTACCCAATGCTCTTTTTATGAGAGGTAACTCTTTAGTTTTACCGGATTTGGATTTTGTACATTTGAGGGATTGGGTATATTCTTGATCAGGAGTGATACACAGAACACATCATGAACTTATTCTATGCTTGTGGGAAGTTTATGCTGATAGGCTACTACTCCTATGCTACCATGGATCTGAAAGGGGACAATATACCTTAGGCTAAGCTACCCTTTATTTCCAAACCACATGACTCTCTTCCATTATGATACTTTAAGGGAATGTTTTTCTCTGACATCAAACTCCAAGTCCCTTTGACGGTTGTTAGAATAAATCTTTTTCTGAATCTGAGCATATTTTTTATATTGTTGGATGGATTGAAGCTTCTATTTCATATCTTTCACAAGGTTAGGTCAAGATATCTTTTTTTCTTCAACTTCATCCCAAAAAGTTGGAGTTCTACATCAATTCCAGTAATTTTTTTATATATATCAATTTTAATAATCGAGTGGATGCTATTGTTATATGATAACTCAAAAAATCGGAGATATTGATCCCATCCACCATTTAATTCCATTGATCTGAATTTTAGCATGAATTTGAGTGTCTGAATAGTCCTATCAGATCGACCATAAGTTTGGGGGTGATATGCCATGATAAAATTCAATTAATTACTCAAATAATGTTATAGACTTGTCCATAATCTTGAGGTGAACCTTGGATTACAATAAAATACAATAGAATGTGGAACCCCATAAAGCATAACTATTTCCTTCAAAAATATCTTTCCAAGTTTTTCAAGAGATAATCTTCCCAAATAGTGATAAACTGGTTAGTTTTGGAGAGTCGATCCACCATGACCCATATCATGTTGACTCCTTTCGATGTTTTCTGGATACACATGGTAAATACCATAATGAAATTCTTCCATTTTCATGTGGGTATAGGTAATGGTTTCATCATCCATTTGAACATATTCCACTCTATATTAACTTTCTCACATATCAAACACTGTGATATATAATATAAAATCTATTTATTCATATTGTCCCAACAGAAGTGTTCTTGAAAATCATATAACATCTTGGTACTTATAGTATGGATTGAAAAAGATGAGCTGTCCAAATTATCTAATAGATCCTTTTTTATATAAGGTTATTAAGGAACACAAATCCTTATTCCAAACTGAATCAGACCATCATCATCAAGGTGGAGATCATGTATCTTCCCTTCCTTTACTTCTTTCACATTCTTTTGTATCTCTAGATCATCCCTTTTATCCTCCTTTACCATCTATTGTATAGATGGTAGGATAATCGTTTGGGTAAGGCAGGATGTATTCCCTACCATTATGATTTCAAGACCATTATTTTTCATATAAAAAAGATTGGATCTTTCTCAATTTGCATCATGGATAGAGTAATAAGTTTTTTATGGTAAGATAATCAGATACCTTTTTCTCCTTTCCCAAATAGTAGTGAATAGAGAAATCATAGTCCTTAGTTTGATCTAACAATATTCTTTGAGTCATGTTGAGTTCCTCCTATGTGAATATATACTTTAGAATATTGTAATCACTATATATGTCATAGTTTTCACCCTATATGTAGTGGAACCAAATATTCAAATCAATGATTACAATTTCTAACTCCAGATCCTGTATCTAGTAGTTTTCCTCATGGATCTTCAACTATCGTGAGTCACAAGATGTCATTTTTTGATTCGGCATGAGTATGCAACTTAAGAATTTCTTTTAAGAATTGTGGTATATCACAAAACCTTCTCCACTTATTGGTATTGTGGGCATATGCATGGTGATTATCCTCTTATTCATATCTTTAATTTATTCCTCACATTCTTATGTGAATACTTACTTTACCCATTTCCATGTTAACACAGTTAAAGGGCTATAAAATTAGGATAAATTTCTCATAAACATTAGTAGTACCCGGATTATCCAAGAAAACTACCGATTTCTATGACACTAGTGGTTCTATACCCTTCCTCAGTTACTTTTGTCTTTGAATGGTCCACAAAAATTCCCTCACTAACGATCATGTTCCCTAATAATTCCACTTGTTGCATCTTAAAGGCACACTTTCTGAAACTAAAACATATTTTATGCTTCCTGAATGTTTCCATCACAATACTTATATGGTCTCCAGGTTTCTCCTTACTCTTGGAGGAAATGATAATATCTTCAATAAACACTACCAAATTATTTTCTAGGTAGTCTCTAAAGACTGTATTAATAAAATCCATGAATATTTAAGGGGTATTAGTAAGTTCTAGGGGTATAATTATGAACTCCTAGTTCCCGTGCCTTGTATGGAATGGATTATTTTAAAAATCATCATTATCCAACTTCAGTTGATGACATCCAGAATGAAGATCCATCTTTGAGAAGTACTGAGAACCTTATAGTTGATCGAAAATGTCATCAATCCTTGGTAGATTATACTTGTTATTTATGGTTATCTTTTTCAGCTCCCGATAACTGATACACATATCATTGGTCCACAATTCTTCTTGAAAAAGAGAACTGGTGCAGTCCAAAGTGATTCAATAGGGTATATTATCCCTTTGTACAAATGCTATTACATCTTCTTTTTAAACTCCTCTAATTCTATTAGGGCCATCAAATAAGAGAATTTTTATATAGAAGTAGCTCTGAGTTTGAGATCTATTGAGAACTATACCTCATGATCTAGGGGAAGTCTAGTAAACTCTTTAGGAAATACATTAGTGTATTCCATAATAATGGGAATTTCCTCTAGATGGATACCTTCCTTTGACTCAACAATTTGGTCAAGGTATGCTTCTTCATAGGTTATCACCACCCATACCGTTTAGGGATTTCCCAAAGGATATTCATGATTTTACTTGCATTTGTAGAGGAGTATTGGATGGTTTTGAATATGAAAAGAAATTTAATTTTCCTAACAGTTGTGGTGTTCTATATATAATGAGAGATAATCCATTATAAGTATAGCATCAAATTACACCAAGAGAAGTATCACAAGATTCACTGGAAGAATCTTCCCACAAAATATTACAAAATAAGTGCCCAACAATTGGATTTCAATGATTTCACAACTAGGTGTTTTCATAGATATCTATACTTCAAGGTACTAGAGATTTGATTAAATAGTTCTAGAAAACGTTTAAGATATAAAAGAATGCATAGAACCAAAATCAAATAAAACTTTTCCCTTCCTAATTGAATTGTAAGTATACCTTGTTGGACATTATTTTCATGCCCCACTTCAGCAGTAGTGATGGAAAAATATTTCACTTGATTCCATGGAATTGGGGGTTCTAACGCTAATTACCCTCAAGGACTTGTGGTTTAGTTCCTTAGCTTTCATAGTACTATTTATTCCTACAGTTGAGGGGTTGAACCATGAGTGGTGCATTAAGAGGTGAATTCATTTCCTCTATGATGTTGGATAGATTCTATTTATCTCCTTAAAATTCATGAACTTTTTTTCAATTTTTTCTAAATGTGAAGCATTTCCCCATACCTTTGAATTAATTCCAATGATTCTTCTTGAAACATTTTTGATATTTGGGTAGTTGGATCCTCTTTTATCCTTTTTCATTTGACCCACTGGCTTGAAACTCCATTATTTTATTCTTATCTCTATAACTATTGGACTATTCTCCAAACTCTATCTCTTCTTTGAGAGCACATCAAACAACTTATTCATAACTCCCAAAGTATTATATAGCTAGATACTTTTGAAGGTGTTGTTTTAATAAACTAAATAATATATCTTTTTTGATATCATTTTTCATAAAAAAACATGATACATATCTTTCAGGCCTTGTGAATGTTTCCTCATAATCCATGATAGACTCACCTTTTTTTTCTTCAACTCTATGAATCCTATTTCCATCATCGATTGAATATTTTGAGTGAAATACTTTGTTAAGAAATATTTTATTAAAGTCTTACCACTCTATATTCCCCATTTAATCCTTTGTCTTGGTGTTCTTTATCAACTCTCACCATTGATCATATTCTCCTCCTATATGATAAATGTCTAGAGCCACCTTCTCTTTATCAGAATAATGGATCATAGAAAATATATTCTCCTTTGTGTTATCCCACTATTCCATGAAAAATGGATTGAAAGTTACACTAAATTTTGATGGTGGTTGTCATATAGTGGAATCAATGGATAGTTGATCCTTCTTGTGTGAATTCATACATTCCACATGGATTGGGTTATTTTTCATAGTCTAAGATAGCTGGATAAGAATTTCCATGATTTTTTAACTCTTACTCCCACGACATTGGGGATGTTGTTCAAACAATCACTTCATTGTCCCTTACACGGGTTATTGGTCTGGTTTCTCCTGATTACCACCATTTTCATAAATTTAAAAGGTTTGACCAAATAATAAGTCAATAAACCATGAATAATTAATTTATATTTTTTCACAATTAACACTAAAGGATTATATATGGGATCCCTATGTTTATCATTTTCTAAAAATATTCTTCTAGGATGTTTTACCTGTATATATACTTATACTTATGGTTTTCACTCTTCTCTTGTAATCCTAGTTCCCAAATTAACTAAATCGGGATCTAATTCCAACTATAGTGAACCTAATTTTTCTTTAATGAATACTACATCAATTTTAAGACAACCAACATAATAACATTAAAAATCCAAATTCCAAAAGTTTAGTGTCCTAGTAAAATTAGGATCATACATAACCTGTACATTATGAAACATAAAAATTTATTTCAATCCTCCTTCTTTATCCTTATAAAATATCACATTCTCCTTAGTACATGTAATCACCTGAGGATATACATCAATGAAAGAGGTGAGATAAAATCCCAGTAATATGATGAATAATGAACATGAATCAATATAATATGGGTGAGCATAATCATCATATCATATTCATAGTACCATCATCAAAATAATAATGGAAACATGTAGTAAAGGCACAGAATGTGGAAATGCATAAAAATGAAACATCATGTCATAGTGGTCAAATACCACACATAGTTGTGAACAAACTACCATCATGTTGATGACAAATATATGTGCATAATAATAACATAATCATTGTGAAAATAGATAGAATCATGTTTACACATATTACACATCATCTCGTGAGATAAATCATATTACCTAATGCATTGGAGGGATATATAATTCCGGTCCCACCCATCATGTCATGATGTTTACATAATCATGCATAACACACAGAATATATAATGATCATAATAATGAAATAACCAATGGAATATAATGGGTTTCATAAGGGTATAATCAAACATAATTTCTTGAATAAACATGGGTTCTGAAAGGATTAAGGGAAAACATATTTGGTATAATCATGTTCATTCTTGAGTGAAGAAAAATCAACCCAAGAGGTGTAAAAGATGTGTTTTTAGAAAGAAGAGTTCTTTTAAAAAATATTTTTATTTTTCATAAACTCAAGTAGGAAAAATAGATATCCCAAAAAAGAAAAGGAAAAAATAATTAAATGATATTTAACGAACAATATAGTAGTATTCATACAAACTATTTTATGAGATAGAGATAAAACAACAAAAAAGTGTTGGGTTCGAGAATCCCATTACCTTAATTACCAATTTATTTCATCTCTTTTTACGCCCACTGAATAATAAATTGAGGTTTATTAGAAAACTAATCCAAAATTGAATTATAGTCATTTATGAAACTTTTTATCGATTATAATTTTCGGACAATATTTTTGAATTTTTGTTGATGAAATTCACGTGTTTTGAAATCACGTTTTTCTTCAAAATTTCCAGTTTCTCTTTGATTTCTCTATTTTTATTAAAATCCATTTTTTTAAAATATGATTAACTATATAATCAAATAATAAATTTAATTTCCTATTTATATATTATTTAAAATTAAAAATAGCCATCCATGGAGGTGTTTATAAGAATTGTCTTGGCAATGTCTTCATATGTGGTTGACCAACATTTTAATGGTACATAGTCAAAAGAGAGGGAAAGTGGGACTGAAATTTATAATTGTTATAAATATGATAATTAATGTACATTAAAATCATTAATATAATGTTAAATTACTTCATAATTAATTTTATAATATATGTTTTTTAATGTAATTTATAAAAAGAAGAAAGAGAAGAATAAAAGTGGGAATTGTTAATAGAGGCTTACTCTCTCCCCAGTGTAGCTTCTCTTGTATGACACTATAAAACCCTTTCTTGATTTGAGTTGTATAGCTATAAAATTTCCTTAAGAACTCTATGTGGTCTAATAGGATGGATTTGGGTAGATCCTAGGATCTGGAATGGGTAAGAGGAGTGGTTTTCCAAGGGAAGGGAGATGGGTTATTAATACTTGAGGTGATGGGTACTTTCAGAATATAATAATGAATAAAATATTATATCTAAGGAAAACATTTTAATAGTGGTTTATTGACATTATAAACCAAATTGGAATTAAATACCATGATTTTTATACTTTTTTCACTTTATAATTTGAATCAATTAATTTAATCAAAAGGAAAGGTGGAAAAAATATAAAATAATATTTTAATGCAAAACTTTAGATTTTTAGGCTATGGAAAGTAATTTTTATCTTTTGAAATTAAGGTTATTATATTTTAATTAATCATTTATGAAATAAAATGTATCGTGTCTGAACTAGACTTTATTGAAAGGATTATTTCATTATTACATTATAAATGATGTAATTTAAGATAGGCTGGTTATGTGAAAGAATTTATTTTTACAATTCACCTGAAAATTGAAGTATTTCCAAAAATTACCATAAAACCAACCCTAGAAAATTTCAATGTACCAATTTAAAAAATGATATTAATTTTATTAAAATATATTTCTAAAATAGGTAATTTTGATTTTTAATATAAAAATACTATTTTTTACAAAATACTTTAAAATACTGTTTATTAAAAATGTTCTTATATTTTCTTCGAGTTTTTTAATCCTTATACTTATTTTTTGTGTTATAATATTTTTTATGTAAATTAATCATGATAAATGTTATTTATATCACAATTTCTTGTCTTTGGGTAAAATTACTATTCCAACAGTTAGGTTACTATTCCCAATGTTCAGGTTACTATTCCCAACAATCAGGTTTCAATTATAATGGTCACATTAACATTCCAATGGTCACATTAACTTCTATATATACCACTCCATTCTTTCATTAAATATTCACCTCAATTCCTCTTAAGGATCCATATCACCATTTTTTATTATGTTGACTGTTTTATTAACATTTCGTTTCTTTTCAATAGTATCGGTAGCGGGGGTGGTGATACTAATAGATTCGGGTGATCCATATTTTCCCATTATAGATTTTCTATTTTATTTTTTTATCTAATTATAATATTTGTAATTTTAATTAGTTTTATTTCCGATTAATGTAATATTATTTATTAATTAAATAATTGTTTTATTGGTTTTTTAAGTGTACAATACTATAGAGTATATTATAACACTCATTTATTTCAAGGGACAATTATTATTTATAAACTCTGGGTTATTGCATTATATCAAATCCAAAATAGTTTCCCATGGAAATAAATAAAAAAATCTATTAAAACAATTTTCAATTCCATTTGGTGTACCCATTTCATGTTTCCACATACCAAAACATCCACTCATGTATGCCTAGGGGACATTTCCACACTCATGAGCAGTCTCTATTCAATCCACCAAGTCATCACAAGGTGATGAATCCCATGACCCATTACACCTTTGGTACTTAGAACTAATTGTCATTTTAGAAAGCTCCTATAAAATTCTATATAAAAAACACACTAACATGCATGCCAAAATACATTGAAATCCATTACACAAAAACATTTATTTATTTAAAAAATTTCAATAACCATTTAACATTAATAAAAAATATCCATAATTGTAAAATCATTATTTTAAAATCTTTCCAGAACATTTTACACAAACCATCCACTTTCTAAAATTCCTAAAGCCGTTACTAAAGATGTTTCCATCAAAAATCACTCGAAGGTTTCACAATAGTTTTAATCAAAACATTTATTTCGAGCCCAACCTTTAACTTCTAATCAAGTGGAATCGAGAGAGAATCTACCTACGTTATATACTATTATGGAGATGAAGAACAACACTATGATCCTCTAGATCCAGGCTTAGATATCATTTCCTTCAATATATCCAACCATAAAACATAAAAATTCACATCAAGTAACATGGATCAATCCAAAATGGATTATATATAAGATTTCGGGAAAGAGGAGGATAAGTGATCTAAGAAGAACGACCACGGATAGAGACTTACCAGTGAATATAGATCTTCAACGGGCTTCAAAACACCTAAAACATTCTCTCAAATCTATGGTGATTGCCTATGAAGATTTATGAGGAAATGAAAATTAGAATTTTGAATGATTAGGAAATAAAAAGGGGTATTGAAACATAATACAAGTTAGATCAACAAATTTATAATATAAAACTATATACCACATGGTTCGCTGCATATTTTGGTAGACTGTGAGCCAACTACGCGATGATACTGCCTAAATCCAATCTCTCGCAGGGGTGCCGGTTGTGAGGCTCTCGACCCAAGAGCTCAGGGAGGCAGAGTCTTTCCACGGTTTAACTCTGGTAGCCCATTTTGGTTGCAACAAACCTTCCTGGGCCTTTTTTCAGAGTTTTGTTGACTCTTGGGACATTTCTCGACTGGCGGTGGTTTCTGAGCTGTCCTGGGTGGCTTTTTGCATTCACCTACCGTCCGAGGAAGATTTTATCAAGGCTTAGTCTAGAGAGGTCAGGCGTTGTGGTTCTTGGAGGTTTTCTCTTACTAGATGGTCATGGGACTATCACTTTGGCCGCGAAGCTTCTTCAGATGATGTTTGGATCTCGCTCCCAGGGCTTCCTCTTCCTTTTCACAACCCGACGATACTCAGGGAAGTGGGTAACTCGTTTGGGACCTTCCTACGTGCTGACGAGAAAACTAGAACCCTTCAAGCAGCGGAGAATCCTAGAATTTGTGTGGAGTTAGATCTGGCTTTGCGACGTCCATCCTCGGTTTTGATAGAAACTTGTGATGGTTTCTCCTGGAAACAAAGGTTATTCTATTATCAGATTCCATGTTTTTGTGACTTCTGCGGCTTGCATGGCCATCTTGATATTTCCTGCCGGTGGCGTAAGGAGGTAGCAGGTACTTCTCAGTGGGGTCCGAAGGTGGTTTCGGATCCTGACCCGCCTGTCCTGGCCAGATTGAGAAATGTTGAGGTTACCGTTACCCCGCGTCTTGGTTCAAATTCAAATTTTACAAAGAAACACGGTACACCGAATTTGGTGTGCGGTGAGACAGCTGCTGACAATGTTCCCTTGCGGTTGGCTTCTTCTTCGGTCTGTAAGGACCTCATTTCCTGGTGACCTATGTTGGATGTTCAGGACGTGGTACCTTCCTGGGAGGACAGGTGCGAGCCTCAGAAGGAATCAGAGGTCTACCTTGCTTTCTCCATGGGCGGTCCGATGCGGGCCTTGTCTCCCCCTACGACCCCTATCCTGGTTTCTTCTCAACTATCACCGTATCTTCTTCAGAAATCCTGGGTGAGTAATCTTATTATACATTCAGTGGAGAAGGAGGTCGCGAGTGGCATGGCGGATGTAGTGGCAAAGGAACTGGCGAGGTCCCGCCTCTCTCCCCATCGAATGTTTTTGGTGTCGTTAGTCCAAGGGGGCGGCGGATCGGAATCTAAGGGCTTTCAGTCTTCTGGAAGGGCGTATTTTCTGGAAGATGATGAAACTTCTTTTAAGAAAGTGATCATCTCTCCAAAGAAGAACTCAGGTGAAATGAGTGTTTCAGGACCTCTTACCTGCTCCATGACTATGGGGAAAGGTATCCTTTCCTCACCTATATCCCAGGTAAGCTGTTCGTCTGTTTCAAAGGCCCGTAAGGGAAATCTGTAATGTTATCCGTTATCATTTGGAATGCACGCGGTTTTGGCGCTCAAGCCAAACGCGCGTTTTTGGCCACAGAAGGAAGGAAAGATAAAGTGTCTATAGTGGTCATCTTGGAACCGAAACTCGCATCGAGGAAGTTGTATAGGGTTTCTAGGAGGTTGGGGTTTCCAAAATCCCTGCATGGAGGTAATGTTAATTCCCAAGTTTGGATTGGATGGAAGAATAACGTCTCATTAGAGGTGGTGAGCATCTTACCACAGTTTATTGATACCAAGATTGATATTTGTGGTGTTCACTTGTTTTTTTCATTTGTTTATATTATTACTATGGCTAGCGGAAGAAGGGTATTATGACATCATTTAAAAGAAACTCATTTCGGCTCTCTGCCATGGTTTGTGGGAGGAGACTTTAACACGGTTGTGGTTCCCTCAGAAAAGAAAGGCAGAACATGTGTTAATCAGGAAAGTTTAGTGGATTTTCATGAATGCATGGTGCATGCAGGACTCATGGATTTAGGATTCATTTGTCCAAAATTTACGTGGTGTAATAATCATAAAGGCTCGGGTCGCATATGGATTCGACAGGACAGATGCCTCACCAACATGCAAGTCCTCGACCTATTCTCTAAGTCCTCGGTCACTCATCTTCCTCGTATTATTTCAGATCATGCTCCGATACTTGTGGATATCAGACGGGAAGTGGCGATGGGGAAATCCTTCTTCTACTCGGAGGAGTGGCATCGCGATCTGGGATTTTTTCACTTGCTGGAAACCTCTTGGCTTAAGGACGAGAGAGAGTGCTCTTGGGTAGGGATGGTGAATCGCCTCAAGCGACTGAAACAGGATATCAGGGACTTGCTGAATAATCAACAAGACAACTCTAATGGGGTGATTAGTATGCAGACCGACATTGAGAGGTTGGAGGGTGTTCTATAGGTGGCCTGGGACGAGAACGCCTTTATCGCCCTTTGTGAAAAGAAGGCTGCTATCGTGGAAAAACTTCTTGAGATGGAAAGAGTCTTCAAGGAGCTGTCTCGGGTCAGATGGCTCAGAGAAGGAGATCTTAATACTGCCTTCTTCCAAGATTGTATTAAGGAAAAAAGAAACACGAAGATTAATATTAAGATGGAGGACGACTCTTTCACGTCGGATGTGAATATTGCTAGACCTATGGCTCTTAAACATTTCGAGAGTATTCTGGCTGGAGAACTTATGTCCGGTTTTGTGAGAGATGACATGGATGAAACTGGGTTCTTAAGTGGACTTCCACTATTAATGAATGACAATGATAATGAGGGGCTTACTTCATTACCATAAGAAGAGGAGATCAGGGAGGCCTTGTCGAGCATGCCCAAGGGTAGTGCCCCCGGTCTAGATGGATTTCCAACATCATTCTACAGTTACGCCTGGAGCATTATTGGCTCAGCCGCTGTGTTCGTTATTCAAGATTTCTTTAGGGGGGGGGGGTCCTTAAACAGGGGTGTAACTACATCAAGGGTGGTACTTGTGCCAAAAGTGAAGGATCCTAGCCCCATCAACCATTTTCGCCCCATTTTCCTCTGCAACATTTCTTATAAGATCTTGGCCATAGTGATTGGGATAAGACTCTCAAAACTCTTACCCAAAGTTATCTCGGATGAACAAAATGGGTTCATACAGGGTCGAAATATTCAATGGGCGGTTGGTATAGCGAGTGATCTGGTACAGGACATCAACAGGCGTACATTTGGGTCTAATGTCATTCTCCAAGTCGACATGAACAAGGCTTATGATCAAATGGAATGGCGGTTCATCATCAAGGTAATGAGGGGGTTCGGGTTCCAGGAGCGGTTTTGTGATTTGTGTTTCAGGTGCTACTCCTCGCCGTGGCTTTTGGTGGCTATGATGGGGAAGAGTTTTGGTTTTTTCAAAACTGTTTGCGGGGTGAGACAAGAAGATCCATTATCTATGACCTTGTTTGAAATTTCTCAGTACGCGCTTTCTAGGAATATGAATAAGGGTTTGTTAGAGGGAAAACTGAAACCGTACACGGGAAAAAGGAGTTCGGGGAGCATCAACCACCTGATGTTTGCTGATGACGTTCTGTTTTTATTGAATGGCCAGTGTGGATCTTTAAACCATTTCGGAGTCATTATGTCCAGTTACAACAGGCTTAGTGGACAATCGATCAACTTCGCGAAGAGTAATGTCTTTATCTCTGTGAAATGTTCGAGAAAGAGATGTAGAGATATACAGAGGTCTACTGGATGCAATCAGAAACAACTGCCGATCATGTATCTTGGGGTGCCTTTGTCTTCAGGCCGGGTCAGGAAACAACTTTTCAATGGAATCGTGGATCGTATACTTGGGAAGATACTTAACTAGAAAAACAAACTCCTCTCATTCAGAGGTCGGGTAATACTTATCAACAGTGTTTTTCTTTCTATTCCCATGAATGTGTTCGCAGTTATTAAACCACCGAAGGGCATAGTTCAAAAAATGGAAGCCATTCTTACAGTATTTCTTTGGGACGCCAAGACAGAAGGGCGATGCCATTGGGCCTCGTGGAAGAAAATGGCACATCTAGTTGAGGAAGGAGGCATCGGCCTGCACGACATCCAAGAGGATATTCTTGGTTTACAGGCGCGTCTTGCATGGGAAATTATCACGGGGGAGAATCTCTGGGAAAAATTCCTTAGAGGTCATTACGTCTGGGGTGAGGAACTCAACGTGCATGGTGCAACGAGGCTGGCCAAATGTATATTGGATCATATGGAGGTGCTGCATGATAACTCCAGGTGGATTATTGGTAAAGGGAATATCAGCTTCTGGCATGACAATTGGGCGAGTGGGAAGCTGGCCTTAGAAGGCTGCCCGTCCCCTGATGTGTCTTTCAGAGAAGCCTTCAATAGGTATGAGGTTATCCATGCGGCGATGAACTCCACACAGTTGATTCTTTTTGAAGAAATTGTGATGAGCGAGGTATCAGATGTTTGCTGCTTCACGGAGGCTACTTCTGGGAGGTTCAGTGTCCGCGACTACGGGAGGTTACTCCAAAGAGAGAGACCCATGGTGGAAGGGGGACATGTGTACTGGTGTAAGGAGATTCTGATGCGGATGAACTTCTTGGTGTGGAGAGTCATTAACAGAGCACTCCATACGGAGGAGAATATCCAGAGGAAAGGGATCTGTTTGGCGTCTCGTTGCTACTACTCTGAAGTCCCTTGTATGGAATCAACGGTGCATCTCTTCTTCCAAGGCCAATGGGCCGCTCTCCTTTGGTCCTCATTCTCCAATTCGCCGCTTAAAGATGGAGTTCATAACAACCGTTCAGAGTTTGTGGTAGCCTGGTTCTCGGGGACACAAAACAGGGCCTTGGAAAAGTCGATCAGGGCCATCGTCGTGGTGGCTATCTACTGGGTCCTGTGGGAGGCGCGTAACCAGGTTAGACTAGGATCTAAAAGGTCCCATATTTTCCTACTAACCAGGCTCAAAATGCTCATTGTGGAACTTGCATCCTTGGTGAAAGGGGGGAGGGATTCAGTGGAGATCTGTAATATCCTTAGGGAACCTTGCAGGCCTCAAATAAGGGAGGGAATTTGGATAAAATGGAAGCCACCTATCCAAGGTTTGAAACTTAATATCGATGGTTCTTGTATAGAGGGAGTTATGAGAGGTGGAGGTTTGTTCTGAGACTATTGGGGCTCGGTGTTTGTTTCCTTTAGTGCTTTTTATGGTCCTGGTAACTCCTTGAGGGCTGAGGCCCGAGCGGTTCTTTCAGGACTTTTGGTCTGTAAGAGGGGGGGCTTGAAGGTGATAGAGATTGAATCTGATTCAGAGGTTCTGTTTAGGGCGGTGCAGGGAAGTTATGGGACTCCTTGGGACCTGACCTACATTATTCAAATTTGTAAGGAAGAAACTAGAAATGGAAGATCTATTCATCATAGCTGGAGAGAAGCTAATTTTGCAGCTAACTCGCTGGCTCATTTGGGCAGACTGGAGGATCCTCTTATTATTTATGATAGTCTTCAATCCCTTCCCCTGGAGTGTTTATGTGAGGTTCAAGTGTATGCCCTGGTACTTCACCATTTTAGGCCCCCTTGAAGGGTTTTCCTTGTTTGCCCTCTTTTCTCTTTTAAAATATTAATAAAAATTGACTTTCAGATCATAACAAGACATATTTAAAAGTTAAAAGACTCTTTAAACATCTAAAACACACTTAATAATTGTTCTAGATAGTTTCTCTACATATAACAGCAACTATTCTTGTATTCATTGAGGAATTAACGATCAATAATCATATTTAAATTTATTACTTTGAAGCTTTCTATCCTAGGTCTTCATGAAGAACCACCAATTTCTTTATCAAATTGTTTGCTTAGTTTTTCTTCTGAAGCATGATATCCAATTTCAACACACGAATCCAAAAAAATACTCCATGCATCACCATAAATGTTTTTCATGAAAAACATATTGAAATAGAGATAATAAATGATACCTAAAAATTTAATCATAATAATCCCACCTTTGTAATTATCATCAGTATGCCCACACATGCGTGTTTATTTTTTATACCCTTATTATAGATAAAATGAAAGGGGAAAATGGTGGTATTCTCATCAGTATTTTTCTTATCCCATTAAGAAAAACTCTCTTCCTTCTTTAAAGAAAATCCAGATATAATTTTAAGGGAAGGATGAAACCAGAAGATTTTCCTTAGAAAAGAAACTCCAATTATTCCAATCTAAGTGTACTTGGGAAAAAATGGTTTAGAAAAAATAGGTATTTAATAAAATTTCTCAATAATGTCCATAAACTAATAATCCTTAAATATCATTTTTATCACCCATTTTAGTACTACTCATATAGATTCATTAAGAAAGTCATTGTGTACTACACTCATAACAAAAAACAGACTAAAAAGTTAAACTAAAAAGATATAAAGCACAACTTTTTATTACCCTTTTCATCAACCATCTCCCCTTCATAAATATATTGTAAAATCATAAAAAATAGTTGTAAATGTGAATTTTATAACACTCTTTCAAATTTTATGGGGATCTTCAAATTTTCTATAATTACTAGATTCACATCACCTGTAATATATTGAATGCTTTCTCCTTATTTTTTTACCCCCCTTAAGGGATGAACTCACTCCTTCATAAGGGGGTTTTAGTACTACATGTAGAGTGATTACTTAATGATATACAGTATTGACAACCTCAACCACACTCAAAAATAACATTTTATTCAAAAAGTCTATATATTCATGGTGGATGAATGTGGCGGATCCTAAGTGCATCACCACATAAAAGGAGATTACAGTATTTTGGAAGGGAACCATTTTATTAATATAGGATGAGGCTTTATATAGGGGTACCTTTACCTTCCAGGATGTCTACCACATAGTTCCCTTCACTTCTATTATGTGTAACTTCCCTGTCTTATCCAATGATTATCCTTATCCTTCCATCCTTTTCAAGTTTTCAGAAACAAACAAGAATAATAGGGAATAATAAGGTAACTCTTTCTTTTTTAGAAATAGTGCTGTTTCTTATAGTTTATCTCAACATAAGCCACTATTTACTTATTATCTCAATGCTTTTCCAGTAAAAGAATTTGGTAGATTTTGTGTTTATCTATTTATTTTTAGTGGTTTAATTTTTTGACATAGTTTTCATCACATTATAATTTCCTTTTTGTGAAACTACCATTTCATTTTTATCCATTAGAGAACAGGTAGATTTGGTTACAATATATTTATCTTTAATTAACTACCACTATTTTGGTTATATATCCATGCAGTTGTGGGGAGCATGTCTAGATTTACCAATCCTTTCTCATATGACACTATCTATAATCAAGTTTAAATTTATTGAAATCATTCCTTATTTCTTTTAACTCTTGAAAAAATTTGGTTTGTCATTAATATTATTTTTTCTCCTCAAGTAAAACTCTTGTTCCTTTTATTTTAACTACTTCTTATGATAAACAAGATTTCTCATTTAATTAACCTTTATAACCATTTCTTATGGTTTTATACAGTCTTTAAAAATTGAAATGTTATGACAACATTCCAATTCCTTGTTCTAGAACTTTTAGAAACACCAAAAAGAACCTATAATCCTCATTCTATTCTTTTCTAGTATAATATGTTTAAATTTTGTATGTTGTGCACCTGACTAGTTTTTGTATGTTACCAACATAGTTTTAGAGACTTATTGGGGGAAAATACATCATATATATTCTCACAAAACCTTGTTAATTTTGTGATTTTTTAGTGTTTTCACCATCTATATTTTCATATAATTTGGTTTGAGACATGTATTATCCAATGAAACAACATTATTATTTATGATAGTTTCTGGGTTATGGGATACCTTATTCTTAGAATATGTTTCCAAGTGATTATAGTATGATCTCATACTCTTTTTTCTAATGATATGAGTTTACATGGAGAAATGTATCTCAACGGAAAATTTTTTCATAGCATATTTCTTATTAGTAATTATAGAAGTTTTAGATTATAGTGATCCATGAATATTCAATCTCACCTCCAACCCAAAACACTTCAGGTTGAGTGATTAATTATGATACTCAATAGATCTAAATTTATCTTCCCAATCCTCTGTTATCATTGTTATTTAGCATCCACCATTAAATTCCATTTAGCAAGTTCTGAAAATGACATCAAGTGTTTGAATAATCCATTCATATTTTTCTTCTGTTTGGCGGTGATAAGCTATAATGAAATTCAATTCGGTACTCAGATCATAATGAATAAATCTCTAAAATTTTTATATGAACCTTAGATCATGATTAGAAATTATAGAAAGGGAAACCCCATAAAACCTCAAAAATTCATTTATGTAAATATTTGTAAGTTGGTCAAGAGATAAAGCTTCCTGAAAAGTGATGAAATAGGATGTCTTGGTGAGTTGGTTCATTATAACCCATATCATATTGTTTCTTTTGAATGTTCTTGAAAGAATAGTGATAAAGTCCTTAATGATATTGTCCCACTTCCATTTAGGTATGGTTAGTAGTTGCAATACCCCTTTAGAAAGTTTTAATTCACCCACTGGCATACCATTCACCTTGTAGTGTAGTAGGAAATATCACTTTTCATATTATACCACCAAAAAATTATCATGAAGGTCCCTATAAATTTTAGTACTTTCAGTATCATAGAGAATGTAGAGCTATGCTCTTAATACATCAGTTCTTTCTTTATTTTCAGAATATATAAGACACAAATCCTTGTACTAAATTTTAGTACACCTTTTTGATCAATAGTGAACTCAGGAAACTTCATATTCATCACATCCTCTACCTTATTTTTTAATAAATGATATTCTCTTTGATCTTTCTTAATACTATCTAGTAATGATTTTTGGTAAATCATTTTGGGATATGGTTTTTTGATGTCCATTCCCTTACTATTTCCATGTCCATTTTTACTTGTTATTTGATAAAAGGAGCACCTTGAAAGCTCATAATTTCTATCAGATGAGGGTATTTCCTACTTAATGCATCACAGACTTTATTTTCTCTTCAAGGGTGATAATTAATTGAAAAATCACAGTTTTATGAATTTCCAACCATATCCTCTATCTCATGTTCAATTCATTTTTCATGAACATATACATAAATTTTTTTGGTTTGTTTATATATCACATTTCCCCATAAATATAATGCCTCCATATATTTTGAGTAAAAACAACCATAACTATCTTCTGTCCATGTGTAGGATAGTTCTGCTTATGAGTATTTAACTATTGAGATGCATAATCAATCACATTATCATTTTTCATGACGACACACCCAATCCCATTCAGAGGTGAATCACTAAAAATAACAAATCCTTATCCAATAGAGGGAAGAGTTAACACAGGTGTAGTAGCCTATCTCTTATTCACCTCTTAGAAACTTTATTCACAATCATTTATACAGATGAACTTAGCCTCTTTTTGAGTTAACTTGGTTGGTGGATTAGAAAGTTGTGAAAAGTTTTTCAGAAAGCTCCTATAATATCCTGCTAAACTAAGAAAACTATGAATCTCAGTTATTGTTATATGATGAGGCCAATCCTCCACAACCTTTTTCTTTTTTAGGGTTAACTGAGATTACTTCAATGGTTATAATGTTCCCTAATAAAGCAACTTATGTAACTAAAATATTCATTTTCATAATTTTACAAATAGCCTATCCTTTCTCAGAGTTTTCAATATAACCCTTATATAATCCTCATGCTTCTCGTGACTTTTGGAATATATCATAATTTCATCAATAACAGTACCACACATTTGTAAACGTATTTATTAAAGAATATATTTATAAAATCCATAAATATTTCATTATAATTAGTTAATTGAAGGGAATAACAACAAAATCATAATTCCCATATCATTATCAGAAAGTGGTATTTGGAATATCTTCTTTCTTTACCCTCAATTGATGATAACCAAATCAAAGATCAGTCTTGGAGAAGAATTGAGCCCCAAAAAAATTGGTCAAGAA
The DNA here is from genome assembly GCA_963277665.1 of Viscum album. Taxonomy (NCBI): domain Eukaryota; kingdom Viridiplantae; phylum Streptophyta; class Magnoliopsida; order Santalales; family Viscaceae; genus Viscum; species Viscum album. The sequence goes on along the minus strand of OY728129.1, from coordinate 935,901,898 downwards.
AATTATAAATCTTTGGGAGAGGGTAATTATTATTTACTATGATCCCATTAAGCTCTATATAATGAATGAATAACCACAATTTATCCATCCTTCTTCTTCACAAAAATAAAAAGTTATCACTAAGGAGTCACACTTTGTTGCACAAACCCATTCTCTAAAAGATATTGAAGGTGTTTATATAACTCTTACAACTCTACATTTTCTATTCTATACAAGGACTTTGATATCGGCTTGAGTCCAAGTAAGAGTTCAAAGGAGAACTCTGCCTCTATTTCTAGGGGAGTTCTAGGTAACTCTTTAGGAAATAAGTTAGTGTATTATTGAATTATGGGAGCATTTTATATTCTAATATTTTCATTCGTTTCCTCATCCACAACGATCATATATATAAAGATGGCTATGAGAGGTTCTTCTTGACAAATCTTAGGATGTGATAAATATCCATTGAAAATAACTATAGGTTTTACATTAAAGAATACTACGATTTCTTTACTTATATAGTTTATCTTAGAATTATACATTGAGAGCAAGTCCATCCCTAATATAATGAAGAATTATATAATGGGAATGGATACTATATTTGGGATGAGATTGTTCTCACCAAAGTCAATAATATAGTTTCTATAAACTTTTGATGCTTGGATAATCCCTCCAGGAGTCTTGACTGATAACTATACTTTTAGAATTTCAGGGATTTATTCTATATTATTTTCAAACTCAGTGTAAATAAATGAATGTGTATAACTATAATCAAACAAAGTACATTCTATTTTTGAGATAACAATGAGAGTACTTTCCACGAAATCATTTAGAGCCACTTCTTTAGCTTTTGTGATAGAAAATAACCAAATATGATCGCTTATCCTAAGATGAAGATGATGGTGATTCCCCTCTATTACATTCTGATTTGAAAAATGATTGGAAAATTTCCCAAGATATCCACACTTATAGAATTGGACTTCATGTTGGGCCTACATCATCATAAATTTTTCATTAGTGTTGATAAGTTGTGTCTTCACCGCACTACAATAGTACTGAGCTATATAGTCATCTCTTCCACACATGTATCATTTTAAACTTCTGATAAAGGAGTTCCCCAAATACTTATTCACACATTTGTTTCATGTAGAAAGTTTCACGTACTTTCCTCCTCTTTTATGATCTAAGTTACACTATAAGTTTGGCTATAAAGATCGCTTCTTTTCATTTGATTTATGTGACCACTACATCTATAAAAATTCCAATTAAACATTCATAGCAGTTTACATATTCTCCTCATAGTGGTTATAGTCTCTATTGGATATATTTATCCATATATGGGGTCTTTTCCACCAAATAATATATCAACCATTAAATTAGGATCCATTACAAAGCTATAGGTGTGACAAGAAAGTCTTGTAAAGTTCATCTTAGAGATTCCCACAGAGTCATTTTACTTCCACTTCAGTTATAAGAATTCATTCTCTATTTTTGTTCGCATGGAATAAAGGGAAATATTTATTGAAAAAGGATCCCCTGAACTCTTCCCACTCCATAGAATCAATCTCTCTTCTTGGATTTGGGTTTCTAATAATTTTCCACCACGAATCAAATTATAACTATGAGTGGTACACATCCCAGTTAACTTTATATTATTTCTAATAATGGAGTAAAAAAAAGATCTTTTCTATAGAGCTTATTCATTGTTCAATAATCAATGGGTTGGAAGATCTATTAAAAAAAGTAGGCAGTTTATGCATAAATGAATCAATAAAAAGTTATTCCCTTCAAGGTGAATCTGGTCTCTTGACATTTTTGAAGTTATTGTTCAAAACTCAAGTTAGTTGATTCATCATTTTCATGATATTTTCCATTCTGGATTCCATTAGAGGGATTTTAGTGCATGTTCGATTGTGCTCACTATAGACTTGGTTCCTTCTATTTCCTTCCATTTTCTACAATGAGAAAACCTCAGTGAGAAACATGTTTCTTTGAAGAATATTAAAATTCTAAAGGAATTTTATTTAATAAAAAATAATAATTAAATATGTTATTTTATAACAACAATTACATTTTATACAAATCCCACATAATGGTTTATAAAAACCATGTGATTAACCAAACATTTCCCCTAAGAGTGTCAAACCCAGAGTGTAGAAATGCCCATTGTTATGCACCAGTTCCCATTTGAGTCTAGTTCAATGTGGGGTTTTTCATTTTACCACTAGATACATCTATTAAAGAGCCACACCTATTTGTTCGTATCTAGACAAGGATACATTTTCTTGGAAACCACTAACTTAATAATTTACCAAAATACCTGGATATTTTCCAATATTTAAAATTTTATCTATGGTTCATACTAAAGTTTTAAAATCCTAATTTACAAAAAAACTAAACCATCCTTTGATACCAACTATGAAACCACACCTTTTATTATATAAAATTTTAATTACATAGTAGAAAATAGAGGATCTTTTAGAGTTTAGTTTTTTGGAAATCAATAAAATAAAATATGAAAATATAAAACATTATTCTAATCGACATTAAAGTTTTATTAGTGGGTTCATCCTAAGTATATTTACTACATCTCATAACCTAGGGAAAAACATCAAAGGAAAGGGGTGAGCATAAGGCCTATAAGAGAAACATTTTACATATATTTGTGAGGAATGTCAATAAGAACATAAGGAATATCATTATGGAAACAACAAGGGAACATGAGGAATATAATAAAATAACATGTTTCATAACATGTATATGTGTCTATAACATTTAATTTAAACATTAATAAGAATAATAATAAGGTTAATCACCGAGGTGTCATAAATGAAAATTGCTAGGGTTATTCACCAAAGTATCACAAAAACATTCCATCTCTTGAGATTAATTTTTTTCCCAATGCCTTAAATATATATCTGAGAGAACCCTTAAAATGTATTAATTAATGTGATTCACATATATAATAATAAAAAATTTCATAAATAACGTGGGGAGAATAGAAAAAACAGTTTTCATATCAAAATCAGGACTTTCAAAAGTGCTTAAAAACTTGATCATTATGTCATTTTACACCACAAAAGGGAATGCAGGCTTAATATATGTTAATACCAGAATAAAATAAATAATTTTTACATTTAGGGGCATAAACATGGAAAATAAATAGTCTTTGGGTTTCAAATGAATAAAATAAAAGATAATTTCTCGAGAAGAGGAGATAAATTTTGAGAAGTAAATCCGACATCATAACATGAATAAAATGTGTTTTTATAAAAGGGTAAAATGGATGGGAACAAGGGTATACCATTCATTAAACATAATTTAATATTAATGTTAGGATCAAAAGGGTAATAAAAGTGGATAATCATAACGATTATAAGTCACTTAAAAAATGATTCTTGAATTGAAGAAAATGGAAGGAGAATTCACTTACCTTGAAAAGTGACTCCTAAAACATAAGGATTGAGAACTTTCGGGATTAATAACACATTGGGAGGAATAATTGGATGTAAAAAAATACCATATCTTCATATATGATGGATTTTGAGTGATTGAAAATGGAGAAATGGGTGGGTATTTATAGAAAAAGTGGAGGATTTGTTTAATAATTTCGAAATATAGGCCTTGGAAATCGATTTTGCTGAAAATGAAAAACCATGGGGTTGACCATGGTTTTCACCCATGGTTATTGAGATTTGGGAAATATTTTATGTTATTTTAAAACAAAAGTGTATATCTTCATTTTATATTAATTCTTTTGGCACGAAAATTTAAAGTTTCTATAAAACTAATGTTTTTAATGTTAAAGTTTCCGTTTTAGTCTTTGGAAATTAAATTATAGGTTTTTAAAATGATTAAAATCAATTAAACTACTTAATATTAATAAAATACTTTGAGCCATTTATTTTGGATAACTAATTATTAAATCATTATGGCATAATTATGAATTCATTAAACATACTGAAAACTGAAAATTGTATTTTTATTATTCCTAGAAAAATAAATTATTTTATAAAATTATCATAAATTCCCCCTAACCTAGATTCAATGTTTTGATTTAAAAATGGTGCTTATTTTTATCATAATAATTATATAAATATTATAATTTTAACTTTTAAATATAAAAATCCTTATTTATAAAAAACAATAGGGGGTTGAAAATGAATAGTAAAATTTATGACACTTAAAAAATTTAATATTATTTGATCATTTAATTTTAAATTAAAGTGTATTTATAAAAAAATTTCATTAATATAATTATTATTCATAATAGATTATTTATTATAAATATTTATATCTTTTATTAAAAGTAAAACTTGGGATTAAAAATTCATGTTATCAAAATTCATCTTGTTTAGGTAAAATTATTCTTAAAATAGAGTTGATGGAATAAAAATTTTATTTATGTAATGGAAATACACTATAAGTAACTAAGTACTGGACATGTGACCCCTTATAACACTTTCATATGAACTAAGGGAAATATATAGACTCAAGCCTTTTACATATAACATTTCTTGATTTTAAGCATAATTAATCATCAGAGTACAAGCCAAGGATCATTAAGTCTAGTGTCTTGGGAGACTAGGTATATATAACATAAAACATGGGGATAAAAAAACACTTCTTTATTTAATATTTATAAAGAGCTTCTAACTTCCTTTGAGACCTTACATCTTCATAGGGTACTTTGGGGAACACATGAACAAAGGGATGAGATGAAAAGCCCAGTAAGGGAATGAACAAAAGGATACATCTTAAGCACATGAGTTAGGAGGTATAACATATTGATATCCAAAAAAAGGAACAAATGAAATAATATCATATAATCATGGGATAATATAAACATGGAATCTTATAAATGTGGTTGAATCATAAATCATTTCTTTAGTACGGGTCAAGGCTAACTGCCAATCCCGTTTCCCATTTCCTTACGGGTCAAGGCTAACCGACAATCCCATTTCACATCTCATCTCATTAGACTTAACCTTACCCAATTCATTTGAGCAAAATCTAGGCACACCCATATCAACATTTTTATGAACATTATTTCCACATAAATATTATTACCACATATAAAATCATACATAATCTACCATACATAAACATAAGAGTACCCATGGAAAGAATTGGGTACCACAATCACGACATAAATAATTACCAATGGGTGTATCATGAAAGTTTGCACGTAAGGAAATAATTAGAAAATTAATGTAAGTTCATAGGGTAAAATAGGCATATAACATGGTAAGTGGTTCCAAACAGAAGTGACAACATATGAGAAATGTATTTTAGAAACATTAGCATTAAAACATTTTTGTGCGATTTTAAGGAAAATACTATAGAGATTTTCAAATAGAAAAGAGGAAAATCATTTATATAAAACCAGAATTGAACCGAGAAATTTTTCATAATAAAAATACTGATTTTATAAAGACAATGGTGTCTTAAAATAGTGGATAGAGTGCACATGATATTGGGTAAAAGTTCGGGAAGTTCCTTTAAAACGAGTGTGCTTATTGAGAAATATCGAGGAGGGATTCACTTAAAAGCATGTATATCCCCAAAATAGAATGAGAGATTGATATTGAAACATGATTATAGAGCATATAAAAAGTATTTTTAAGTTATAAATAAAAATAAAATATAACTACATTTTGGTAAAAATGAAAGATAGAGTAACCCGAAGTAATAAAGGAAGTTTGGGTAGAATCCATTACGGTTTATCAGCATGGCGTCAGGTGTCACTAAGAGTGCTTGATGGGAGAGATAAGGGGTTTATAATCACTTATAAAACATTAGGGAAGTATGGGGTAGGTGAGAAAATATACCCCATAACTTGGTATTACACAAAAATGCATATCATAGAGAACAATCTTGACTAAGAGTGAAAAGGAGAGGATCCCATACCTTAAATCCGTTGGTGTTCTCCACTTGTTTTTAAAGACCTGAATAAACAAATTTAGGATTATTAATTAATAAGTCCAGAAATTTTAATATATGTAATTTATTTATTATAACCCTTTTCAGTTCATTCAAAGCCTTTTTGATTACTTATAATGTTCAATTTCATTGTTCGGGCTCGTTTGTTTAGTTGGTTTTAAAGGATCCATTCACTTATATTCAAGTTCAGATAAACACGAAAGATGAAACTGGTATTCCAGAATTGAAGTTATATTATTTATTGCACATCCAGGAGATTACATGGTTTTAATTTTAATTAAGTTACTTAGAGTGAAGTCAAATTATTATATATATAACATTAGTGATAACCATTTTTGTTAATCGGTGGATTCGATTACAAAGAACATGTTTTGATTTATAACTTAATACTGTTTGTAGAAAAGGATTACAAAACCAAAAAAAGGATATATTGCATATATAATAATCTAGTTCAACCATAACACAAATAGTTTCATGATGATAATTAAAGATAATAATTGAAATTAATAAACCGTTGTCTTAGAATGTGCTAAATTAGCACATCTCAAATGGTGCTTTCATTTCTTTCAAATAAAAGAGTGGGGAAAGGAGAGAAGTTAATGAAATATAGAATTATCATGAAAACATTCTAGTACATTTATGTTACTGGATTTATCATACTATTATGGTGAAGGTAGGTGATGAAAGAAATAAAAAGAAAAGAACTTAAAAGAAAAGAAGAAATTGGGAAGAGAAATTTACCTCTTGAGACTTTCTCCTTTGATAACCTCTTAAGGGGAGAGGTCTTGGAATTTTGAATAGGATAGGAGCTTTTGGAAGTGGTGGAAGAGCTTGGGGATAGATTTGGGTAGAATATTGGCAAGGAAATAAGCTTGAGATGAGTGAAGAGAAGGGGGGCTGAAGGGGGGTTTTTATAGTGGAGGAGAGGAGGGTTTCATAATAGTATAGTCATTAATTTATTATTTCTTCAAAATACAAAGAATAGTAAGTATTCCATGACCAATAATAGTAAATGGGTCATTTTAATTCGAACCAAGGGTTGTTACATCATCAATTATACTAGGAATAGTGTATTTAGCTTATAATGTATATATACGGTAAATTTCCGTATTTTACTATTCATCAAAATATCCAAGTATTTTAGAAAAATCTCAAAAATTTACCCTAACAATTTTTTGATGTGTAGATTCCAAAAATTAATTCCATTTTTCAAAAATAATTTTCTAAATATGATTATTTTAATATTTAATTAAAATAATAATTTTTTATCAAAAACCAGTTTGAAAACTTTCATTAACTTATTATAAAATATAGGTATATCGTACATTCAACTTGAATAAAAATTATAGTATCATATGTAAGGTTACTATTCATTAGGGTATATCACTATTTATATGGGTATGTTACTATTCATAAGTGTAGGTTACTATTCACCAAAAATTAAGTTTTTCTTATTAGACTCCAAATAAAATACTGATTACAACCGTGTATTCCGGATTTTCAAAATTCCAAACACAGAAGTTAGAAAATTTTGTTTAAAAGTCACTTATCACTTAGTAGTCTATTATGTCGTGTTTTCATGTGATTTTATGACACACTTATGAGAAAGGGATTTCCATTGAAAAACATTCAGTTGTTACATTCTTCCTCCCTTATGAAATTTCACCCTTGAAATTTCATTTTACATTCTAAGAAAAAAACATGTGTGGGTACTTTTTCTTTATTGTTTCATCTAGTTCCCATGTTTCCACTTCATAATTATGGTTTGACCATAGTACCTTGACCATATGAGTAGTCTTGTTGCGTAGAACTTTGTCTCTATGATCCAAGATCTTCACAGGCTTCTCCTCATATAAAAGATCATCCTACAACTATACCACCTCTGAAGAGAGTACATGTGAAGGGTCTGGTATGTACTTCCCTAAGAGGGATACATGAAAGACATCGTGTACTTTAGACATGATAGGTGGAAGTTCCAGTCGATAGGCCATAGCTCCGACTCGATCAAGCATCTCGAAGGGGCCGACATACCTGGGACTGAACTTACCTTTCTTTCTAAACCTCATGACCTTATTCCATATAGATATGCATAGAAATACCATGTCTCCAAATTTGAACTCAATGTCACATCAACGATTATTATCATAACTCTTCAGTTGACTTTGGGATACCTTGATATTCAGTTGAATGGTTTTCCCCTTCTCCCCCATTTCTTCCACCATTTTAGGTCTTAGCAGCTTACGCTCACCGACTTCATCCCAACACGCCGGTGTTATGCACCTTTTCCCATATTGGGATTCACATGGTTCCATTGGGATGCTCGAGTGGAAACTATTGTTATAGGAGAATTCAACTAGTGGAAGATGTTGGTCACATCCTCATTTGAATTGCATTGAACACATTCTCAACATGTCTTCCAATGTTTGAATAGTTCAGTTAGATTGGCCATCAGTTTGAGGATTATAGGCCGTACTGAAGTTCAGTTCAGTGCTTAGAGCATGTTAGAGACTTTTCCAGAACATCAAAGTGAACCTCAGATCATGATTGGATACAATAGATAGTGGTACTCCATACAGCCTTACCACTTCTTTGATGTAAATCCCTGCAATTTGATCTAATGATAAGTCCTCTAGAATCGTGATAAAGTGACCTGTCTTCATAAGACGACCCACAACAACCCATATAACATTGTTTTCTCTAGATGTCTTTGGGAGTCTAGTGAAAAAGTCCATGGTAATGTTCTCCCACTTCCATGCTGGTATGGGTAGTGGTTTCATCATCCCCTTAGACTTTTGTCTCTCATCCTTTACTTTCTGAAATACCAGGCACTTTTGACGTATATTCGGCAATCTCCCTTTTCATATTGTCCCACAAAAAGTTTTCTTGGAGATCTCGATACATCATTATGCTCCCTAGGTGGATAGAGAAGGTCGAGCTATGTGAATCATTCAATAGCTCCTTCTTTTTCTCTGGATCAGATGGTACACATAATCGTGTCCCAAATCTTACAACTCCTTCCTCAATAATTTTGAAAATGGAGGATTTACCATTTTTAACAGCTTCCACCCTTTTCTAAATTTTAACATCCTTTATTTGAGAATCCCTTATTTTCTCTAAGAGGTATGGTTGAGTAATCATTTGAGAAAGTATTGATGATGTTCCTACCTTAATGATTCCCATTCCCATAATTTTAAAATCTAAGAAGATCAAATAATTTTCAATTTTCATCATTGATAAAGATGCATGATCCTTTCTACTAAGAGAATCCGCCACCTTGTTTGCCTTACTGGGATAGTAGTGGATTGAGCAGTCATAATCATTGATGAGCTCTATCCACCATCTCTGATGAATATTAAGATCTTTCTGTGTGAATATATATTTGAGACTCTTGTCATTAGTATATATCTCACATTTTTTCCCATAGAGATAATGCCACCAAATTTTTAATGCAAAGATCACAACCGCCAACTCCAGATCATGCATAGGATAGTTTTGCTCATGGATTTTCAGCTACCTTGAGGCATAGGCTATCACTTTATCATTTTTCATTAGCACACAACCTAAGCCTTTTTTAGTAGAATCACTATACACCATAAAGAATTCTCCACTTAAAGTGAGTGTGAGTACTGGCGCAGTGATAAGCCTCTTTTTTAAATCCCTGAAACATTCTTCATATTCCTGTGTCTAGAAAAACATTACTCCCATTCATGTTAGCTTGTTCATTGGGTTTGAAAATCATGAAAAGATCTTCATGAATCATATATAATATCCATCTAGACCCAAAAAGCTGCAGTTCTCTGTTACAGAAGTTATCCTCGACCACTCTTCAATTGCCTTCATATTGGAAGGGTCCACATATATCCATTTCCGGGTGATATCATGCCCCAAGAATGATAATTCATCCATAAAAAACTCACATTTACTATACTTTTCATACAAATTATCCCTTCGCAAATTCTTTAACACTATTTTTCAAATGCTCCTCATGTTCCTCCTTACTCTTGGATTATATCAGAACATCATTAATATAGACCACCACGTATTTTTCAAGGTAATATCTAACGACTCTATTAAATCCCTGAAAATTGATGGAGCATTAGTGATTCCGAAGGGCATCACTATGAACTCACAATGTCCATAACTTTTTGGAAAGGCAGTCTGGGGAATATCTTCCTTCGTCACCATTAGTTGATGATATCCCAACTGAAGGTCCACCATAGAGAAATAGCTGTACCCACGAAGCTGATCGAAAAAGTCTTCTATCCGTGGAAGGGGATACTTTTTCTTTATCATGATTTTATTGAGCTCACAATAATCAATGCAGAGGCACATTGATCCATCCTACTTCTTGACAAAGAGGACTGGAAAACCCCATGGTGAAGCACTCGATCGTATAAAACCCTTCTCTATATTCTCCTGTAACTGCTTCTTTAGCTCTTCCAGCTCTACAGTGGCCATTCTATAAAGTGTCTTTGAGATTAGAAGAGATACGAGGATAAGTTCAATTGAGAACTGAACATTTATGTTAGGAGGAAGACCAGTCAACTCTTCCTAGAATTCATCAGTGTAATCCCTCACGATGGGAAGGTCTTCAAGCATGATTCTATCCTTTGTCCCAAGCATTTGATCTAGATATTCTTTCTCACAAGGAAGAAGTATCCAAAAATGAGATGAAGATTATAAATGAGACTCATCTTCCTCCTTACACTTATAAATTATCAGACGATGCTTTGGTATGTGAATAGTGATCTCCCTATCCTGATAATTGATGTTGGCCTTGTACAAAGATAGCCAATTCATGCCCAAAATAGCGTCGAACTCCACTAAAGGATATATGGTGAAATTTCAGGGAGGTTCATTCCACAAAAATTAACCAGGGAGGAGTTATAAACAATGGACATAATAATTTCCCCATTCAATGTTCTCACAAATAAATTTTCCTCCAAATTTTGTTGTGGTGTTTGAATAGTTCTACTAAACTTTCAAGATATGAAAGAATGTGTAGAACCGAAATCAAATAGTACGTTCACTATTCTTGAATGAATAACAAGTGTACCTATCACCACATTGTTTTACAGCTCCACCTTAGTAGTAGTGATAGCATAATACCTTCCTTGTTTCCATGGAGGTTGTTTCTGATTTCCTCTGAAAACCCTTGGCTTAGGGAAATTGTTCGTATAATTCCCAAGCTCCATATAGTTGTAACACTGCACTTCCAGCTGAGTGTTGATCTGAACCTTCCTTTCTTCTTCAAGATTAGTGGGATTTTTCATATCCCTTTGGCAGTTCTTGGTCAGATGACCAAACTTTCTGCATTTGATGAAATTCTTGGTTTCCTTGAGACTGTTACCAAGATGCTTCTTCCCACCATTTTTTAAAAGGGGAAATTGAGGCTTCATTCCATTATGGGATTTGTTTGATGAACCACACATGTTGTTTCCCATTTTCCACTTATTTTCACTAGGACCACAAGACCACTAAGAGTCTCCAATCTCCATTTCATCCTTGAGGGAACAAAGGACAATGTCCTCATAGTTGTCAAAGTCTCGAATGACCAAAACATTTTGTAAACTCGGTTTTAGTCTGCTAAAGAAGCCATCAACCTTATTTTCGGTGATCATGACAATTCCAGAGGTGTACCTTGCAAACCTTGTAAATTTCACTTCATATTCCCTGATGGTCTCATCTTCCTTCTTCTTGAGTCCAAGGAACTCTCTTTCTATCTTGAGATGGAGGGTTTGAGGAAAATATTTTTTTTAAAAACATCCTCTTGAATTCATCCCAATCTATAGAATCAATTTCCTCTTGGGACATTGTATTATTGATCAGTGTCCACCACTGATCAACTTCCCCATCAAAACTATAGACCACCAGTACAAGTTTTTCTTCTTCCGAGCAGTGGAGGATGAAGAAAATCATTTCAAAGGAGTTAATCCATTGTTCTGCGAGGACGGGATTAGAAGATCCGATAAACATGGGAAGCATTTTCCGCATGAAGGATTCTATGGGAACTTTCTTTTTTTTGGAGGAGGAAGACATTCCACCAGATTCAAGTTATTATTCATAACTCGAGCCAGCTGAGCAAGTACTGACATGAAGTTTTGAGCACCCGCTTCTATCACATCAAGCATATCATTAGGGAAATTATCACATTGACTATAACATTGGTTTATGGAATGTGTTCTTCTATTTAACTCCATTAACTAAGAAAAAGAACATATAATTAGTGGTCTTGAATACAAGTATATTGAGCATAAAAAGGAAACTTTGAACATAAAATTATAAACTTATAAAGATTAAGTATATCTTGACTTGTGATTCCTTAGGTTTATATCCAGGTTATCCTTGATCTATTTCATAACTTATATTCTTATGGGATTCTTTTTGTCACTTAATAATGGGTTTTACTAATCTCATGAATCTACCAAATCATATAACCCAGTAGTTTCGTAACCAAGAGTGAAGCAAGGCCCACTGTCATGCACCCGTTCCTATTCGAGTTTAGCTCAATGTGGTGTTTTTGGAGTTTTACCCCTAGATACATCTGAGCCAGAGCCACCTCTACCTACTTATATCCATATAGAGATGTATTTGCTTGATAAACCACTTACCCATTACTTACCAAAATTATGGAATGTTTTCTAATACTTAGTCTCATCCTTAAGGTTCTCACTAAGGTGCTCTATTCCTAATCTCCAAAAATAACTAGACCATCCTCTGATAGAACTATAGTGACCCGATCCTTTTACATATAACATTTCATGATTTTAAGCATAATTAATCATCAAAGTACAAACCAAGTATTGTTAAATCTATTGTCTTGGAAGACTAGTTACCTAAAACATAAAACATGGGGATAAAAAACACTTCACTACTAGAAATTGGGCCTATACCCACGGTTTTATGAAAAACCGTGGGTATATGTCCCCCCTATACCCATGGTTTTCCAGAACCATGGGTATAGGTATAGTATGGCAACCTATACCCACGTTTTCTGACAAAACCTTGGGCATAGTTTTTTTGAAGACCTATCCCCACAATTTTTCCAAAACCGTGGGCATTGGTTTTTTTGTGAAGACCTCTACCCACGGTTTTGCCAAAACCGTGGGTATATGGGGTATTTTTTTCAAAGACCTATACCCACGAGTTTTCAAAACCATGGGTATTGGTTTCCTGCATTATGGAGGGGGGGGGGGGGGGGGTGAATGGGGAAAAAATTGTGTAGGACGAAATAAATTTTACGCGGGAACAATGTATTAAATAATATAATTATACAAATACCAATATTTATTAATATAAATTCTGTAGCTGCATTGATTTAGTTCTCTGTTCTGTTCTGTGAAGTTCGGTGTTCGAATCGTAGCATGGAAAATTTTCAAATATACCAACAATATTAATATAAGTATAAAACCATATAATTATGTAAATGTAATCCTCGTAGCATAGTTGGTTAGCCACTGTAATCTGTCCCTCCAGGTCGCCTGTTCGAAACTCGTTTGACATGTTTTTTAGATAACTGCATTGGTATTAATATATTATAATAAAATTATCTGTATATACATATAAATTCGTCTGCTGGGTTGGTCCGCTGTGGTGTTGCGGCGGTGAGTCTGTGCATGCAGCGCGGGTTCGAAACCCTGTGCCTGTGATTTTTGAAATTTAAAATTCCCACAGTTTGAAAACTGTGGGGTAACTTCCCTGCCACGATGTACAGCAGGGTGTTGGTGTGTGACACACCTATACCCACGGTTCTACCAAACCATGGGTATAGGTCAAGACCCCTATCCCGACGCCGTTCCAGCCCATGATTCCCAAAACCGTGGGTATATCTTATACCCACGGTTTTGGGGGCTATACCCATGGTTTTGAACCATGGGTATAGGTCGTTTTTTCAGTAGTGCTTCTTTATTTAATATCTATAAAGAGATTCAAACTTCCTTTGAGCCCTTACATCTGTATAGGGTACCATGGGGAACACATGAACATTGGGATGAGCTGAAAAGCCCGGTAAGGGAATGAACATAAGGGTACAACTTAAGAACATGAGTTAGGAGGTATGCCATAATGATATCCAAAACATGGAACATATGAAATAATATCATATAATCAAGGGATCATATAAACATGGAGTCATATAAATGTAGAAAAATCTTAAAACATTTCTTTAGTACAGGTTAAGGCTAACTGCCAATCCTGTTTCCCATTTCAGTATGGGTCAAGGCTAACCGCCAATCCCGTTTCACATCGCATCTCATGAGACTTAACCTTACCCAATGAATTGGAGCACTATCTGGGTGCACCCATCTCAACATTTTATTGAATATTCTTACCACATAAATATTCTTACCACATATACAATCATACATAATCAACCATACAAAAACATAAGGGTACCCATGGAATGAATTGGGTACCACAATCATGACATAAATCATAACCAATGGGCGTATCATGAAAGTGTCCATGTAAGGAAAGAATTAGAAAATACATGGATGTTCATAGGATAAAATAGGCATATAACTTTGTAAGTGGTGTCAAACAGAAGTGAAAACATATGATAATAGTCTTTTAGAAACATTATCATTAAAACATTTTTGTGCGGTTTTAAGGAAAATACTATAGATATTTTCATATATAAAAGAGGAAAATAATTTATATAAAACCATAATTGAACCAAAAATGTTTTCATAATAATAATACTGATTTTATAAAGACAATGGTGTCTTAAAACAGTGGATAGGGTGTAAATGTATTGGGTAAAAGTTCGGGAAGTTCCTTTAAAATGAGTGTGCTTATTGAGAAGTATCGAGGAGGGATTCACTTAAAAGAGTGTATATCCCCAAAAGATAATGAGAGATGGATCTTAGAAAATGATTATGGATCATATAAACAGAATTTATAAGTTTTAAATAAAAATAAAATAAAACTACATTTTGGTAAAAAATAATGATAGAGTAACACGAAGGAATAAAGGAAGTTCGGGTAAAATCCATCATAGTTTATCGGAATGGTATCAGGTGTAACTAAGAGAGCATGATGAGAGAGATAAGGGGTTTCTCATCACATATAAAACATTAGGGAAGTATGGGGGAGTTGAGAAAATATACCCCATCACTATGTATTACACAAAAATGCATGGCATAGAGAGCAATCTTGACTAAGAGTGAAAAGGAGAGGATCCCATACCTTAAATCCATTAGTGTTCTCCAATTGTTATTAAATACCTAAATAAACAAATTTAGGATTATTAATTAATAAGTACAGAACCTATTATATATTTAATTTATTTTTTATAACCTTTTTTTTCATTTAAAGCTTTTTTGATTAGTTATAAGTTCAATTTGTTTGTTCGGGATCATTTGTTTACTTGGTTTTAAAGGATTGGTTCACTTATATTCAAGTTCAGATAAAAATGAAAGATGAAATTGGTTGTCCGGAATTGAAGTTATATTATTTAGTGCACATCCTGTATATTACATGGTTTTAATTTTAATTAGGTTACTTAGAATTAAGTCAAATTATTAAATATATAACCTTAGTGATAATCGTTTTTGTTAATCGGTGGATTTGATTACAAAGAACATGTTTTTTATTATAACTTAATACCATTTGTACAAAAGGAATGCATAAAAAAATAGGATATAATTCATATATAAAAATATGGTTAAACCATAACACAAATGGTTTAATGACCAGAATTAAATATAATAATAGAAATAAATAAACCTTTGTCCTTGAATGTGCTAAATTTGCACATCTCAAATGGTTATTTAATTTCTTTCAAATAAAAGAGTTGGGAAAAGAGAGAAGATAATGAAATATACCATTAGTATGAAAAATTTCCAGTATAAGTATTTTACTAGATTTATCATACTATTAGGTTAAAGGGAGGTGAGGAAAGAAATAAAAAGAAAATAACTTTTAAAAAAAAGAAGAAATTGGGAAGAGGAATTTACCTCTTGAGACTTTATCCTTTAAGAACCTCTTAAGTGGAGAGGTCTAGGTACTTTGTAAAGTATAGGAGCTTTTGGAATTGGGGGAGGAGCTTGGGGAGGGATTTGGGCAGAATATTGGCAAGGAAATAGGCTTGAGAGGAGTGAAGGGAAGGGTGAGTGAAGGGGGGGGTTGTAGTGGAGGAGAAGAGGTATTTCATTATATTATAATCATTAATTTATTATTTCTTCACAAGAAAAGGAATAGTAATTATTCCATGACAAAGAGTAGTAAATGATTCATGCGAATTCGAACCAAGGGTGGTGACATCATCCATGATGCTGGGAATAGTCTATTTAGCTTATAATGTATATATACGATAAATTACCGTATTTTACTATTCATAAAAATCCATGTATTTCAGAAAAATATCAAAAAATCACCCTAACCATTTTTCGATGTGTAGAATCCAAAAATAAATTCCATTTTTCAAAAATAATTTTCTAATTATGATTATTTTAATATTTAATTAAAATCACAATTTATTATCAAAAAATAGTTTTAAAATATTCATTAACTTATTCTAAAATATAGGTATATCATACTTTCAACCTGAATAACATTTATATATTATCATATGTAAGGTTACTATTCATTAGGGTATATCACTATTCATAAGGGTATGTTACTATTCATCATGGTAGGTTATTGTTCACCAAAAATTAAGTTTTTCTTATCGGACTCCAAATAACTTACTAATTACAACCGTGTATGCCAGATTTTTGAAATTCTAAACATAGAAGTGACAAAAATATTTATAAAAGTTACCTAGCACTTAGTAGTACATTATGTTGTGTTTTCATGTGATTTTATGATATACTTATGAGAAGAGAATTTCCATTGAAAAACATTGGGTCGTTACAGGTAAGTTCTGGGATAGTGATGGATTCATGGGGTAGATCAACTAACATCACCCGAGTGGTAATTTGCACTAAAGTTAACTTCTCCAATAGATGATTTTGTTCAAGATTCACTTATTAAAGCTCAACTTGGGCTTGGTCATGGGAAAAACTGAGTGACGCTACCGCCCTCCCAAGTTCTGAAAAACAAGATTCATTCAGCATGACTCTACTAGTTGAGGCCATCATTTCTCCATTCTGTATTAATAATATTTTATCATTTTTACTTATAAACACTAATTATAATTTTAAAATTATTTCTAAGAGTATAGTTTCCAACAGTCATGTAAACCAACAGTCATATAGTGGTTGAATCCTGAAGGTTACATTTAAATTTACTCACTTAATTATTTAATATATATAGTTATTTTTGCGTAGAAAATAATATAATACACATTTTATTAGGAAACAAATATCATTCAAAAAGTTTGGGTCATCACAGTGTAGTTATGAAAACATCATCTGCCCATGTACTCAGCTACATAGCCGAATACCAATGCATGATGTGTACACCTAGTACAAGATGTTTACTTCCAAAAAATTCATCTTCCCCAAATGGGAATAATAGTTGGAATTTTTTCTAGATCTATACTTCACGTGATCGAGGTTTCTAAAAGGAAACCCCTTGTGAACAACCTGAAACCACCATTTTATCCACAATAGTTATAGATGTACCCTTAGGGGGTCATAACCAGTCATAATAGTTCTATAAAACAAAGAAAAAGAAAATATAATTGTATATATAGAATAAATTTAAATAATACCCTACCTTTGGATGGAATCCACAAATGTTTCATACCAATTTACGCTCCATAGCAGCTGTCTGATGATCCGACTGCTCTCGAGCTTCACGATGACACCAACCTTATTACATCTCTAACAATATCTCCTGATTTTCTCTCTCGATCCCATGAATAGGAATACCATAGGGGTATTATGAATGAATATAGGGAGGGTAAAAGAAATAAAAGAGGAAAAAAGAAATAGAAAGGAAAATAAAAATAAAAGGGACTCGAGCTCGGGCCCAAACCCTACCCTGAGGCCTGATATGAATTTATGATTCAAATAAAAAAACCCCACATTATAGACTAGATAGAGGATATAAAATCTAAATATTATTCTATTTTCAAAAAATATATCAAAATTAATTCATGTAGATAAATGAATATTTAATTAATTAAGTATTAAATATTAATTATTCAACAAAAATTTGAGTGACTCAAATTTACATTGAATTCAAATGATAGGTTAAATAACCTATTTACAAACTAAAATAGTGGTCATAAAAAATATCCAAGATCACTTTGTTTGGGAAATGACCATTTTTCCCTTCCTGAGCATTCAAAAATATTCAAATTTCTAAATAAATTCACAGTTTATAAAAACACAGATCATTAAAATTGTCCACCTGAGATGAGTATTAATATTATATTATCCACTTGCATATGGAAGAAGATGGTATATAATAAATCTAGAGTTGGTGATACCTAGTTCAACATGTAATGTAATTTTTACCATTGGATTGGTGATGGACTATTCCCACAGTTTGACTATGATTGTTATGCATAATTCACCTAGTATACTCTAGGGTTATGGATCGTTAATCTTAATTTTGATATAAGTTGTAATAGATTATTCATCCTAGAGGTGTGTTCAAAATAGGGGTTTATCACATCATTCTAAAAAATTTCAAACAAGGTATGCTCACACATGGTCTACATATTGATCATTCTATGAGGTGAAACATTATTTATTTATTTCCATATTGGTATTCTAAATCAGGAATGCATATATATTACTAGAATTTATTAGGGAAACCATTGGTTGTAGCCAACTGAGTTATATTCACACCTTTCTTGGGCATTGGGGTACCTGAGAGAACTTCCTATTTAATATCCCTGGTTAGGGAAATGACCCTCTTACTTCAAATTGTTAATATGGTATACAAAGTTATTTTTTAGAGATAGGGCCAGTCTAGGAATCATGGGGATAGTTTTGTTTATGTTTCATTTAATTTTTCTAAATTTTGGTTCCATTTTTCTATAATAAACCCATAGAGATAATTTTATGCTTGATATTTCACATTACATGCAAAATAAATTATTTTGATGTATTATCATGGATGATATTTAGTTAAAGTAGGTATTCAACTATGAAATGCATTTTTATAATATTATTATATTTTGATTATTAATTCTTGACATTTATTTTGTTGTGTTTTTTGGTTATCTATATCTGAGGGTATAGTTTCCCAACTTTTATATGTCAATCCTCACTAGTAGTAAACATCATATAGAATATGGGAAATCATATTTGAGGTGTGTAGTGAGCCAGTTTGGCCATGGTGGAAGTGAACCATATTAGAGATGTTAAACTACCAATAGAAAATTCTTCCCTAGAATACCATCCCCTTTCACCTTCCCTCATCTATGATATGAAAATAATGTGTATTTATTTTGATACATGTTTTCTTCATCTTTTTTAGTAAATTTTGATTTTTTTTCAAAATATTCCTTTTATAGAATATTATTGATTCTCGATCATTAGGTCTTAGAATATAATCCTATTAATTATTTTTTTGGGAAATTTATATTTTTGGTGCTTAATTTATGGATATTCTTTGTTTCTAATTTAAATATATTTTTTGAAAAAAATATAATATAATTATTTGGAAATTGAAAAATTATTAAAAAATATTTAATTTGTAGAAGTCTCTGTATTGTGTTTTCATGAGTTGATTTCATTAGAGTTATGTCTATTTCATAAGGGTCATTTTAAAGTAATAAGGAAGTAATGAAGAAAGGGAATAATTTTATAAGGCTAATCTAAAATCACATAAGGGTCATTCTTTTTAGGCATAGAATATTTTATAATTACAAATTTTATAAGAGTCATAATAATCACTTTAGATTCATTTATCAAGGATCACCAATTTTGTAATGGTAATTTTTAGTAGTAAAGGAAGAATTTGATAAAGTAATTATTTCGAAGTGTAAAATTAAACCATGTGAGGTCAATTTCTATTTTATAATGATAATTTCTATTTAATAAGTGTAACATTTTCTTATAATAATTTTGCACTTTTTAAAAATTTAAGGGTCATATGAAGTTGTAAATGTTAAAACCTAATTCCATGTGGAACCATAACTGTTCCCTACTAAAAATCAAAGTATAGGATTTAGATCCTAATGAAGCTGATTTCATGGTAATCCTGTAAATATTAATAGAGAAACTTTGATGGTCAAATCAATAATCATTTGGGGGACTTAAATTTAAGAGGGAGGTTTACTTGAGTCACTTGAATGAGATAATGAATAGTGATGGGTGTCATGTAGAGGCTGGGTATATAAAGCTTGGAGTTATTGATTATGAAAAAATTTATTGGGTAACCCTTAATATTCACTACTAACTTAATTAATGGGAGAATCTATCATAAAATCATAGTCATGAAAAATTTGATTTGGAAGGCTCAAATGAGAGGAGTGGTCCAGAGGAAGATGGAGCTTATAAAGATGGTCAATCTCCATGAAGAATATTTCTTTATCCCATTTTATTTTTTCTTTTATTTCTACTAATTTTTATACAGATGTTTTTTTACTTTGTGGAATTTAAAATTATGGTCAGTTAAAATTTTATAAGGGAAAAATATTTCAATGATCATCTTATTTTACTGAATTATTATGTTAATTTTTGAGCTAGGACATTTTTCTTATTTAATTTCCTTAGTAGTAAAATTTTCACATTTTTTCAAGATTTAATGAATGTTGGTCTTGATTAAAAACTCGTAAACTATTAAGAAATATTTTTTCAAAACCATATGACTTGAGTGTAGTCTAAGTCCAAAAATCCCTTATTTTAATGATTCAAAATCATGTTTCTTATGTTTACAATGAATTATGTGTTTTGTGTTAGTAATGTGTTTCTATGGAAAAATATGAATTGATAAGCATGGAAGCTACCACATGTTTTATAAAATGACCCCATGAAGAAAGAATACGTACAATTTGAAGAGAATGTGATAGTTAGATAACATTAATTTAGTCTTTCAAGTTACCCTAAGAGGGTTTGATTGAACGCATGTTAGGACAAGCGACCATATTACCATTATGGTGGCCATGTTGAAATTTTATCTTAGTGTTAGATAGACCTTATAATGATGTAGATGGACCACAAAAATTATTTCAAAATACTGTGCCAGTCAACCAAAATATTTCAAAATGTTACCATTATAAAATGAAGGAATTGAAGTGACAAAATGAGGATATTTCAAGTGACCAAAAGAAATAATACAATTAGAAACATATTAAGATCAAGAAACCATTGAATAAGCTTTAACTAACCATTTCCAACTTAAGATTACTCTAATTGATGAAGCTACTAAACTAAAAAACTCATCTACTGCATAATATAGTAAATCTACCATAAGGTGAATTTTTATTTACTATAAGTGACAAAGATTCCATGGATAAAGTTAAATTTCTAAAAACTAGCTTTATAATTTAATGATATTTGTCAGAGCTGTAAGGATCTATCATTCCAAGGATGTTCTTTTGTCAACAAATAATTTTTGATGAAGTATATTCAAATAAAATTAATCCCCATTATGAAAATCAATGGTGTATTCGTGATATTTTCTTTAATTCTCATTCACCTGTGATACTATTTTTTCTAGAAAAGAAATTGAAACCACTTTGAATAAGGAAAAAATTACACAAAAAATATCTCCAGATCTAACTAGATAATCAGACAAGGATTAAAACCATACTGGTCAACCAGAATTCAATCAAAGTTTAAGAAGAATTAATCTTCACATAATTTATTCACTATCTATATTTTCTTTACATATTCAGTTGTGATTTTTATTTTCTATATTTTCATTCATGAAATATACTGTATTGTGTTAAAGAGTAATCTAATAATTCTTTATCTTATTTATTCACATATGTTATCCAACATATAACTGTAGAAGATAATTTTTATATCCTAGACTACCATGTGAGCATTCAATTTTTGTAAAACCATGATACATGGTGTGAATCTATTTATTAAGTTTTAATAAACATACTTGGTAGCATCTTACTATTAAATGGAGAGGAATATCCTATAACTTGCAGCAAAGATCTTTTTCATTTCAATTTTGTGTGTTATTTTTCTTTAACTTCTTATTTTTAACATTACTCTAAAATCCTTTTATAACTATTGATTTTAACTAGGTTGTTTTAAAACAATGTTTAGAAAAATATACTATGATATTTTACATTTACAAGTGATATACATATTTATATATATATTTTTTTGATATAAGCAGAATATTTTCAAAGGTTAAATTATTTTAGTTGTTTTAACTAGTCTTTGTTCAATACTTTGATAAAGTATTTTATAGAATCTAATTATTTATACCCACAATATTTATAAATTAGGTCTATATTTTGAATTTATGGGATTTAAAATTATAATATTTAAAATAGAATGTTTTACCATGGAAGCACAATTCACCCCCCTCTCAAGCATTCCATTGAAACCAACATTTTTTACCTATTCACCATTTAATATCTCATTTTTAGGATCTATATTATTACTATTATTATTTTATGTTTTTAACTTAATCATGTATTTGGGTAAGGATTTATTATTTATGTTTAATTGATAACATTCTTTTATGGTTGTTAAACATAAAGGTTATACTACCAATGAAACACTTTATTTTAATAGAACTAATTATTCTCAATGGAAAATTAAAATGAAAATCGAATTAGAAATTATGGGATTTGATATTTCCTGAACTATAGAGGATAAATATGAAAAACCAAATACTACTAAAAATTAATGGTTGGTTCCAATTAAAACATCTTATGGTTGTAATTTTAAATCTAGGAATACATTATTTTTTTTGCCTCAGGGTAGGTTAAATTGAATAGAATATCATTATATTATAATAATTTCGAAATTTGGGACACTTTATCTATTTTTTCTAATGGAATTTACAATGTTAAATATATGAGACCACATAAATCAATATTTAGCTGTAGTTTTTTAGTGGTGGTTTAAGAAACCACCACAAAAAAGTCAAAATTTAACGATGGTTTTTTTAAAACCCACCTCTAAATTTTTTTAAACTGATGAAACTTATTTCCTCCCCCCCCAAACTTGAAACCCCTACCCCTATTCCCCCAACCCTATAAAACCATACCTCCCACCGGCCACTTCTCCATGTCGCCTTTGACTGCCCTATCCCCACCGAACTCGATACCCCACCCCCTCTTCCCCCAACTCCATCAAATCCTAGCTCCATCACAATGAACTCCTTCTCCCCATCTCACCATCCCTATTATCCCCCTCATCACTGAGTACCTTCTCAATCACTATACCCTGTATACCCTACTCCACCATCATCCCCTTCCCGCCCCTTCGCAGTGGCCCCTTCTCCCCCTCAGGTGTTTTTTTCTTCTTCTTCCCTTGTATTAAAAACCCTGGTGTTGAAACCCTATAGTTTCTTATTGTCTAGTGAGAACCCTTATTTTCCCTATTTTAATTTATCCACATACTCAATTAATTTTAATTATATTATGTATATTCTTATTTCATTTTCAATATATATATATTTAATATTTAGCATATTCAGTATATATAAATTACAAATATGAATATAGCATATTCAGTATTTTCATATTAAATATTTAGTATATACATATTGAGTATTCATAATATAGAAATTTCATATTAGGTAGATACATATTAAATATGAATGTATATCATATTTCATATTACAAAATCTATTTATGCATATTCTGGATTACTTATTTTATATTTTATATATGAAAATGTGATATATCTTGTATATAAACATTGTATATCTTGTATATGCACATTGTATATATGCTATATGGATATTTCATATATTATTTCATAGTGCTTTCATGCCAGGTGGTTTGGTTATCCATGTTGTATGGATCTTTATCTATGGTTAAATTTCAATTTCAATACTCTTTAATTACTTTGAATTTTCTTATTTAATAGTATGGATTTAGTCCTAGACCTTACTCTGTTTTTCTGCATTTAAAACATTTATTTTTTATTATAGGAGAAAAATCATTCAACTGCCTCAGTAGTGGTGGGGATGGTTTTTCTCTTAACGTTGCTTGCTTCTCAGACTCCATTCCAAGGATATGACTTCTTGACATACAAGGTACCAAAATTTTACCATTTTAATTCTCAACATTTGTATGTTAAATATAGTTTTTACCTCCTAAAAAATGAACAAATTTCCTGCCTTCCTTCCAATCCATTTTTTTGGCCCTTAGTTAATTATTATTAAAAATTTAGTTATTAATTTCTTCACTCAAACATTCATGTTATTCTTCCTTAAGAAAAGGTTATTTTTTAATTCTTCCTTATCGGTTTCTATAAAATTCAATGGCCTACATGATTTTATTTCTTATGTAAATGTTTATAAATAATTTTTTCCCATCCCACAAATTCTAATTTATTACACAGGGCATAAGGATGAGGTAAAATAATTATGGAATCTTGTTTTAGCTACAGGGTTCTATCCAAGAACAATACTAATGTATTTCTTGATATCTTTGATTTGGTGTGTCCATTTGGAAGGAACAATATTTGGTTTTTTATTTATGGGACATTCCATATTATCTAAAACTCTAAATGCAAAATGTCATGAAAAAATAAGTAATGAAATATTTTCTATAAATCAAGTGTTTATGGGTTGGTTATGTTTAGGTCATTAAACAATATTCAATGGGACCAGTTGTGATCTCTATCAAACTCTTTTATCTCTGTATCTATTTACACTAAATACATCAAATAAATAAGATCATTTTAATTCGATCAATTTCACCATGACATTGAGTAAACATGGGAAATAATGTATGTCAATATCATATAACTAGTCATAAATTATTCACTCTTCATTTAAAAATTATTATATTGAGTATTACATCACATTTCATTTACCCAAATTTAATATAAAATAATATATCCCCCTCCTAATGGATGAGTATATCATTTATCATATATTGGATTTTTTATATAGTTCCTCATCTAATATCAATAAAGGGACCACATGACATTCTAATCATATGATAGGATAAATCCCAAATTGATTTTTCTCTATCCAATGGCATGATCGACAACATACCCAACTATTCAATTAATATCAAGGATAAAATGACTTCATTGGAAATGAATCAAGTTAAAAAGGTTTTCATGTATGGTATCACTCCAACATTTTTATGTAAAAATTAAAAAAATATTAATCATAGATGAAACTCATTTTGTCCCCATATTCTAATCATGTGTATTATATAATCCAATAAAACAAAAACCATGTGTCGCATCTCTTGTTGTTTAAAAAATCCATGATAATAAAAAACAACTCTTAACACATTAGAGAAATAAGATTATAACACACATCCTTTATTTAGATACACATGATCTCAATAACATGAAATATCAAGAAAATTGGGTTGCCATAGGGTGACATATGTCCATTATGATCTTTCAATAAACATTTAGATACGTTCCTTCTATAAAGGAATCAAATATGTTTCCTTACTATCTATCGTGATTAGTAAACTAAATTTAAAATTGTATTTATTGAGAAACTTCATCTCAAACATTCTAGAAAAAATTTCCTTTAACTCTTTTATTGAATCCATATTCAATTCCACCAATTTTATATCATATATATTCAAGGGAAATTTGACACAACATATTAAAATAATCTTTTTGGGAATGTAGTGAATTTGTTAGGTTATTTTAAAACCACTCTATTTGGACTGAGTTCTACTATCTTTAAATAAGAAAAAAATATAATGTGACATATATAAATATAATATCTTAGATCACAACTAGAAATACTATCCATGATTGATTTACTTTCTTTACTTTGACTTTTTAGTACTTGAATCTTATTATAACTACTTGGGTTGTTTTTTTTTCACTTCCATTTATGTCCTTTCCTACTTTGTGATACTTATGATATTTACTTTTTTTAATAAAGTGTAGGCGCATTGTGATATGGATAAAAGCTAGATCACATTATGAAGGAACACACATCAGTATGCTAAGGGTTTGTAGGAGTTTTTAGATTTTTCAATTTCCAATCGATCTGTTGATGGGAGAATAATATGTCCATGTCCTAAATGTAAATTTTGAAGATGTATAAGGAGATATGATGTTTATGAACACTTTATATTAAATAAATTCCCTACTCAATATTTGTGTTGGATTTGGTACGGAGAATAAAATGTTATAGAAAGATCGAGAACTAATGTAAATATATAGAATGAGCTCCCAACTTTGTCGACAATGTTCAATGAAATGAAAAAAATAATGCATTCGACATTAGATGACATCAACATCAACATCAAAACATATCAGGACAACCGATTGAGGGTGCTACAAATAACAAGTTCATAAGTGATGTTTTTAGACTATAGGACAACCAGATAAAGATTGTAACATATCATTGGATCCTCCTCTTGAATATGTGGAGACAAATGTAAGAGAAAACTCCAATGAGTAGACAAATGCGTTTCATGGTATCGTTTATGATGGATATCAATAGTTTTATAGTGTATGTTTGAAATATTCAAAACTTTCTTTTTGGCTGAAGTTGTACCATATCAAATGCCAATGTGGAATTAAAAATAAGGTGATATCCATGATATTGGAATTTTTGTGTGATTCATTTTTGGTATAAATGATCTATGAGTATTTTTATGACATGAAATAAGTTGTTAAAAATATTTTTCTGAATTATACAAAAATACACCCTTGTCCCAATGATTGTATGCTTTATTGGGGAGAGGATTCAAGAAGACTGGATTGAAAAAATGTTATTCTTCAATATAGAAGTCAATGGGTGATATTGAGATTTTGAATTAATAAAATACCATGATGAAGAAGAAAATGAACAAACTTTAAAATGTTATAAATTACTTTCCTTTAAATCCTCAATTGAAAATATTATTCATTTCATTAAAAACTGCCAAACACATGAAGATGAATTCTATAGGTAATGACAATGATGGTTTAATGAGACATCCAAAATATTAACAATCATGAAATAAATTTTATTCATTACATCCATGTTTATCATCAGATCCTGGGAATGTTTTATGGGGATTATATTATCGTGGATTCAATCCATTAGGGACTTTGAGCATTAGTTATACCATTTGGCCGGTTTTTTGATCCCTTACAATATGCCTCCATGGATGTGTATGAAAAAAATATCTTTTATCATTTCAATGATTATTTATTGAAAAAAAATTACTGGAAATGATATTGATGTATACTTATACCCTTTAATTGAAGAATTACAAGATTTATGTAGAAATGATGTTGTTACATATGATGTGTCTTCTATAACACTGTTCAAAATTCCAACTTCTCTAATGTAGACTATTAGTGACTTCCCGGGATTTGGGAATATAGCTGGTTGGAACACTTACATGAGTTTGGATTTTCCTATTTGTAACTTTGATTTTTAGCCCGAATGACTACCTAACTATATAAAATGATGTTTCTTATCACATCAAAGATTTATTGATGCATCTCATATATTTTCTTTGAACAAGTCACAATTCAATGGTTTTATTGATCATAAACCCCTTCAAAAGTTGTAAATAGGTTCTAAAATATTAGAACAACTTGAAAATGTTGAAAAATAATTTATAAAGGTGCATCATTGAAATGATAGTGGGAAGTGAGTTTAAAGTGAATCATCAAGTGAAATTGAAACCTAATAATGGAAGAAAAAAATTATATTCTTCAAACTTCCATTTGGGGAATTTAATTTGTTGTTGCATAATATTTATGTGATGCATATTAAAAATAATTTTTGTGAAAATTTTATCTTCACATGGATTAATGATCTTGGAAAATCAATGCATCATCTTAATTCTCAGAAATATTTTCAATAATTGAACATAAAGTGTGATCTCTGGCTAGATGAGAATGGAAAGTAAGCTCTGGAAAAATTTTCAATGAAAAATAGGTATAAACATACATTCCCTAAAATTGTAAAACATGTGAAAATATATGATGGGTATTCAAGTAACATCTCAAAGTGTGTTGACATAAATATTCATTGGTTATATGGATTGAATAGTCATAATTCACATATTTTGTAATAGTAGTTACTACAATTGGCATTGTGTATATTATTAACTGAAAAGGTTATTATTATTACACTCAAATTATAAACATTCTTTATAAAAATATGTGAGAAAAATATAAAACAAATTGAGCTTGAAAATCTTCAAGAGATATTTTTTTGACACTGTTCAATGTAGATAATCTTTCTTTTGTTACTTTTTACTATCATGATGCATTTAACTATGAATTTTGTTGAGGAAGGTAAATTAAGTGGACTCATACATTATAAATGGATGTATCCAATTGATATTTAACATATTTATATGTTTTTAATATATGAAAACAAATCTTGACACTTCATTAAATACAAAATAATGTTTTTTATTTTATTTCAAAGATATATTGGGCATTTGAAACATATGTGAAAAAGAATGCTCAACCTAAAGGATCTATTTATAAAGGATATTTGGAAGTGGAGTGTCTTAATTTTTTTTCTAGATACTATGATGATATTGATACATGATTCGATCAGGTTGTAAGTGTTGAAGACACATTGAATCAATCTCAACAACACGAGAAATCAAAAATAATTCCTGATATTGGCCAATTAGTTGGGAGAAGCTCAAATGTTACACTAAAAGAAATGGAATTATCAAAAGAATATTGATATTTGCTACTGAATAGTGAAATTGAAGATCCATTGGTTAAAAAGTTTAGGATACAAGCAAAGAGATGAATTAGAGGTCGAAAACAAAATGAGAAATATGTAACACAAGATGTTAATAAAGAGATTGTAGAATTGTTTTCACGGCGTGTTAATTCATAAATATTCCAATAAATATATATTAGGTTGAAACATATATTTTTTAAATGTGATAATGTGTATTATGTTTTTAATATCATGAATACTAATACCCGATCTAATTTGTCAAAATATTTGAAGTTTCTTTCTCAAGGTCATCTAAAACCGTCTAGAAAGTTCAACACTTACAATGTGAATGGATTTCAATTTCATACAGTCAATCAGGAATAGGATTTGAAAACATATAATAATGTTCTATTTATCTTTTACAAAGTTGGAAATATTGAAATTTGTCTAATATTATTTAATTAATCTAGCACAATAATTTTTTAGTCGTTTTATTCAAATGCAATCAGGTCACTGTTATCATCGGTGTTAAAATCGATTCCTTAGAATTTACTTATATAGAATTTTCTAACTTGATGGATGATGGTAACCATAAATTACATGATACATATATCTTATCATTGCAAGTGAAAATGGTATATTATGTGGAAGATGTCGTGGAAGAAGGGTGGAGTGTAGTTTCTCACGTAAAACAAAGAGACTTGTATGATATGGGTGATGAAGTGGAAGATTTGACCTCTAACATTGAATAACTTCAATTATAAGAATTAAACTTATTTTTACATCATAATATTGAAAATATTAATCTTGAAAGGTTGGATTAAGTAGATTATGTAATGACCTAGCTGGAAAATTACATGATTGAGTGAGAAAATGATTGTATGTGCAATCATTCATTCATTTATCAACCAATTATGTCATTTTTGTATTCATTCATTATCAAAGTTATGTATATTTTTTTGTCAGTACTGTTTATCTATTATCATTTCTAACTTCTATTATTCATGATTTTTTTTGAAATATATGTTTTGAAGTTAATTTTATTTGATTAAATGACTATAATTCCAAGGATAAAGCATTATGTTGATATAAGTTGACCCTCAGTCAATATTCCCTTGACAATACCTACAAACGATGATCCATATGTCTCCCTCCCTATAGTATCTGAAACACCATCCACTTTCCCCCTACACCGTCTCTCACACTCTCCGTCAGTGTCCAATCAACTGCTCATCTGAAACCTCCCCATTCAGCACCCTCAATAGTAAGGCAACAAGCCCCCACTCTTGGTTCATCATGGGAATATTGGAGGGTGACTGTTATAGGTAAAATTTTAATATGAATAATGTTATTTCCCTTTTTTGTACTACTAACTATATTTTCATGAAGTATGGAAACAATGTTTCTATGGAGAACAATATGAAAAGTTCAGATGTTTGGAATCTGAATAAACTAAAGATAGTTGTCCGATTTGATAACTATGGGGTCCCTATAGATGACACTAATATATTATTTGGACATATTCTAGGCCTGTTGGTGGAAGAGCTGGTTACCCTTATGAATACGTATGATGATTGGAGGAATATTCCTTCATATTGAAAAAATAAAGTTTTTTATTTTTAAATAAAGGTAATTTTGTTGCATTATAGTGTAATTATATGTCATTATGTTATTAAATTCTAATATTTATAAAATGAATCTCTTTGTATAGATTGTTTTCCACTTTCCCATTGCTGATGTTATAGAACGAAATTGGACATTGTAAAATTGGGCAAGAAATGAAAATATTTTAAATGAAGATTAAGGAACGAATATAGTGATACTTCATTGAGAACATAATAACTGTATAATAAGGTACCCAATGGGGTACCTACAGAGCAATGAAATATTTTTATTGATATCTATCATGATAAGAATAATATGGTATTTAAATATATATTGTTATATTAATATCATTTTACATATATATATGCATATCAAAAGGATATGACATTTCATACATTACAATTAAGTTACATTTTACTTATTTTTGGACGTTTCGAGGAAGAATTCATTGAGTTGGGATAAGAAAATCATCCCTCACATAGTAGGGTCAATGATATTTTTATAAGATGACCTAATATGGTAATATTTTCATTAGTTTATATATTTATAAGAAAATTTTATCTATTCCATATTTTAAATTGTAGATTTATGTTTTTTAATGCAATCTTAAAATTTAGGGCACCAGGCCTATGGAACAGAACTACGGTTGGATGTTCATAAAAAATCTAATGTTAGTTATGTTAATGATATTTCCAGAGAAGTTGCCGTATGGATTCATTTTTCATTATAATAACTTATTATTAATTGTCACTATGTTAATAAATATTACTTCAAAAATGAATGGTATTAGATTTATATGTAAAAATTAAAGAAAAATGGTATGTAAATCCTATGCAGTCCTACTCAGTCTCACAGGATGACCTAGTCGGTAAATTCCTTGTGAAAGAGCATCTTGGTTGAGTGCACATGATGAGTTTGAGACCATTACCATCTATGGTCTTTGATAGGACCTCGGGGATCATAGCTAGATCTACTCTTGGTTATAGTCACTTCCTAACCTAAGATACTAAGAGAGAGAGAGAGAGAGTCTGTTTCTATGAAAAGAAAAAATTATGGAACAAGGGACTTAGATATACACTTTGTCAAAGGAGATAACTTATTTATATCATAATACTTCCGGATATATCTACGGTGATATTGTATCGATTACTTGTAGTGAGCAGGTAAATCACAAAACAAATAAATCATTTAGTTCCAAAAGTTTTATTGGTTTTTTTAAATATAAATATATAATGCTGTTTAATTTTCAATATTATTATATTAAAAGTGATGGTAAATGGAAGTAGAGATGGATATGGAGTGGGTGATGAGAAGATTTCATCGGGTAGTGTTTTGTGGTCATTTTGTTATCTTGGACAAATATAGAATGAGAGGGTTTATTGATGTTTCATTTGTGACACATAGATGAAACCATGTATGGTTGGATGTAAATTAATATAATTTTTTGTTAATTCCATATTTTCTATATATGTGTGATTTTTTGGGCTTCTAATAGTTACTTTTTGTTGTTATGATAGGTGATACACCTATTCTGTATTTATTGTTTTGAGGGTAGTTCTGGTTCTATCGAATCTGTGGTTGGTTTTTTTGTAATTCAATATTTAGTGGTGGTTCAAACCTTTGCTAAATATAGAATATTTTTATTCATGGTGGTTATAACCCCCACTATAAGATTATTGGTTTTTTAGCGATTAAAAATACCACAAAATATGAAACATTATTATTTAGCGGTGATTTTCATTGTTTTAGTAGTGGTTTTGTGGTGGAAACTTTTCTGGGATTTTGTGGCAGTTTTAACTATTGCTAAATCCTTGTTATTTTTTAGTGAACCACTGATAAAATATAAAAAACAACCACTAAATACACTTTCTAAAAAATTTACTAGAAAACAATACTAAATGGAAGAAATGTCTGTGTATTGTATGCCGACACCAGCTTCTGTGGTGGTTTTTTAAAACTATCATAGAACCATGTGGCGGTGGTTTAAACCACCTCAAAATAAAAAAATCTCCACTAATTGGTTATTTTCTTGTAGTGTGATATTACAAAAATATACCATCCATAATTATTATTTAAAAATAAAACTCGTTGATTTCATTTATTAAATGTATTTAGAATTTAATGTAATCATCAACAATATAAAGGAACGTGAAAAATGATGGATAATAAACAAAAAGTTCTAAGATCCCTAAGATACTTACCCGAGAGGTGGGGAAGAACTACATTTTCTATTAGATAATCATTTAATATCAGTATGCTGCTAGAAAAAAATTAATTGGAATGAATATGGTGCATTGAGAGGAATTAAAGGCATACAATTGATATTTTAAAATTAAGAATAATATTTTTGACTTTAAGACATCTGACTATATTTCCAAGGAGGCAATCAAATATGATTTAAGTGAAAATTAATATAATATGGAATGTGATAATGAAATAGATTATATAGATAGAAAATTAAAAAAATATAAAATATAATAAATTATTTATAAAGACTAATTATAATGGAAAATATAAAAAAATGAACTTAGAAGAAGGGTAGGAAGAAAAATGGCTCTTTTAGAGAAATGACCTGATATGATTTTAAGAGGGAATGAAATATTAAAGTTGAAAATCTTAAGATGAAGTATTAGAAGTAGTATGTTGATAGATAGAATAAAAAAAATAAAGTGATTAACGAAACCCAGAGTTCACTTGAGGACAACTCTAGTGATTCTGATTCTGATAGAAAAGGCCTAAGTGAGAAAATAAAATTTTCACTTATAGAAACTATATATGAGTTACAAAATACAACTATTATTTCCAATTTTTATGATGATTATAGTGTTTTAGATGAATATCAAATGACAAATGAAGAACTAATAGAATATTTATCTATGCCAAAAGACACCATGAATGAACTTAAAGATAAATATAATAATTTAAAAAGGTTCATGATTTATCTTCCAATACTATGAATAAACTTTTTATTTATGTATAAAACAATTACAATCTATTGAAATAAAATATATATCCAGAATTTTAAAATGTGAAAGTAAGAAAATATTTAAAAAAAATTACAAAATGGACTAACATTTTGAATATGGTATTTGGAATTCATAAACAATGAAAACTTAATATTAGAATCATATATATATATATATATATTGAAATTAATTGCAACTATATAAGAACAATTTTTTCTAAGTTAAAATAATAATCCATTAATATATAAAAATAAAGGCACTTCTAGCTTTGAAAATATTGTTCATTATGTTATTCCTAATATTTTTTTTTTTTCTAAATCTATTAATTCTACAGTGAACAAGTCTACAAAAAATACTGATTCCTAAGGATTTAATTTCCAACCTTTCTAGAACCAATTAAATATAGTTTTCAATATAATTTATTACTTGTTTTTATATAGGTAATGTGCTTAAATATATCTAGTAAAATTACATGGTATCTAAAAATTGGATGTCCTAGAAATATGATCGATACTACATAATCTTCAATAATTTCATTAAAGTGGATGGAGGAAATTTCACTTTTGATAAAAATGAAAAAGGAAAGACAATAATACAAGGATAAAATGGTAACAATGAAACCATGACTATTTATATATTTCTATTTATCAATCGCTTTAATTATAACCTGATTATTATATCCAAATTATGTGATAGAAACTATAATATTACATTTGAGAATAATGTATGAAAGATTTATGAATCCAAGAATGTTTTAGTGTTTATTAGTTTAATAAATGCAAATGTTTACACTGAAAATGTAGATTCATTATTTTTAAAAAATATTTATTTTTTAAGAGCCTTTTATATAAAATCTTGTTTATGAAATTGAAGATTTATCCACAATAATGTGCGATCTCTTGGGAAGTTGACTAGAAAAGGATTAGACTAGGATCTAACAAAAATTGAATTTATAAAATAAAATGTGTATAGTCCCTATCAAAATATAGAATATAAAAAAGATTATTTAAAAAAAAGAAATTGGTGTACACCTCTCAACCATTAGAATTTATCTACATGGATTTGTTTGGACCATATAGAGTTTCTAGTATAGGTGTAAAATATTATACTTATGTGATTATTGATTATTAGTCTAGATACTCATGGGTATTCTTCCACACTCAAAAAAGTGAAGATATTTTTTATTTTTAGAAAGATGAAAAATCTATATAAAACTTTTATAGGGGTTACCATTAAGATCTTGAGATGTGATCATGGCTATGAATTTAAGAAGAAAGACTTTTAATATTTATGATCACACAATGTTTATAGTAACAATTTCTTGGAACCAAGAACACCACAACAAAATATGTTTATTCAAAAGAGAAATCAAACACTCTAAGAAATTTTTTGAACTATGTTTTTTTGAATATGCCTTACCTTCCTATATTTGTGATACATATTTGAATACAAAATGGTATGTTATTAACAAGGATTTAATTAGACCTATATTGAAATGTAACCACTAGAATATTTGGAATGATAGAAAAAATTAGTGAATTACTTTATAGTTTTGGATGTAATGTATTTATTCTAAATAACCAAGAGAAATTAGAAAAATTTGAATCAAAGAGTTATAAAATAATTTTAATTATTTATTCAACCAGTAGTATGGAATATAGAAATTTTTACTAACAACTAAAAGATTTGGAAGAGTATATTCATTAATAATTTGATGAAACATATCCACATGAACCCAAAACCATTATAAAAAACCTTAAGGACTATATATCTAACATAAATATCAATAATAACTGTAATACCTGTGACCATGATGCTGATTTACGTGATAAATATTCTCGTGAAGACTAACTTGATATTTCTAATCCCAAGTAGGAATTTTGAAAATCAAGTACATTTATTCCTAGAAATGTTAAAATGCATAGATACCATTCTTTATATTATGGTGTAGGTTATCTTGATTGGGGAACTCAAAACAAATAGTATCTTAGAAAATAGGTTGATAATAAAGCCTCATTTTCTTATCTTGATCCTTAGAACATCACAAAAATACTTAATGATGAAGACTTTGTAATGGGAATTCAAGAAAAGTTAAATCAATTTGAAATAATAAATATCTAGAAACTAGATGAAAGACCTAAATAATACCTGACTATTGTAACTAAATGGGTGTATACAAATATGGTTGTTTATTTTATAACAATAATTAGGAAAAAAGATAGATTGGTTGATCATGGTTATAGTCAGGAGGAACATATCAATTATAAAGAAACCTTTTTTTTCAAATACTTATACACATACTCAATGGAATACTACTTGTATATGTAGCACATCATAATTTAAAAATATATCATATGTATTTTTAGAGTGAATTACTCTATGGTTATATTATGGAGGATTTTTATTTAATAAACCCCTAGTATTTTTAAACCATCATTTACCAAAACATGTTATTAAACATCAAAGAGAGCTCCATAGTTTCAAAAAATTTCCTTGAGATTGGTATCATTTGATCAAATATTTTATTATATCAAATGGATTTTCAAAATAAATTTTCATAATATTTTTTTTGATGACATTATTTTTGTTTCATAAACAAATTATTTGTTTGTTGAATTTTAAAAACTTATGAAAAATTAATTTGAAAAGAGTTTAATGGGAGTCTTAAAATTATCCCGTGATTTTTAGAAATGTCACAAACAAGTATGGAATTTTTTTTAATCCAAATTAAGTACACAAAATATTTATAATTTTTTATGGTAGTAGAATAGGAAGAAATACTCAATTGATTATAAACTATAATCTAGAAGTGGATAATACTGAGAAATCAGTTAACTAAACTAATTACATAGGTATAATTGGGATTTTACTTTACTTAAATTATAGTTGGTATGATATAATGGTTAGTGTGTGTATGTGTCCATGTTTTTAATAAAACCACAAAGAATCACATTAATACATTGTAATAATAATTTTAAAATACTTCAAAAATACAACAAATTTTTTTTTATATTACTCTAGGGGACATGAATTTTAGTTAGTTAGTTATTTTGATGCATAATTTGGTGACTCTATGTTATATTGAAAAATAAACACAATAATATGTCATTTTAGGAAAGTATATATTTTCTTGGTGTATTAAAAATCCAAGTTCTGTTTTATTTTCAACTATAGTAGATGAATACAAAGTTGCAGGTAGTTTCATTGCAAAATTTATGTGGATGAGACACACATTAATATATTATTGATATCAATTTTGACATGTACATATAAATTGTGACAATAAAAGGGTGATTAATGTTTCTAAGAATAAATCATAGAATTAAAGGAATAATAAAATTGATAAAAGAAATATCTTTTTGAGAGACTATGTTCAAAAAGTGAAAATCACTCTTGAGTTAAAAGGTACTGAGCATCAGCTCATTGATATTTTCACAAAATCATTTAACATTGAAATATCTAATTGTATCCGATAGAAGTTAGTTATGACTAATTACTCTTGATTGTTATTTTATTTCTTTAAGCTTAATTTCGATGTTTTTTAGTTTTCAAAGGACAAAACTGACAATAAGGATTAAGTGTACTTAAGGATATGTTTGGTAGTAGGACAAGGTACCATGTTGTGGAAAGCTATGAAAAATCTTGGTTTTTCTGTAGGTTTATATACTATAATAAAATAAGATGATGTTAATATTTACTTATGTGGTTCATAAATATACCATTCTATCTCAAGCTATTACAAGGCTCATGATTTGTTAAGACACCATAAGAAATTTTACATGGTCACTCAAGATACAAGTTTATTTGC
This sequence comes from Viscum album, assembly GCA_963277665.1. NCBI lineage: Eukaryota > Viridiplantae > Streptophyta > Magnoliopsida > Santalales > Viscaceae > Viscum > Viscum album. The sequence continues at coordinate 935,864,935 of OY728129.1, read as the reverse complement.
TAAAATTTAAATTTATGTACATTTCCCATGCATTTATATTTAAGGCCATAAATGAATTAATATAAATTTTATAAATTTAAAAATCAAATAACTCTCTGGAAATCATGAAACCATTTCATTTTTGAACGATCATCACCAAGATATTATCTCAAAACTAAATCCATGCCTTTAGATTTTTGAATAATTGTGATGATGGTAAGGATGAATCATACTTTCAAGTTATAATATCCTAAAACACCTCCTACTTGAAAGTGATGTATAGATTGATATACTGCATGTGTCACTCCTTTAAATACACATTATTCTATTGATCCATTGTTCGTAAAATGGAAGTAAATTCGTAATGGTTAAGAATGAGTTAGTCTTTAATTCAAATGTTTATTCCGAAGCAAGGTTGGACAAAATGGTTTAGTAATAACAATATGATATTTTATCCAAATATATTAAAAGAATTTTACTTAAATAGAGAACTATAAATGGGTAAGAATAATTTCCTCACCATGAATTTTATTGATAGAAAAGATTAGTTTTTCAACCAAGATTTGGGAAAAATGTTTAAAGTTACCCCATTAAGTGGATTATGAGGATTACCAAAGTTATGATCCTATATGTCATGAAAAAATAAAGTATAAAAAATATACCTTAGATATTATTATAGACATAACCCCTTTAAGACCTTCAACTATAGTACATAATGGTGAATTCTAGATGTTGGTTGTGGTAATTCAACCTTCAATCTACCAGAGGAAAGTGTATTTTAGTATCTTAATAAACCCAGATATTTTCATACATTATTTAATAGAAAATGGGATACCGTTTAACCAATATAGATATTTTATAATGTATATCGAAGATATATGAAATTCTTATTCCATATTTAATTAATTTTAATTTACCAATTTTATTTTAGATGTATTTTATTACAAAAGTATTATTCCTTAGGGAGAAGAAAACTCAATAGCCTTTGGTGGGATATGTTTAAATCACACTATTTTTAAAAGAATGAGGATAAATTAGAATCCATGGGGGAAAATATAGGTTTTTTATAATAAATATTTATAGGAGAAATTCAATCTAAAGAAAAATCATGGGAGACCTAAGGATAAATAAGGCCCAGGCCAAGAACCATATGAAATTGTAGAATATTCTCATGAGGAAGAACGTACTGATGAAATGCATGAGTCTTATAATTTTTCTGAGTAATTAGTTCCTATTAATAGATTTAAACCGAAATTTATAGTGTATTTGAAAGTTGAATATGAAGAAACTTATAAATAAGAGAGATAATCTCATGAGTCAGTGGATGCTGGAGTTATTATTTGTATCTCTTTTGGATCTATTGAACCTACACTTTGTATACTATACAAGGAAATAAATGTCGATGATGATGAATATTATAAAGTTTCTATGAATAATATTATTGAATTTGATTTAGAGTCTAAGGATGATGAATCACATGAAAAAGAAGGAAGTGAAGAAAGTTATATAGATGATATATCATAGAAGAGTTTTACTCATTCATATGGGGAATATATATAAGGTTTAGTTGTTTAGAGTCTTAGAAGGCACATTGAAATGGAGACATCTATTAAGGTTGTGAAATATAATTTGAATGTTGGTTATGATCATAATTTGTGAATTCAAGATGAAGATAGTGGAACGTCTATCTTTTTCTTATCCAAGGATTCAAAGGGATACCTTACTTATCAATTTGATAATTAATAAAGGATTTAGAATTATTCCACCATACTAGTTATTCATGAAGGTGATATGAATCATACTTGTTAAAAAGTATTTAAAAATATTTTTTCCCTTCTCAAGAAATATTTTTTAAGAATATTTTATGGTGTCTAATTTTAAAGAGATAACCCCTATTTTATAAGAAACTGCTAAAAGTTCTTCACCTCTTGAACTAGATTCACCCCTCCTCCTCATCCCCAATCTTATTACTATATTTATAAATAGGATTTAGGTGAATTAAAACCATAATATATAAATGTTATTAAATAATTATTATTTTATATTTGTTGTTTTTGTTGGATCTTCCATAGAGGAATATATTTCCAAAACATTATTTCTTATTGTATCTAACATTAGAATAAGTTTTTTTTGAAAGTTAATAATTTAAATTAGATAATTCATAGTTTTAAAGGATACTTGGGAGAACTTCCATTAAACTTATTAGACATTATGTTAAAGTATGATCATAACTCCTAGAATTAAATGATTCTATAATCCTCTTCTAATTATTCTTCCCCTCCAATCGTACCTTATAATCATCAAATCAGTGTTCAACTAAATAAAAATTTGTTTAGAAATATTGTTAGAGACACAATAGAAGTTATTTTAGATGGTTTTTTAGATGTAAGTGATATGATTATTTTATGTTTAAGAATCATGATTCTAAAACCCTTGAAGAATTTAGAGGTTATTCTCCATAAGTTGGAAAGGAGAAGAAACCAATCAAAATATAAATTGATCATTATATGGGCATTATCTTCACCAATATGGATTTGAATAACATGATTAAATCATTATCTAGATATATGTGAACGAATCATTTTACTCAAGATTTTAAATCTATGTTTTACAACATGTAGGTGATAACCACTCTTATGGAAATCTTTATGATGAATAAGAGACAATTCTTCCCAATTATGGAGCAAGGATACATATCTTTGAATGAATTAAATTAGTTTATTGAGCCTTATATTTACACTTCTCACATTGTTATTATTTCCCCTTCATCCTTGACTATACCCTTAGTAAAGCTAACTTTTACATTTTGAGTGTATGTATTAGCAAGAACCTATATTCCTCCCTTTGGATTTCCTCCAGTATAGGCTATTCAATATCTTAGAACAATTTTTACTGGAATTTTTATTCCTATTACTTCCTCCTTTCATCCATAACATGCACCCTAACTACCTCTCGACCCTCTTAGGAATAATAAAAAGATAATTTTGATCATAAATCACCTAGGTATAGGGACTCTAATTTGGATTCTAATTTGGGTATTTGTTAGGGCCCCTTTAAATTTTTATCACACTTCTTATATAAATAAAATTTGTACTTTTTTAATTAAAATTATTATTATATTGATTAAATTTATTCCTATTTGGATTTCATTTACTCTTATATTGGTTATATTTTTTGTTTTATTGTTTATATTTTTTCTCAACATGAATAATTTATAATCTTCCATATTTTTTTGTTAATCCCAAATACATCAGAAATCTAATATGGAAGTACTATTTCATAATATTTCAATTATAACAGAGTATAAAATATTTATATTTTTACCAACTTATGAATTACCTAGAAATTTTATCCTACCATGTTTTTTATCATAAAAGGGAGATATTATTGGATTAGTATAAAAATTACTTATTTTAATAATTCTAAATCATGTTGCTTATGTTTCTAATGAATTATGTGTTTTTTGGAAGTAAAGTGATTCATGAAAAAATGTGAAATTTTTTGAAGTGAGAAAGCTATCATACATTATGAAAAGAAACCGTATTAAGATAGATTACCTACCAAATTAATAGACCATGGAAGACAAATAAAATTTATCAATGTGTTAGAGCTTCCACAAGAATAATTTTATCCACCACAAGTTATGATTAGAAAAAACTAGACACGGTCTTTGAGGAAACAATACTACTATTATTTCCATTTTTTTGATAATGATGATGTTTTAAATTAATATCAAATAAATAATCATAAACTACATGAATAATTATGTACATTGGAAGACAACATTAATGAAAATAAAGATAAATAGAAGAGTTTTGAAAAGGGGTATACATTATATTCCAGTAATATGAATGACCAATCTATTGAAAAAAATTATTACAACCCATTAAAAGAAAATTTTGATTTTTTATTGGAAAATGAGAAATAGAGAAAATATTTAAAAAACTTTTAAAAAGGGAACAACACTTTTAATATGATATTAAGTAGTTAGGATCCACCCAAACTCAATATTGTAATTGGATATACTTCTGAATAAAAAAAAGTTTTGTAATAACTATTTTTTTCAAAGTTCAAAGAATAAGACCTTAATTTTTAAACTTAATGACATTTTTATATATGAAAGATATTTTAATTATTTTGAACAAGTGTAGAATTTATTTATATATATTAATTTTATAGTTAATAATTCTATGGAATTAATATGTATTTATAAGGCATTAATTAAAAACCTTTTTGAATTTAAGAAAATATGGGTCCTAAAATCATTTCTTATTTGATTTTGTATAGGTAAAGTGCTTAAAGAACTCTAGTAAAGTATATGGTATCTAAAAATTGGATATATTAGACACATGAATAGAGAATAAGAAAGCTTCAATAATATAATAAAATTGGATAGAGAACATGTTGATTTCTGTGATAAGGGAAAATTTAAAATAATCATCCTTAGGCAAATTTGTAACTCTGAAACTGTTATTATTTATAATGTTTTTTTATTGGCTTGAAATATAATCTGTCTTGTATATCTCAATTATGTGATGATGGACATCATGTTAAATTTTAGAGTAATTCTTTTATTATTTATGTTTTATGAACATTTTTGTGTTTAATGATTTATGAAATGATAATGCTTATGCTGTAAATTTAGATTCATTACTTTCTCAAAAAAAAATTCTTCTCAAGTGACTTTAACTTAGAATCATGGTTATAGAACAGAAGACTAGGTCATTGTAATATACACTATCTAAGTAAGACAACTATAAAAGGATTATTTAACGGTCTACCCAACCTATAAATTCTAAAAGGAAAAGTGTGAAATACCTTTCAAAAGGTAAAGCAGCACAAATTTTTTTAATGAAAAGAAATTGGTGCCTAAACCCAACTATTATAATTGGTTCATAAGAATTTTTTAGGCCTTATAGAGTCTCTATTCTAGTTTTAAGACATTATTATTATGTTATTGTTGATGATTATTGAAGATACACATGGGTATCCTTCCAAGCTAAAAAAATGTAGCTCATTCATTTTTTTTAAAATATGAAATATCTATAGAAAATATTAGTTGAATAATAATTTTGACCTTTTGAATTGATCATGGCTATGAGTTTGAGAATAAATTATTTGAATCTTTATGATTATAACATTTCCATTGTAATAATTTATCTGCAACTAAAAAACCTCAACAAAATGGGGTTATTGAAACAAGAAATAGAACAATCCATGAAATTTCATAGAAAATGCATAGAGAATATGACTCACCTGCCTATAATTGGGATAAATATATGATTATAGTTTATTATGTTATTAATAAGGATATTATTAGACCTATCTCAAAAAATCCCTACAAAATTTGGAATGATATAAGTCCAAAAGTGAATTACTTTAGAGTTTTTGATTGTGAAGTATTAATTCTAAATACCAATGAAAATATCAAAATATTTAGACAAATGAGTTTTGAAGTAATTTTACTAGGCTATTCAACCAATAATAAATCATATAGTCTTATTAACACAAAAATGTTATGTATGTGACTTTTCATATCACATTTGATGAGATATATCTACATGAAACTAAAACTGCTATAGAAAGCATTGAGGATGATATGTCTACTATGAATATCAATGATAAATGTAACAAATTAGACTATACAATTAATTTAATTGATAAATCTACCAACATACACCAACTTTATTTTACTAACATTTAAGAGGACCTGGAAAAAATAATTACATTGCTTTGTAGAACTATAAGGACCCATATATACAATTCTTTAGGTGATATTATAAGTGATATTTATAGGGTAACTCAAACTATAACTTCTCTTAGAAACCAGAAAGAACAATAAGTGTTATTATCTCAATTATAACGTAAGAACATCCCTGAATCAGTTAATGATAAAGGTTGGGTAATGGTATGTAAGAAGAGTTGAAGAAATTTTAAATAAATAAAGTCCATCAACAAGTTGAAATACCCAATGACTACATGACTATTAACATTTAATCAATGTATAGAAATAATGTTTATGAGTCTAGAACTATAGTTTAAAAAATTCTTGATTAGTTATACAATGTTATATTAAATTGGATGGTACTAATAAAGAAGAAACTTTTTTCACCAATAATTATACTTGAATCCATTAGAATACTTCATGAATATTATGAAAATATTAATTTGAAACCATATTATATGGATTTCTACAATTATTTTCTAAATTTTTATATTATTGAGGATATTATTGTTGAACAAACCCCTATATTTTAAAACCCTCATATACCAAATCATGTTTTTAAACATTAAAAATCATAATATTGTTTTAAATAGGTTCTTAGATTTAGTTACGATATGGTCAAATTTTTTCTTATTTAAAGTGTATTTATGAAAAGGAATATATGAACATGATTTATTTTTAGAAAAAATTTAAAATAAATCCTAATATTATAAATTTAATGTGATGAAATTATTTTTTTTCATATAAAAATTATTAGTTTGTTGAAATATAAAAAACTGTGATTTTTTTTAAATGAGTTTAATGGGACAATTAAAATTATTACTTGGTTTTAATATATTTTAAAACGATTATTGAATTGTTTTGAACGAAATTAAATTAACAAAATATTTATAAAAGTGTTTTGGAATTTTCTATACAAAATGAAGTTATATTTCAATGAGTACCAAATGAAAAATAGATTTGGATGATACTAATAAATCAGTTTACCAAACTAATTATAGTGGTATGTTTAGGAGTTTATTTTACTTTAATTCTAGTTGTCTTGATATAATTTTTAGTGCGTTAATGTGTGCATCAAGTGGCCCAAAGGCCTTAATTTTTTATTGATTATGATAATCCACCTTTCAAGGGGTGAGGTGGAACCCTTACAAGGCCTGTAGGAATAAACATTATGTGGCCCGTAGGCCTTAGAAAAATTCATTGCCCGTAGGCTTCAAACATTACATACAACCCAGACTGACTACTTGGAACTACTCCTCCCCAGCATCTTCATCATGAAATCAGCACTCCACCTTCACATGGCTGTTCATCTGGGCTATCCCATGCATGTACATGCTTGTCCCGATGGCAGGTGCCATACCCTCTCATTCTTTAAATCCGTGTAGCTTCTTATGTGGTGAAAACTCTTTGCTCATCCTCCTATAGAGGTTGTTCCTTATAGGTTGTATGGTTTTAATTTTCACTTACGGTGGTTGTATGTTAGATAAAAAAGAAACTATGGAACATGTTTTTTTTAGGGATGTCTCTTGTTTCTTTGTGTAGAAAGAAGAAAAATTTTATTGCACCATCTACTACAAAAGGTGAATATATGGTTTCAGGTAGTTTCTATTATTAAATTCTATAAACTAACTTCATATTACGATATTATGGATATCAATTTCAATATTTCATTATAAATTATGAAAATTTAAGTCGGATTAACATTTATATGACTCATGTATCTTATTCAAAGTCTAAACACAGTGATATATGATGAAAAATTTTGAGAGACCATTTTCAAAAAGTGGATATCAATCTCGAGTTCATAAATACTAAGAATCCCCTCCTTGATTTTAAAAAAAACATTTGAACATTAAAAGATTGAATTATATAAAAAATGAGTAAGTTATGATTAATTAATCTTTATTATTACTTAATTTATTAAATTTTAATTTTTAATTATTCTATTTTCAATGGAAACAACTAAAAATAAGGATTATGTGTTCTTAAGGATAAGTTATGTAGTAGGTCAAGTCTTTATGCTGTGGAAAGCTATTATAAATCATGATTCTGTGCTAGGTCACGATATTTCAATATCGTAGGCTTCCATGAAACTTTACTCTTGCAGGAGGTTAAGAGACCATTCTATCTCAAGACACAATAAAGATCATGGTTAGCTAGGCTACCATAAGTCATTTCACATTGTCACTCAAGATAATGTGTCTATTTTCTTAAATTATATATTTATATTTATATTTATATACATTTCCAACACATTATCATTTAAATCCCTAAATGAATTAAAACACCTTAAATAAAATTTGATATCGAATCCATATCTAAAAATCCTAAAACCATTTCATTTTAGATCCATTCTCCCTAGATCATATATCAAAACCTAAATCAAGCCTTAATATATTCATATATTAGTGAAGATTGTAAAGATAAATAATTGTCTTGAGTTATCCTTTCCAAAATCATTACCTCATTTGATGATAAGTAAAGAATCATGTGGGACACCTATAAAACTCATTAATCCATATATTTTGTCTTGATCTTTTATATCGACAAAGGAATTAAATTTTCAATGGTTAAGAATGATTAAGTCTTGATTTTGGATGTCTGTTCCGAAGAAAGCTTAGACTAAATGCTTTATTAAGAACAATATTCAACTTTATAGAAAGATAATAATTGAATTTTACTTAAAGATGGATGTGGAAATGGATGATAAGAAGGACTTCATCAAAAAAAATTTAAATAGGGAATTATTAGTATTTTCATCAAATACTTGGGAAAAATAATTGAATATACATCATAAATGGGATTATGAGGATTTCCAAAGTCATTATCCCATAGGATATGAAACATTTGGGTATGAAAAATCTATACCAAAATTTATGGGTGATGAAACCCCTCAAATACATACTATTTTAGATATTTATGGTGAATTATATATGTAAGTAAGTTTAATCCTATATTTAATCCGCATAAGGAAAGTTAAATTTAGTATCATAAGAAACTAAAATATTTTATTTCTCTATTCAATAATGAATGATACACAATTTAACCAGCCTATTTATTTGAGAGCCATATGAAATAGCTATGATTTTTTTAAATGTTTAATTATTTTTTATATTACGTATTTATTTCACATGTATTGGAATAAAAAATAGTTTCTACTTGGGAGAGGAAACGTCAATATACTCTATAAGAGTTATCTTGGGAATAAAAATTTTAATAAGTGTAATATAGAAAAATTGGAATCCACGAAGGAAAATATGGGTTGATGATAATGAAAATTTATCAAAGAAAAAATATTTTTGGTGAAAAAATCTGTGACCTAAGGATGAAGAATAACCAGGTATACAATAAGATTAAGTAGTATAAAATTATTCTAAGGAAGAATGTGTTGAAAAAATACATGAGGCTAATAGTTTTTATAAGGAAGTAGGGGTTGTTTGTAGCTTTTATTATAAATGTATAGAAGATATTAATACTATATTTGTGGAGGATTATAAATAAGAGAGAGACACCCATGAGTCATTTTATGATGGATTTCGTAAAATAATTTCTTTGAGCTCTCATAAAACTCCAAAATATCAACCTTCTAAGGAAATTAATTTATTTGAGGATGAAGACCCTAAAGTGTCTATAAACAATATTTTAAAAGTTTATATTGAGTCTGGGTATGATGATGCAAGTGAATAATAATGAATTTAAGAAATCTATGAAGTATATATATTTGGGAAGAGCTCAAATCATTCAGAAGGTAAATGGATAGAAATTATAGTGATTAATAATAATTTAAGGCCTACTTAAAATAAAAAATGTCATGAGGGGGAGAAATCTATTTCATAAGATGGAAATGATCCTGATGTGGGAATTGTAACTAGAGATAGGGGACCAACCATCTCTATTTTGTCCAATGATTCAAATGGATCTCTTTCTTCTCAAATTGGTCTTAATGAAAGTATTAAGTGCCTTTATCCCTTACAACTTCATTTTTAATGGTGAGATCAATCCATCCAGTTTAGAATTGTTTGACAATTTGTTTTCCCCTACTCCTATATAAAATGTTGAAGAAGATGGTAAGGTGTCTAATTTTAGAGATACAACCCTCTGATGAAATAAATGGTTGAAAGGTATTAACCAATTGAACAAACTTCAACATCTCATATTATTCCTATTTCTTCATACCTTTCAAAAGAATATATAGGATAATTCAATCATCATAGGATGGATTTGTTTAAATAATTTTTTTAATATTTAAAGTTTCAATTGGATCTTATAAGAAGGAAGATATTTAAAATACTATTTCTCTTTTTATAAAAACATTCAAATCAATTAGTTTATGAAAGATGATAATATGCATCAAGAGATTCATTTTTTAAGTGGATAAGTGGGAGATCTTTGCGTAGAATAAAAATACATGATGTTAAATCTTGATCTAAGGAAGTTGAATGATATTATTTAATACACCTCTCATAATGCCCCTCCTCATCCTATTCCACCATATAATCCTCCAATCAGTTTTTAACAAGATTATAATCTAATTAGGTCGACTTTTAGGGATTATATAAAAGTTATTTTAGGTGGGTTTTTAGAGAAAAGGTATATAATGATTTCGGGTTTTCATAATGTTGCTTGTAAAACTCTTTAATTATTAAGAGGTGATGGTCATAAATCTACAAAGAAATAGGAAGTGATAAAAAAAAATTGATGATTATTTGTGAAGGATCTTTACCAAATTGGAATAAAATACCATGTTTATTTCCTTATCCAAAGGCCTTCAAAGGCCTCCTTTGAATCAAACTCACTAAGCATAGGCTTAAAGATTGAAAGTTATAACCCATCTTCTAGAAATATTTATAAAGGAGAAGAGACAAATTTTCTCTAATATGGAACACAAATACTTATCAATGAAATAATTCACTCAGTTGATAGAGCCCTATATTTACATTCCTCACACTACTATTGTTTCCCCTTATGCCATACCTACACATTCATTACAACCGTCCACGACATATTGAGTTCCTACATTAAAAATCACCTCTATGTATCAATTTATATATACTCAATTATAATATATTCAATATCTAAGATTATTTGGTGGTGGAATTATCATTCCTAGACCTTCCACATCATAGCAACAACATTCACACTAGCCTATATATAGTCCCTCTTAGGATAAAGGAAAATTACATATTGATCCCAAATATACTCAATAGAGGTAATATGATTTAGATTATGATTTTTTATCTGGTAGGGCCACTATATGTTTTTATTACACTTCTCCTATAAATAAAATTTCTTCAATTCTTGATTAAATTTGTTATTATACTAATAAAATTTAACAATATATTGATTTAATTTTCTATTCCCTTTTTGTATAAGTTCTTATATTGATTATATTTGTTCTTTTCTTGATTAATTTATTATATTTATTACCTTTTTTATTATACCAAATGGGAGTTAACTCAACTAGGGATATACTATTTCATATAGTTTCAATTGTAACAAAGTAGAAGATATTAATGTTTTTAAAAACTTATGATTTATCTTGAAATTTTATCCTTCCAAGATTTGTGATTGTAAAAAGGGGATATTTTTGAATTAAACCAAAAAGTCCTTATTTTATTCATACAAAATTTTGTTTTCTCTGTTTCTATTGAATTGTATGTTTTGTGTTAGTAAAATTGTTTTTGGGAAAATGGGAATATTAGATAAGTGTGGAAGCGAATCCATGTTATTTAAAGAGATCATATAAAGATATAATACCCACTACATGAAGCTCCCATGGTGGAAAGATAAAATTCACATAAGTATAGGAGCTACCAAAAGAATAATTTTATTGAGTACAAGTTAATCTAATAAAAAACATGACTTTTGAAGTGACTATGATTTTTTCTGTAAGTGTTAGATCAACCGTATGATGAAGAAGATCAGCCGAAAGAAATATTTCAACTATATACACCGACCAATAAAAATATTTCAATGTGTTATAGGGACAACATGAAGGAATTAGAGAAAATTCATGATGATATATTAAGCAACCATGCACTCATAGTTGAAGCAGCCAAAAGACAGAATCCAATTGACCACATGTCAAAATCAGGGGACTGTATAAAGAAGCACTACATGAATATAAACAAATGAAGATTTCTCTATGTGATGATGCGACCAAAATATAAAACCATAAACAAAAAGAATGAGAGAAGCTGACATAGGGTTAATTTACATTTATTTTAAGTAATAAAGAGACAATGGATAAAGTTCAAAATCTCAATGGCTAGTTTTGGGATTGCCTTTTTTTTGATTTTACACAAGGTCTTTTTCTATAGATTTGGCCCTAGTTTACACTAGAATATGGAGAGTAGGTAAAATTATTTTTATTGTCCAATAATTTTTCTAAAATCATCACCATTTTGAGGAAGATTATGGGAATTCCATCAAATAAAAAAAGAAAAAACAAAAGAATATTGTTTATATAAAAAATGAAAATGTTCATGTTTAAGTCTTATTTTGTTCCCTTATCGATGGGGTATTCAATCAATGAACAAGTATTAAATGGATTCTCTTGAGGTACCTACCTTAATGGTGAGGGAAGAGTATTCAATGTATGAATTATCTCTCATTCCTGATTTCATTGGAATAAAATTTATCCTTTATGATTCTTAATTGATCATGGGAGAGCTAGTGGTAGAGATATCCTCTTTTGTATTTAAGGAAGTGTTGAAGTTAAGAAATATTTCTCCAGTTTCTACGTTCGATCATTATTTCACTTTGTTAAATGATTTTACTAACAATTTTAATTTAGACTTGGATCTATGAAATTTCAAGGTGGTTATTCTATTAGATGATTTTTAGTTTCTCATACAACCACTAGAGAAAGAATATTTTTCACTAGACTAGTCTATACATTCATTGGTCTTCTTATAATTATAGTTCATTTTGTACTGGTGGTATTTCAATCAATAATATCAAAATTATTCTCTAACATCTGATGTTCGTAAAATATTTCCAACTATGCTGCTTCTATTCCAAATCCCATCAGTGATGAAGCTTATTTATAATTAATTAGGGGCCATTTCTTTACTCAGATTCTCATACTCACATACTAAAGAGTTCAACTATTTCTTGTATATTCATCATGATTGATATCTCAAAACCCCTTCTTGAGTTCATCTATTTTATGATATTGGGAAAATTTATTTATATGAAACTGATTTAGTATGAGTCTATAATTAGTTATTTTTCTTTTAAATCATATTAAGGGAATGTTTTGATAATTTATGATAAAAGATCTCATATAATAATTCTTTAGGGTGAGGAGTTTCAACAAGTGGTTTTTGAATCTCAGAATAAAGAAATATACAGTATGATAAATTCTCAATTGAAGGATTTTTTATATGATATTGTGGTCTGTGTTTTGTTAGATTCTTAGTTAAAGGTTATAATATAATTATATCCTTATTATATACTGAAGGTGATCATAAAAATTTCTTCCCAATTTTGTTTCTTTTGAAATGGTTTATACTTCAGGAGAATTAGCTATTTTTAGTTTTATCTATCCTAATTCTCCCATATATTTGATGAGAAGGATAAGGTTACCATACAAAAATAAAGTCCCATAGTTTCTAAGGTGATTTATTTTATGTATTTAGATTTAGGATTACATATTCTATTTTTTGAGGCTGATCCTATTAGGATGGTTTCAGAAATCCTTAATGATATTTCCCCATACTATAATTAATATGGAGAGGTTGACGTTGTTATCTAGGCCCTGTTAAGTTTAAAAATACTTTTATATCTGGATTCTATTGTAAAAGTACCCAACAATAATTCCAGTCATGAATCTCATTCAAGTATTGAGGTCATTAGTCAGTTTGTTCCATTTTATGAGGGTGATGAATAATATGAGGGATTAAAACTAGTGTAGTATAAAAAGAAAAATTAATAATAATGGGATGATACATAGAATATATATGTGACCTTTTAGAATTTATTGGAAAATGAGGATGTTCTCAAGGAAGAATAGTATATTCACTCAGGCATAAAAAGGGTAAAAATATCCTTATCAAAGACAGCGTAAAATCATTTCCTTTAGGGAAGAAGTCAATACATAACAATTACTATTATGAACTACGTAATACAATAAATACTATGTCTATTTTAATATCAGTTAAGATGTTGTATACTGAGGTTGATCGAAAATTCCAAGACTAGGGTAATAGATCAAAGATAATTAAAGATGACCAAGAGGGTTATAAACTTAAACTAGAGGCCAATAAGGGTGCCATTATTTTGTTTGAGATAATTGAAGTTCAATATTAGTTTGAAGATACTGTTGTAATAGAGGATAACTCAAACCAATAAATTCTTAAGGTGGATGACTACATGGAAAATGAAAAATAAGGTTACATGTAATTTTATTTCCCTCTTATTTCTTTGAAAATAAATATTAGTTTATGATAAGTTTGGAAAGGCTTAATAGAAGTAATACTTTAAGGCTCATAATACAATATTACACCTACTTATAGAGAAATATGTAATGTGTATAACTTATGAAATCCCCATTTCCTCAATAAAGAGCCTCAATTTGGTTTTATAATAAAATCAATGTCACTTTTATAGACTTTGTCACTAATAATTCTTCCATTGGAAACTTTGTGCTATTATGAGAATTCTTAAGTACCAAATTATATGAAAACCTAATTTTCCAATATGACATAGATATCAAGGATTTATTATGGAAATATCAATATGTATATAATGAAATAAAAGTTTGGCATGCATCTTTCTTTTTTTATAGTCTAAATGAGAAGCTACAAGCTGTTATCATGGTTTAGTTTGTTCACTTATGTTTTATAATGAGGCTAATGTTTGTTTTATTTTGGTGAGTACTTTGGTTTTTAACATTTTTTGTTATGGCTAGTTTCGGAAGTCATTGGTTCTGATTTTATTCTACCTATATTATTTTGGAATAATTTAGTGGCTGGTGTGGATTTATTATTGTTTATTATTTTGATTAACTGACAGATTCAATGTGGATTTAGGGTCTACATTCAAGATTTAATATAGGTTTTATTTATCTTGATTTCCTTCAAATTAATGATTCACATTAGTGATTAGTGACTTCTATACACTTTTTCAACCAGAAGATAAATTCATGAGTTTTTTCATCACAAATTCATTATTAAATAATTTATTTCCCTAAATGGAAGGGTTTATCTCTTGAGTTTTTTCAAATATATAAAACCTTAGATGTTTTAAAAACTTTTTCTGAATTTACTAGAATGAAGTTGTTTTTTTGGCATGTTATTGAGGAAATATATGGATACTACTAAGAAAGAGGGAAGTAACTATTCAACTTTAGTAAATGTGGAAGATATGGACAATTGTGCTCCAAAATATCCACTAATTTTTATAAAAAATTATCAAGGGCTCAATCTACACTAGATTTTGGATAATTTGTGTGGTTCATACACTCAAGAAGTGAAAAGTAGATATTAATATATTTTTATCTAAGGAGTTTGTGTTTTTTGTACTATCAAGACTATAGGTTATATCATTAAAAAAAATTAAATATTAAACTATTTGAAGTCGAAATAATTTGGGTTACTCTTTTAGATTGAAAGTTATTTTACTAATAATATTGTGAATCCTTTTTGAATTTTGGTGATGGTTTTGTGTTTGATGTTTTCATTTTAATGTTTATTTTTCTTCATGTTTTTGTATTTTCTAAACCAATGGAACTCCCATGGTGTTTTAATGGAATTTTATGTGTGATGATTTGTTTGTGATATTTTGGTGTGTAATTTTGTCCATGGATCATTTGGTTTCCATTTAACTACAATGTGGTTTTATTAAAATATATAAAAATGAAATTTTGTGGGTATGCACACTTGATAAAATCATAAAATGTTAGATCCCATAATTTTTAAAATTAAGATTCAATTTAGTGATCTAAAAAAGGAAAATAAAACTCAAATAATAGACCTTGGAGATGTTGTATATCACAATGAAAAAATAATTCTACCTCATCATCGTTAGACTTAGGGAGTTCCAATTGCCTACTTTTTCAAGTGAACCATATTTTATATGGTCTACTCTTATTTCTTGATACAATGAGATAAAATATTCACACCTCTCAATGCTACCATTCTATAATGGTATAACTTTTAGGGATATTTATAATTCATTATATAATTTTATAGGGTTTTGCATAAAATTCTATTATATCAGATGGGTTAGAAAATCTCTAGATGAGAGGTTTTTAATTTTAATTGAAAGGAAATTATTGGAATTGTTTTCAACAATTAGTTGTGTGAAATTTATTAGTTAGGATAAGGATTTTAATGATTTTTAATAAAATTGTATCTTCAAAGAATGATAATATAAGTGGGTCCTAAAATCACCATTTTCATCCCAAATGAGGGAGATTGATTCTATGAGACTTTGGATAAGTTCTTATATCTCCTTATAAGGTTTCAAAATTGTCAATTCTCATCTCACTTCCTGATGGATAGATTTTATAATGGCATAACTCATTACCACTAAATATCATTTGACCAATCTTATAGAGGTGGATTATCTATAAAAACATATAAGGTGTAGAAAAAAAATTTCAACACACTTTTCCAAAAATAAAAACACAAATTCCCTTAGACGATAACCATCCATAGAAAGAATGAAAACCCTATTCCAGACCAAAATAAAAAAGGCCAGGTTGTTGTAATTTACAGTGATAACCATGATAGTTGACTTAGTGATAAATTCCATCATTATGCCTTGTTTGGTTACTTTAGATCTTGTTTTCGTAACTTTTATATTCCTTTTAAACCCTATGAGAATTAACAATTTGTTGGATATGGTTATTAAATGAAATATAGAGGTGTTTTTTTTAAAAAACTGAGACATGAATTGGTAACCCAATTCACGGCCCTAAAAATTTATAAAAAAAATTAAAAGTTAACATTACAGACATGACGTGTAACAGGAGTAAACCATACAAGATTGAGGGAAATAAAAAATGGGAGATACAAAAACATTTAAAACTGAAACTTACAGCAAACATGTTCGTAAAACCATGAGAAAATCCAATATGGTCACTTAGATGACCATATTAGTGAAGTAATCAATATAAAAATAAACATGGGTTTGATACCTATAATTACTAGGGGAATATATATGGTTTGATGCATAAAATTACTTATAAACTTGATTCTCATGATTCTAGACATAAGGTTTAGATGGAGTCTTAGAAATTTATTCTTGAATATAACATGAATAATATTCAAACTCAATTAAGTGAAATTTATTGATTAATTAGTATGATATAAAAAGTAAAACTTCAAAGTGACATTGAGGTGATCCCTACGTAAACCATCATGGGTGATACTACTAGGAGTGGTTTTAAAATCATATAGTTAGAAAGGGGGTTAAAAGGAAGTTCGAATAGAGATTATGGAAGAATCAAGAAAACATAGAATCAATAAATTTATATAAAAATCTTGAAATAGAGTTAAATAAAACCTCACCAATTGAAAATAAAATTGTAAAGGACTTGAATTTGTTGAAGAATAAATCAAATTATAAATTTTAGGAATACATTGAGGTTAGAAACCCTATTTTATTAAACTTTTCCCCACTCATCCCATTCCCTAAAAGGATTAAGAAAATTAATGAATAACCTGAACTAAAAAATTTATTTGGTTTTGATAAGAAGACTGATGTCAAAATTTCATTCATTCAGTTTTTTATAATCCCATTGTATCTAAAATTACTAAAAATAATAATTTCAAATAAAAAAACATTTATTGGGTTTTAAACTTTATACTTGGACGAGGAGTGAAGTTATACCCTTCATAAAAAACATTACTCCATAACTTCAAGACCATGGTAGATTTTTTATCTATTATACTTTAATAAATATTTTTTGGATCAAATTTATATGTTATTGTAACACATACCCTAATTTCACATTATTTCGTGATTATTAAGATACTTTTCCAATAAATAACATTCAAGGATCGAGATGTGTAGTGTCATTAAGAAATTATCCATACACATACTACATATAAATTATAAAATAATGATATTTAATTAAATATATAAAAAGTTATCATAACTCCATTATATCTTCCAAAACTAAATAAGATACCCTGAGGAAAATAAATATGGAAAATTGTGATCTAGAATGACCATTAAGAAAATAAACATGGAAAGAATGAAGAACATGAGAGTCAAGAGGCAGAAAATGATATGATAAATATAATGATCCTAATAATGGATACTTAAAATAATGAAATGATAATATAAGATCATAAAAATTTATAATTAATATAAAACATGATATTATTAATATAAGTCTTGGGTGACTCCCAAAACTATCATTATAAAGTGGAAAATTCCTATAATGGTATAGGTTCAATCCCAAATCCATTAAATAATATGTTATGAGATATAAATCTTTTTACTAATTCATTATATAGATATATAATTCTAGGCCTAACTATCAAATAAATGAAAATCATATATATGCATTCCATATGAGTAAAAAACACTATATATGAATCATGAGCCTGATTAAACCTATGAGAAAGAAGTGGGTTTAATAATTTTGATTCAGGGCATAAACGAAGTCTAAATAATAATGATTACCAAGAGAAGAAGAAATTAAATCATTAAGATGTTAATATTTTAAAATGAAGTATAGTTTTTTATTATTTAGTTCTAATATATATATTTCATGTGAAGGATCTAGAGGAAGAAAAATAAAGACATATCACTTGTGTGAAGCGTTTAAGAAATGAGTAAAGAATATTTTAAAAATGTATATCCCTTGTTATATTTTATAAAACCAAAATTAATTCAATGGGGTTCTCCATTATGTAATTAAGAGTTTTATAATCAATTTATAGTTTAAACAATGCTTTAATGTGGGTTATTCTTGACCTGAGATAAAAAATTGGAAAAATTCCTTAAATTAAGTTTACTTAATGTGCGAATTTAAAAGGGAACTAAAAAAATGCATAACCCAAAAAATGGAGAGTATATTTTACTATGTATATTTTTAAGGAATATATATATAATATTCTCATGAAAATAATGTTACATAAATAGGGGCAAATGATGAGAATGTGTGACCAAAAGTTAATGATAGTGGTTTAGAGGACCCCATTTAATGTTTTAAAACACCATTGTTGAAACCCCATTTCTTACAAAAAATATAATAAAAATATCCTTTGAAAATATAATAAGGTAAATATGAAGTCCTCATTAGATAAAACATAATAATATTTCCAATTAAAAATGATAACATTGGCGGGAAGGGTAAATTATGGACAAGTAGGGGAACCGTCGTTTAAGAGGATGAAAATTATTCTTACCATAGTTTCATTTTCAAGAAGTATTATAACTCATAAATATATAATATTTGAATAAAAATTTATCTACTAATATATAAATAGTAAATACCATATTAAATTAAAATCGAAACTCAAGAATCAACATTATAACTAAAGTAAGTAAATTGATTAATGAAAGACCCTTATATTTTATTAAAGACATAAATTATTTCCCACAATATGTAATACCATAAATGTAAGCGAATTTTTCAAATTTAACAATAATTTACGATATTATAAGTCATGGGTGGAGTAGTTACATCTTACAAATGAATATCAATGCATAATACCAAAGCAATTATCAATTAAGAGTGATTGAGATGGAAACCCTTATCTTGTGTGCGAATACACTCCAAACATGCACTAAACTTCATGGAAAATAAAATTTAGTTTATTAAAATCTTCCCTAATAACTTTATTAATATAAATTTATTTTTATAAGTTCCATTTAATACTCTATGTAAACAATTGATTACATAATTTCTTCTTATAAAAAATACTTGAAGTTATTTATGCAATTTATCAAAAACATTCATAGTATGATGACCAAGGTCAATGTGTTATAAAATAGTTTCATCGTATCTATAATTTTATATTATCACATCATATTTTATTACATTATCACATAATTTATACATATAAATATTTTTTTCATAAATAGACTCAAATTATAAAGGGTACCCTGATTGGTCCTTTTTAGCGGTTAAATTTAATAAAGCAGTTTATTGTTAATATCACTCCTTGAATGTATAATATTATCATTATAGAATTTTAATGGTTTATTAAGTAAATTTTTTATAAATTTAATATATTATTTATTCCACCCATGTAAGATAGTTTTGAAAATGAAAGAGAAACATCATCAAGTGGAGGCGGTAGTCTGCACGTACACATGAAAACTTATTTACTTTTTAAATGGTTTTAGAGAAATGTATAAAATGGATGTTACAATTATATAAAAATATAAAAGAATTTGAATAATATTTATGTTATCATACTCTCATTTATAAAAGAGGTTTGGGGTTTAGAAGTATAAAATAATAAGAAGGCTTGGATGAAAATATTACCTATATCATTGTATATTCTCCTTCGATCACGACCTTATGGAACCTTATATTAGGGTTTTATAAATAATAAGGATTTACAGACATAAGTATAGTTTTTATCAGATAATATTTTAGAGAATGGGTAGATATTAAGGTCTTTTGGATGTATGGATATGTGGATCGGTGGTGGATCCTTTTATAATTGAATAAAAGAATTGTTTTGGAACATATAACTCTATAATAAAAACAGAACAAATGTTTAACATGAAAGGTGAATCCAAAGTGGAAAATAATAGAGTTTTGTTTGGATTATTATCTATAAATCCTAAAAAAACTTTTCCATACATTTTTTAAACATGTTTTTATGTCAATTACACATTTATTTTTTACATTTATCATTTTTGTTTTTACTAAGGTAACTATTTTTTACAGAATTAGTTTATTCTTAATTACTAAAAATAAAATGAAACTTAGTATATAATTTTAAAATAATAAATACAATATGAAATAAAATATAATTAATAAAATTTCTCTGTTTAATAAAAATTAATTCTAACATTTTCACATGTAACAGAGAAAAACACATTTTAAACAAAAGTGTATTTTTAGCATAAGATATAGTTTTAGGATAAAATTATAAATGTTATTGATTCTATTAGAATTATAATTTTTATAATTATTCAAATAATTTTTTATTAAAATTAAAATAATTAAAAAAATATAATACCGCAATGTGATTTTTTTTAAAAAACCAATGAAGAATATTTTTTGTTAATACATTACCTAAATCTTATAAAACATTACGCCAGAGTTTTTATATCAAGATAGAATTTAGATAAATTTTAATTTATCATAATAAATTATATTTTATATATTAAAAATTGTTACAAAATATTTCCTAGAATTCTTGTATAACAATTTCATAAAATATATTCTAGTAGTAAAATTTTTATTTTTCAAAATTTACCTAAAAATCTATAATTTTAGACAAATCTTAAGAAATTCATCATAAGATAACTTTGAATTTAAAAATCAAAAAATTAATATATATTTATATAATTCATATTCTAAAGTTTATTAATTTGGATTAAAAAAATAAAAAAAAATATAAAGGAAAACCGCTTTTATAATCAAATGACATTTTTAAAAATTAAGTGTTCTTAATATTTCTTCATATAAATTTATAGTTTAAATGATGTTAATATTTTATTTAATATATAATATTTTAAAGGTGTTCAATTTATTCTATTAGAATAAAATATACAATACTTAACAAAATTGTTATTTGAAAAAATTAATGTTACTTTTTATTCTATACTATTTAAAAAATACCATTAAAAATAATTAAATATATTTTTAGATTTATTTTTACTCATCCATTGATATTAAAATATTTATTTGAATTCTATATAAACTCAATATAATATTTTAATATTTATAATATTAATATTTATATGTATTATTTAAATATATATTTATTACATTTTATTATCCTATTTATATTTTATTTTGAGTTATATTATTTTGAAATTATAACTTTACAATACAAGAATTTAGTATACCTTTTAGATATATAAACAATGACCATATTTTAAACTAAATTATATTGAATGACCAAATTTGTAATTAAAATATTTATAATAGACAAATTTCATTCCTATATACAGAGTCACTAAATAATTTTTTCACTTCATACTTGTCCCACACGTCATAGTTCTTATTTCATCTTATAAATTTTTTCTAATTATTTATCCTTTCTTGGTGATCTCACTCATTGTAAGTTTTTTTTGGCTATTGGTTATCCTCAAGGTTGAATATGATCCCTTATATTTCTTAGTTGTAAAGATTTTACTGTTTCTGGTCTATTGTACCCTAGTAATTTATGAAATTTTAATATTTGTACTTCATCCATGGTGAGTAATAATCCATTGTGTATAATACATAGTTTTATGTGCTTTTTTAATTCACCAAATATTAATGAAAAATATATATTTTGTTTGGATCATATATTTTATAGAAAAATTTCTAATCATGTTTCAATCCTTATGAAATAATATGGAAACATTGTTTAAAATTATAGACTTATATAATAATAATAATAATAATAATGAAGGCTCTTAAAAACTGTGGTGTTACATTCTCCCACATTAAATAAAATGTATCCGTGTATTTTTAATTTTCACATACCAATTAAAAGAGTCTATGTGAATCTAAATTTTAAATACAATTAATGATATAATTTTTAGAGAGATATAAACCTTACAAACTTGGGAAGTGTATATATTTCCTCATAATAGGCTTGTCCCTAATACTTAGCCCTTTTAAACTATTTGGGTTAAGATTATACTATTTTTTGGTACCAAGACCTATATTATGTAATTTTTAATAGGGGTGTTTATTATTATCCATTTTCTCATAAAATATCATAGGTTAATATGAAATGTTCTTTCCTTAGTCTAGAAAATTTTCCTTCTAAGTGGTGGAACCAATACACCACTAAAAGTATGTTAAATCTATCTAAATGAAGGATAATAAGATTTCTATAAGGAAAATTACTATAGGATTCAACATCTAATATAATTGTCATAAAATTAGAATATTTATTCAATAATCAAATTTTTGGGGTGGTGATTTAATGATCTTTGAAAACTTATTAGATATACCATATTTACAACTATAATATTACAAAAAGGCATATGATACTTTTTATTAGAGGGTACGTGTACCTTAAACATCCGGATCCACTTTAGGAGTAATGCTATCATAGGAAATACACCGTCCTCTTGGTCATAGATATTAGTGATTCTATATACCTTGGTTAGTCCATGGATTATAGAATTGACTTAGATAATAACTAAGTTCCTCATGCATAAGATATTAAATTTTTGATGGTACCTTAGGATGAACTCTATTTTTCATAAATCATGTTTACCAAACTCTTCATTTTACTATGGTAGTTTTATGATTTATGATCCCATCTTCTAAAAGTAAATCATCATCTAGTACCCATGAGGAAATTCACCAGGTGATTCATTCAACATTTTTTTTCATATTGGTGATTGAATATTCTATCTTTCATTATCTTTAATTTCTGAATTGTAATGAATATACCTTATTATATTCTATAGTAAACTCATGACTTCAATTATGGTTAAATTATTAATATAGTTTCATGATAATTGGTTTGAAATAATCACCTTGTTTCTCAGTATAACTCCCATTATAATGGGTGGATAATTGAGATAATCAATGCATTTTCCCTCACACCTCAGGCTAGCATAGTTCATTCCGGTTCCATCCATCACTAAAACTAAAAGGGTTAACATGAGTGAAAAACATTTAACATAATAGGTGGAGTATCATAATCAAAAACCTAAAATCATTTTAACCATAACAACTTTTACCCCTTTATATCATCACCATAGACCGTAATTCAATTAGTTAAACCTATATCAATATTAGTTTCCAAGTTTATATTAATTTTTATTCTCTCACACTTATTAACCTAATACCTTAAATAAATTTGGAAATAAATCATTCATAATGGTTCTTAAATATAATGTTATTGACTAATTAATATCTCTCATGTGTGTCTTGCTAGGTGTCTAGTCTTAGGCCCATTCATCATGCATCCGAGTGATGATCAAGTCATTTCTCAACCAATACATTATAGGGTGGTTACCCCAAGGTGCATATGGGATATATCTATATCCAGTCTATAATATCGAGTTAGGGATTCATTTTCAAGGAAAACCCCTTACTCAAATCATTACTAAAATTACCAGATGTTATCTTATACATAGACCCATCTCTTGAGTTTTCACTAATATTATATCACCCTATATCTAAAAATACCTAGAAATTACTTTTATACAAAATATAGTGAACCATGCCTCAAACATATATAATTTCTTATTTCTTAAAATACATTTACAAAACATAAAAGTTGAGTATTGGTAGGAATTATTTCATTTTAAGATTAGATGTAAAAATACACCATATTAAAAATTAACACATCAACTTTATTTAAAACTCTACATAGTTATATGAACATCAATAGATCTTCTAAAACAATATTGGATACCCAAGGGAAAATAAATAAATAAAAGGGTGATGTAGAAATCCAAGTAGTTTATTAATCATGAAAATAAATCATAATCGGATGGTCAAAAGGAATAACATGATACATAATGAGAATGATCATTATAATAGAAATTTGGAAGAAGGAAATTATATACTAAGATCATGACCATGTGGGAAAACCATAAAACATGATAACATAAACATAATTCAAGGGTCACTCTCAAGAACATCAGCATAAGGTGGATAAAGTCTCATGGTGGATCATGTTCACTACATAATCCCTTACATAACAACTCATGAGATATAAATATTTACCCAATTAATTAGTGGTATATATAATTCTTGGCCCACCAATCACATAAAATAGAATCATATATATTTGTGAAAAATGAGGAAAATAAACCAAAAATAAATCATAAGAATATTAAATTCCATGATAAGGTTATTTAAATAGGTATATATAAGGGATATATTTATAAAAATATAAGAAGTTTATGAGAATAATATTTCATAAATGGGAGAAATTGAAAAATACTACGTTACCAAGAGGTAATGAGGGTGGTTTATATAATCCCTTATTATATTTTAAAACCAAATTTTGAAATCCCATATCATAACAAAGATAATAAAAATTTATTTTTATAAGTGGATATAGTAAATATTAATTTCACATTATAAAACATTAAAAAGGTATCAAATTAAGAAGATAACATTTATGGGAAGAGAAAATTACAGACAAGGTGGGGAAACCATTGTTAAAAATGATGAGAATTATTATTAACATACTTTCATTTTAAATATGTATTAGAACTCATAAATAAATAATATTTTAATCCAAAGTTATCTCCTAAGATAGAAATATGGTACACCATATGAAATTAAAGGAAAAACTAAAGGATAAACATTATAACTTATGAAATAAAATTGAGTTTTGGAAGACCCAAATATTTCAGGAAAGACATCAATTATATCCCAAAAAAAGAAAGATCATAAAGTGAATTTAATTTTTAAAGTGAAATAATAATTTATTATTTTATAATTCATGAGGTAATTAGTTTCAACATAAAAATTAATATTGGTGAAAAATTTCAATGTATGCTTCAATAAAGGGCGATTGGGATGAAAACCCTTATCTCATGTTTGATTGCACTATACACTCACAATAAATTTCATGGATTATAAAATTATGTTCATTAAAAAAATTCCTAATAACCTTATCCATCTATATTTTTTTTACAAGGTCCATTTATCATCATGTGTCACAAATTCATTACATTGCTTCCCCTTATGTCGGTTACTTGAAGTTCTTTGGTCAATTTCTTTAAAAAGTTCGTGGTATGTTAACCAAGGTAACTGTGTTGTAGAATAGATTCATAATATCCAAAATTATATGTTGTTATTTCCTTTGTTATTACATTATCACATAATTTATATACTAAAATATATTTTCTATGAATGGACTCAAATTAAAAAAGATACTTTGATATGTACTTTTTAGATCTTAAATTTACTATAACCATTTCTTTTTAATATCACTCATGGACTATATATAATTTTCATTATAAAATGTTAATAGTGTAGAAAATAAAATTTTTATACATTATATATATGTTTTTCCACCAATTTTAGTCAGCATGGAATATAAATGGGAAATGTAAACATGTAGTCGTGGTAGCCCACATGTACACATGATTACATCTTCACTTTCGGGTAATTTTAGAGAAAGGTATAAAATAGAAGATTAATTAGTATTAAAAAATAAAAAAAATATTAATAATAATTTTTTATCATACTCTAATGGATATAATTTGGTTTGGGTGGTTGAGGTAGAAAAGAATTAAGAAGGTGCACTGGAAAATATTACCTCTCACTTTGGATGTTCTCCTGTAGTCTCCACCTTAAGGAATATTTTATTATAATTTAAAAGTATAAAATATTATAGGATATAGGGATAGGGTTTAGGAGAGACTAGTAAATAGTATCCATTAAGACTGAGGGTATTTTGATGTGTGGAGGTGGAGGGGTGGTGATTCCATTTATAATTTAAGTCAAGGGAATTTTTAGCACACAAAACTCTTTAATATAAAGAGAACACATGTTTCACATGGCATGTGAATCCAAAGTGGAAAATAATATATTTTGGAATGGTTCAACGTCATGAAATTCATAACTACACTTTTCCACAAATGTTTTAAATAATATTTCAAGTCATTTTCTCATAGATGTTTTACTTTTACCATTTTTTGGTTTTTATCGAGGTAACTAATTTTTACCAAAGTAAATTTTTTAATAATATAAATTAAAAGGAAAGTTACTAGATAATTTAAAACTAATTGTTCTCAATATTGAAATTAGTTTAAAAAATAATATTTCAATATGTAAGAAAAATTAATTTTAACATTAGCACATGTAACATGGAAAACACTGTTTAAAAAAAGTGTATTTTTAAGCATAAAATTTATGTTTTGAATAAAATAATCAATATTCTTGATTATATGAGAATTATAATATTTATTATTACTAAAATAATTTTTAATTAACATTTACATTATTGAAAATATAATTCTACAATGTAAAAAGTTTCTTAAAATAAATAGGCGAAATACATCTTTCATTAATTCATTACCTTAGTATTCTAAAATATTAAGTGTTAGTTTTATATATCAAAATTTTATTTTAAAATGATTAATTTAAAATTATAAAATAAATATTTTATATTAAAAACTATTTAGAAAATTTCATCGAATTCTTTTCTAACAATGACATAATAGTTATACTATTTGAAAAATCAATATTCTTATTATTTTTCTGAAGATCAGTAGTTTTAGAAAAATCAAAAAAATGTATTCTAGGATAATTTTGAAATTATAACTTCAAAAATTTAGTTATATTCATATAATTTATATTCTCAAATTTATGAATTTATCTTTTAAATGAAAATAAAAAATATATAGAAAAAATGTTTTTATTGAAACATGACATTTTTATAAATTTAATGTTCTTAATATTTTTTCATATCAATTTATAATTTAATAGATGTTTGTATGTTAGTTAATATATAATATTTTATTTATGTTAAATTTATTATATTTTGAAAAATTATATAATACGTGACAAAATGGTTCTTTGAGAAAAGAAATATTACTTTTATATTAAATACACACTAACAAATACAATTAAAAATAATAATTTATATAATAAAATCTATTTTTAATATTCCATTGATATTAAATATTTTTTTTGAATTTTATATACAGATAATATTATATTTTTCTAATATGAATATTAACATTTATACTTAAGGAATAAATATATATTTATTTATAACATTTTAATATCATATTATTATTTCATTGTGTGTTATATTATTTTAAATTTAATACTTAATATTACATGAATTTAGTATAACGACTGGATATATGACTAATGAACATATTTGAAATGGAAACATTATCTATGACTATATATGAAATTACCACATTTTTAATAACTCGATTTTATTCTTATATATGGACTTACTAAATTATCCCATCATTCCACTCTCACTTAACAAAACATAGTTATTTTTCCATATTTTAGATTTTTTATAATGTTTTCTCATTTCATGATGATCTTCCTCATTATAGGTTTTTTCTATATATTGGTGATCTTTAGGTATCAAGATGATCTAGGATATTTCATTCCCAAAATAATTTTTTACTTTTTTCTCTATTATCTACTATTAATTATTGCACTCTTAATGGATGAAATTCATCTATGGAGAGTAATAATCTATGGTGTTTATTAATTAGTTTTACGTGATTTGTTTTGTAATGTCCCACTTTCGAATGAATAATGTTATTTAATTTGGTTCATATTTTTTGGGGTATATTTTACAATCAGGTAATCCTTTAAAAATTACTGAGAAACAAAATTTAAACTTATAGTTATAAATAATAATAATAAAGGCTCCTAAAACCAATGGAATTACATATGATACCTTGGTTTTGGCATAAATCTAATTAATTTCTCGATAATTAAACACTAGGGATTAGAATAACTACAAATTACCACATTTTTTTTAAACTTGATGGTTGATCCATTACTCACACCATTAATATAGTGGATAAAATATTGTTTGGGGAAGGAAAATTATTATTACCTAATGATTTTCAAATAATTTATAAAAATGTGATAAAGAAGTTTCAATCATCCTCAATAGTCCTTTCTTATCCACTATAAGAGCTATGATTGATCTCTCATAATTGAAGTTGATTTCTAACCTTTGTGGGAAAAGATAGGAGTTACATGCCTTTTAGAATTTTAAATAAGCACACATTAAATTTGAAAACCTTTGAGCCACATGAATGAATTATTTTGAGATTTTATTTCACATTCAAGGTTTTAAGGGTTTCGAGAGTCTGGGGTGAAGAATTTGGATTTTTAGGACACACAGTCCGTGCATAGTAAGTTGTTGTTGTATAGGTAGGATATATATGTTCCAATAAGGATTTTACAAAGTTTAAGAAATGTTTTTCTAACTTTAAAACTATTTATAGGTGACTATGAAGTTCAATTTTTAAGGGGTAATAGCTACTTCATAATTTGTACACATTTCGTTGAATCATGTGGCCAAAACATGTGACACATGTGGGTTTCAAAAAAGTAGGAAATTATTCTGATGGATTTGATTCATTTAATCTTTAATATTCTCTTAATTTATCGATAGCTCGAATGAACTTCTCCTTGATTCTTTAAGAGGTTCTCCCTATTGTCCCATGGTGAATCTCTACTGATCTTTATAGATATCTTTTGAAGTATGTGTGTTTGCCCGATTTTCTTCTTCTCATATTTATCGATATACCCTTTATCTCCAATCTTATCCATATCATACAACCTTATAAGGGGTATGATGAACTAATATATGTTTTAGTTATAAAATATATTATTTTTCTTGTAGATAAATGATCATGAGGACTATGTCTTGTCAATTCCAATCTCAATCTTTGATGGTGGTTAAGTTTTCTCCTTTGATGGGGTAGGTGTATCTATACAATGGTTCTTTCTCAAGAAATAACTTCTTGTTATTATATTTTACTTTTGGGTTTTTTGAGACAATCATTGATTTAAAAGTTATGAATTATATTTTTTGTTAATAAATCTTTTGTGGATTGGAAATTGGGGTTTTGGGGTTTTTTATCTTTAGAACATCTCTATACAATTATTGTTTTCAATGAAATTATAAAAATATGGGCTTTCCTCTAAAATTTATTTTAGACCATGGATTTAGCGTTGATTAACTTGTGAAAATTGTTTTATAAAATGGTGAGCATGATTTACATGAATGTTTTGGGAAATATAGAATTTCAGTAACCATGGATGTACTGGGTTATGGATACCTACTCTCTAGGTAGTGATATCTAATGGGTTTCCGGATACCAATAAATAGTAGTGAGACTTAGTATCATCAGGAATCACTTTATACTATCTTATTGTTCTCCATATATCCCGATTATTTATTCCTAGATTCTTATCCTCTTTGTTATTTGGGGTTGGTTTTAGTCAATACAATGAATTATTTTTATATGATGCTCCAATATTTATGTTAGGGGTTTTATCATAGTTGGTTTTGATTATTTTACGCTATATATCAATTAGTTAATCTGTCTTATTCTTGGTTTATTTTAATATGTTAATTTTTTATAGGAAAACCAAAGGATGAATTATATAGTATTTCTTTCAATGGAAATAGCTTTATTAATTTTATATTATTTTAAAGTTATAACTAATAGTTTCATGGTGGAAAAAATTATATAGATTCATGGTGTTATCATACTAGGAATTTTCCTACCACACTTAGTTTTCCTTTAGACATATGTATATTTGGTTTTGTAAGAAATGGGTAAAGTGTAGTGTGTTATATAGTTATACGTATTATCTTATTTGATGTTTCTTTCATAATTGGTTTGGATGGTTGTGATAGATAATCACATAGAGACACAATTTTGGTCTTGTTTTTGAAATTTATCCTTTGGCATAGTCTTTTATGTCTCATGGTTGTGTAACTTTTATTATAAGTTTTACTCTAGTTTTTTATAATTATTTTATTTTATATGATACATGTTGTGTTATATTTCAGGGTGATATCTTTCTCAAGGGGTTTTACTTTGATACCCTAGTGCTTGTAACCAGCCCATGGTGATTGGGAATGTGCTTTGTATCTTAAGGTAGGATAGTTTGGGTGATTTGTCAGGTTGAGCCGAGTTGGTTTGTTACGTAAATAAAACTACAAAAGTGTTGTGTTTTAGGAATGAAATGAACCATTTTAAAAACTTGATGAAGAATATTTAGGAATTATTAAATAACTGGATAACGAAACCATTATTAAATTAACATTTTTCTTAATTAGTTTTATTAAGGAAAATGAACTCTTTAATGATTCAGGGGTAGAGATGTTAGAATACATTGAAAAGTTTACAAAGTAGAACAATCCTAAAATAGACATATGTTTTAAGTGTAAGGAGATATATATTGTGGAAAAAAATGAATAAGAGGTTTTCTCGATCTTATAATCCTTATTTAAGAGACATATTAAGAAATTTGGGTTACTTAGTCCTAAATTTCTTCCCTATGCCAAAAAAACATCATTATTGGAGGATAAAACATTTATATGTTACCTGAAATATTCATTTTTGGGTTACAACTCTAAAATTCCTTTTGTTACATCAACAAATATGGAAAATAGTCCTTAAAAGAGGTTTATAATTGTCTTGAGAGTGTTTTAAAATGTTATAGTATTGACTATTAAAATTATAATTGGGATTAGTCCATAATTTTAAATGCATATTATGCCTATGGAATCCAAGCCAAAACCTAGATTTGAGGGGGAAAATAGGATTAATCCCTATATGAAGGAAGTTTATAGGGATTAATTTTTCAAACTTTTAGATTAAGTAGTTATCTAACCTTTCTCAATGATCCCTTAGGTCAATATTGTATGCGGTTGTCCTATGAAAGGAGGTTTTACTATTTTAACTAATGAAAAAAATGAAAAAAATTTAAATTTTGGTGTTCCATTATCCAATAAAATATTTCACATTAATCAATAAAAAAAATTTCAATAGGATCATGGGTAGGACCCTAAATGGGAAATTCATTTCCTTTAATTTAGAGTTAAAATTGCTATGGTCAACAATGTTCTATCTTATATCCCCATGAATGTGCTGTATATAATTATACCTCATAGGGTAGTGATTAGAGACATTAAAATCATCCTCATCAACTTTATTTGGGCCTCTCATCATGAATTTCATCACCATTGGTCCATACGGTAAAGGATTGGCTTACCATTCATGGAATGAGGCATTAAATTGATAGGTATTAAAGAGAGTATACAGAGGTCTTTAGGATAAGATTGTATGAGAGGCTATCTCATGAAAATCACTATATTCTATGTTCACTAAAATAAAATATGGATGTTATACTATTGAGTGGGATAAAAGATCTTATGTATCCCATATATAGTTTGGTTTATAGGGGATCTCTAGGACTGTCTAAGATATTTCTTAATGGATTATAGTGTGTGTTGATGTCTCTTTATGGAATAATAATGGTTTCTCTAGGGCCTATGTTTTTCCATGATTCCCTCCTATGGATATTAGTCTCAAACAATCCTAAAATCATCCTTAATTCACTGAGGATATTGTTAATTAGGATAATAAGTATATGTTACAAAACATTCTTTTTTTTTTCAGTGATATGAATCAATGATTTATCAATTCATCCCAATTAGGGAAGATGACTTTCATAAGGATCCACTACATGATTCATCCTCCCTAAATCTTGAGTCACTGGTACCCAGAACCCAGTGAAAGGATATTTCTCACAAATTCTATTTCCTCATTTTTTATACTTGTAATCAATACATGGCCACTAATGAAAACTTACAACATATAAATTTTCCCCTTTCCTCAAAATTTAAATATTGTATAAATGTAAAACCTAAAACTATATTTCACATTTTACTCAAGATCAATTAGGCGATCAACATGTGTAACATTATAAGGGGCCTTCTAGGATCCCATGGATATGTTTGAAAAATGGATGAATTATTCTATGGATGTTTGGATTTTTAGGATGAGATAAATATATTGGTCAAGGATTGGAAATTATTTATTAATGTTTTCTATTAGATCATTTGGGATAATCAAAATATATTCTATCAAAATAAGCTCAAAATATAACTCTAGTTAATCCATACCGAATTTATCGAGCTTCTACCATGTTTCTTTCAATAATGAAATCATGAAAATATTCTTCAAGCTATACATGTCATCCCTTCATCAATCCTCCATATTGGTTCTTCTTCCCATAGGAGAGGGTAGATGGGTGTTTGAATTAATTGAAAGGATCCCTATCATGGTTGGAACATTAATGCAAATAGATCATATGATTAAGATATTATATGATGCGGAGGTATCATCCAAGAAACATTGGGATTTTTCATCATATATTTTTCTATCTTCAATAAGGAGGGTGATTTTTTCCAGGACGAGGCCCTTATGATTATTCATGGGATCAAACAATGCAATTCCCATAACTTCTCTTTATCTAAGGTGGAATCAGATTCTTCTTTTGTGATTAATTATTTAAAGGATCAATCAGAATGTCCATAGAACATCTTTTATTACATTAGAACCAAAAAATCTATTATACATATAAAGGTAGATATTTTACACTTATGGTGAGAGGAAAAAATGGTGGTAGGTTATATTGACTCTAAAGGTAACCAATTTGATAGGCTGGTGATGTGATTGAGTATTTTTTCTCTTCCATTTGACAATAATGAATGTTTCAAGGGTGATTTCCTTAGGCTTATTTACTTTCCCCCCATAAACTCCTTTTAAAATCCTGTTTATGTTCTTTTTATTTTATAAAAACTTTCAATTATAAGTTAGTTTCATAAGGAAAAACTATTTTTCTATGCCATTCCTTGACCAAATTCTTGAGTGGTTGGATGGTATTAAAGTTTACTATTTTTTGTAATTATTTTATATATACAATAATATTCCCATAGCACTTGAATATTAATAAAAAAATACATTCATATATATCCATAGAATATTTTCCAATAAAAGTATTCCCATTGGTTTGTATGGTGCTAGCACCACTTTTTATAATTCATAGTAACCATTTTTTCAAACATGATTGAGTGGTTAATAGTGGTATTGATGGATGTTTCTTATATTATTGGAATAAATTTTGAGTAATGTTTAGAGATCATTAGATTAGTCTGAAAATGTTATCAAGGGAAAAACCACATTTTGAATTGGTAAAAATTTCAATATATATTTTTTTATACCATTTTGATTGATTATAAGCTGTATAGGTTTGGAATACAAGTTGGAAAGTTTAAGTTGTAGGTAATTCAGAAATCACCCTTTCATGAAAATTTTAATTGTGTTAGTTGTTTTTTGGATTGTTGATTTCTACTATAGATTCAATAAATATATTTGGAAGATCAAAAGGACCTTTTGTTATTTTATGTTCCAAGATACACTATGAAAACTTGGACCCAATGAAAGAACAAAAACCCCACCTTTAACATGAATGTTGGGTCCTAGCCTGCTAGGTACCACCAGTTTCCCCACATACACATGGTCCCCACACTGGGGCTCAAGCACATGCCTTAATGGGTCATCTAATTAATAAATGTCCCCACAGGACAACACATGTACTTTCCAATGTGGTTTTTATTCACTCACACACACCCTAGTAAACTTCCCAAAAAGCCACCTATCCTGGTCAGTACTCCATGCCAAGAACACTTAACTTTGATGTTTTATATAGGAAGGCTTGTAAAAAGGAAGGTTCAACTATTTGACATGTGTAATATCATTAACCATTTGACCCTTTATCATTATTGAGCGTTACATTCACCCTGTTAGATCACAACATCCTTGTTATGGACCCAAAATCTCTACCTAGGCAGTGCACTGCACTTGGCTGGGTTCCTCCTCTGATACCAAATGTGACAACTGGGCCCTAGTGACAGCACAAACACCCCACCTTTAACATGGAAATCGGGTCTTGGCCCACCAGGTACCACCAGTTTCCCCGCAGACATGTGGTCCCCAACCGGGGGCCCACCCACCTGCATGAATGGGTCATTTGACTAGTTAATGTCCCCACATTCCAACACATGTATTTTTCAGTGTGCTTTCTCCTCACTCACACACACCAGGAGAACTTTGCAGAAGGTCACCCATCCTGATCACTACTCCAATCCAAGCATGATTAACTTTTTATTTCTGATTAGACAGGCTCTCGAAAAAAAAGGTGCACATTGTTAACATGATTCATATAATTAATCATTTAACCATTTCTCATTATGGGGTGTTATACGAACCTTTTTATTTAATGATAAGTGCCTAGAATATTTCAATATTTGTTAAGGAAAAGGGGATAGTTTACACATCATCATTTATCCAAATTGGATGTTTCCCTTTGAAATTATGTATGATTATATTGACATGGTTATTGACATATTTTTGGGTTAAATAAAAGGTAATAGGTTTTATTTGGTGTATTATGATAGTGGTTTACTAGATTATTCTCAAAGAAACTATACTATATCTTAGGATGTGCAATTTTCTGTATTTATTTCTCTTAATAAGTTTAGGAAATATTTGATTTGTTCTATGTTTGTTATTTTCACTAATTATTAAGCTCTAAAATCGCAATTATCTAGTAAAGAGGCCAGAGAAAGAATAATTAGGTGGATATTCTTATTTCATGACTTTAATTTACAGAAGAAATATCATCAAGATGCCAAAAATTTAGTTGTTTATAATCTTTATAGGTTATTTAATACTCAAAAAATGATCCCAGAATGATTAATCAATTATACATAGATAAAAGATTCCTACAAATTGAATAGAAAATTACTTATTACTTTTTTTAAGAGAATTTCTGAGCCTCAATAATCATTACTATATTCTTAACTTAAAAACATATGGATAAATTCATTTTATGCGATAAACAAAACATTTGGGCTGATCCACTAATATATAGGAGGTGTGTTGATCAAATTATAAGGAGATGTTCACTAGAGGAAGAGATGAATCCCATTTTAGAGAATTTTCATTTTTCTCCATATCAAGGTAACCATGGAGGAGAAAGAAGAATACTCAAAAGGTTTTGAAATTTGTCTTCTATTTTTCAACTCTCTTAAAGGATTCTAGGATCTCTATAGTTGTTTGTAGCAAGTGATAATGTATTAGAATTATTGGCAGAAGGAATGATCTACCTCAAAAAATAATTTCAGCGGTTGATATTTTTTATGTTTTGGGTTTTAAATTTGTGGGTTAATTCCATATTCACATGGGAATGAGTATATTTTATTGGCTATTGATTTTTTTCCATGTGGGTAGAGGTATTGACACTTATAAACTATCAAGCTAATGGTGTATTTAAATTCATTTATAAGAATATTTTATCATGATTTTTTGTTCCTAAGTCCTTTATCAATGATAGCGAAAATAGATTTAATAGCTCTAAATTTATATTTTCATTGGAAAATTATGGATGTGTGTATAAAATAGAATAAAATTATCATCCACAATATAGTAGACATGCTAGGATTTCAAAAAATATATTTTTAACATATCCTAGAAAATATAATTAAATGTTATAGGAAATATTGCTCATTGAAGAATGATAAAACCTTTTTATATTATATAAATCCATTCATAACCACCAAAGGGACTTCCCCCTTTTGACCACTTTTGGTAAATCATTCCCCTTACCTATGGAATTAAAACAAAAAATATTTTTAGGCTCTGGAGATTTTTGTATTATAATTTTAAGAATATAGGTTTGAGGATATTGTTTTATATGGGTGAATTAGTTTAAACAAAGAAATAATCATATGAAAATTATAGTTTTTTATAAAGAAAAAAATTATTATTTTCATGATTCAACCATCCAAAACATAGATCTAAAATCTATTTAGAATATTTTACACCTAAATTCTAGACTGAAGTTATTTATAAAAAACACCGATATTAATGATAGAGACCTTTTACTATCCTTAGTGTTTTAGTTAATGTATTTTCTAAGTTATTTTGAGAAATAAATATTACATTTTTGGTTAATGGATAAAGAATCAAAAATTACATTGAGGGGAAACCCATGGGCTTGGCTATTTTCTTTATACTTGGAACCCAATCATTCGTTGAGTTTAATAAGGTCATTAAACTTAGTGATTCATGAAATGCATTCAATAGTTTTTTATTTTTATTTAATTATCTATTTTATTTCAATAAGAATAAGGTTTTTTTTGTTCTTTCAGTCTTTTGGGATGGTGTGTCAATAATTTTCTTGAAAAGTATCCTTTTATACTCAATACAATAAATTATATATTTTTTAATGTTTTTGACTACTAGTTACTTAAATTACTGTTTTCTATGATGTTTTTGAATATGTGAATTTTTTAATCAATTAGAGAGAATAATTTACGAACTTTTATCATAGTAACTCAATAGGTTTCTAAAGGTTAAGAGGGGCCTAATATTGGGGGAATTTTGAATCTCTTTCCCATTAAAATAAAACTATAGTTGCATATTATTTTGGAAGAAAAATATTGGACTATTTAATTGGTCTATTTACTATAATAGGATATAAATATAGGAAATCACAAGTATTATGAAGTTTAAAGTAAAGCAATTGATTTTGGATGGCCTAAAATGGATAAATCTTCTACATTAAAGGAGTTTTTATTTAATTTTTCACGATATTTTTTCATTTTCTTGTAAAATACTATTTTTAATTTAATTGTATAGAATGGTTGAAATTTTATTTATTAGAGTTTTTCTCATACTCAAATCATAATAAAAATTCTTTTGGTTACCTGTACTATTATGATGTCTTTTTTTACTAAAATAATGATGGCGATTTTTTTTCTTTTTTCTTTTTTGAAAATATATTTTAAAATTAACTTAAAACATGATATTTTCTATAAATCATAAACATTTTATAAACATTTTTTATATTTGATGTCTGTAGTATTTTTGAATTGTCAAAAATCGTTTTTTGACTTTGTTTTGAGGAAAATATGCATTTTAAGATTTATTGTGATGCTGCAACATGGTTTTGACTACTGAATTTGAAATCTTTTTGAACTTAAACTGTTTCAATTGTTTCTTCCTGTTTGAAGTCAAAATTTGAAGGCAATTTTGGGTTTTCAGTATGGGGGATGGTTCTTCATATGTGATGAACTAAATATCATTCATTACACATCAATATTACATTATTTTTTTTCAAAAACCAATAGTTTCTTGGGAAGTAATTTTCATATTATATGGTTAAAAATTATTTTAAGGTTTTGAGATTATATTGATACTTGGTTTCTATTAACCATTCTATTTCTCCATAAATTCAATTAGGTAAAAATTATATCTATTTCCTTCTCTAAAGAAACTGTTTTTAGTGAAATTGTATGAGCATTTTTTATACTTTCAATTTAAATTGAATATATTAATTTAATTTTAAATGAAAAGTATTTCATTCAAAATTACTAATAATGAACACCTAATCTTGACTGAAATGTGTTTGTTAAGACCAAAGGTTGAGTTTAAAAATGTTGAGATATTAATTATTTTTTTTCTCACTTATCCATCAGGTTATGTATTAATTATATTGAGCTACTAGGTTATGGGTTACTTATGTGTTGTGTGTGTAGTCACTGTTGGGAAAATAATAAATTTAGAAGGGTATCAGAATGAAAAAAGAGACTATTTAAATCAATTTAAAAATTTTAAATGTGATAATTTTTTAGAAAACAGGAAACCTTATATTTGAAAAACCTTTTTTGAGTGAGAGATCATATATTTTTACTTGAAACATTTAATGAGGGAAACAATTTTGAAAATAATGTCGTTCTTTTCATTCTAACTATTCATTTTTGATATTAATTAATATTAATTAAGTATGATTAATTTATTTCTTGATGACAAGTAATGGATTATGTGTGTGAGAATTTAATGTATCTTTTTTTTGATACATGTTTTCCATATCATTTTAATTAAATTTTGATGAGTTTGTGTTCAAAAAAATATTTTATTAAAATTTTATTAATTCTTGATCATTATTTATTAAAAATAAAATCCTTTGAATATTTATTTAAAAATGAAGTTTTTAGTTCTTAATTGATAAATGTTTAATATATTTCATTTAATAATATTTTTTAGAAAATATTGTAATATTTTTATTTGATATTTGATAATTTTTTTCATAATATGGAATTGGAATAATTCTGTATACTGTGTTCATATCGGTTGATTTCTAAAGAGTCATTTCCATTTTATAAGGTACATTTTGAAAAACCAATGCTGAATTTGGAAAATGGAAAAAATTATAAGGGTAATCTTAAATACCACAATGTTTTTCTACTCCGATAGAAAAAATTTAATTAGAAATTATGTAAGATCCATACCTATAATATAAGAGTTATTTTTCAAGAGGAACTCATTTAATGAGGGTTATTTTGAGAAATAGAATCATAATTAAGTAGACTAATTTTTTATAAGAGTAAACATCATCCCAATAAGGATATTTTTTACTTTATATAGGTTATTACCTAGTATATTAGGTAATATTATGAATATTGTTAAAGAAGCTTTGATGGTTGAATCGATAATCACATGGGGGTGAAATTTTTAGGGGAGTTATTCTTGAGAAACTTAAAATAGATGGTTAACATTGATAGGAACCATGAGGAGGCCAAACATGAAAATATTAGATTAAAATTGATAAAGGTGGGGAAATTAATTGTGTAATTATTTTTATTTGGTAGTGATGTCATTGAGAGGAGAATTTTTTATGAAAGAATATATACATTTAATAATATTTATATGAATCAATCAATAGAGGTAGTCTATAAAAATATGGAACGTGGAGAGAGGATCTATCATTATAGATAAGTTTTATCTAATCCTTATTTTTTTCATTTTTAGGTTTCATTTTATGTTTATTGTTTATACTAAAATTTATTGAGAATTATAGGATAATTTTCTTAGTATAAGACTATTCTGATCATACTATTTTACTTCATTATTTCATTATTTCATAAATTATTATCTTTTATTCATTATATTCGTTAGTAATGATTTTTTTCTTTTTAAAGATTCAATTATGGTTGATCCTGATTAAAAAAATTTCACCATTAAGAACCTTCTTTTTAAAAACCCATTTGATAAGAATTTTTGGGATTTTTGAGACCAATACATTAAGATCAATTGTTAATTTATTCTTTTTTAAACAAAATCACCATTTTCATATTTTATTTTAATTCCATAATTATAAACTTATAGATTTTGAATGGCTATAAGTAAAATTATAGTCAACATTGGCAGGATACACTTCTGTGATTTGACGTTCACTTTAATCTCATTTATTACGAGAATAAAATAATTTATTTAAATTTCTAATGATTAAAAATTCTCATAGTTTTTTTATTACTTTTTTCCTTATATAACTAATATTTTACAATCATTTGAATTTAATCCCTTCCTTAAAATCTAGTTCATTTCAACCATTTTCACACTTTTTCCAGATCCAATAAAACACCATACTTTATTTCACTAACATTGTACTGTCATCATCATTTTTTCTTTTATATTTTTTTTCTTTATTTAGGGTTGTGTCTTTTTGAGTCACACATAGTCCTTCCCTATGGGTTCAACCCTAGTTTCCCTTAGAATAATTATATTATGTGAAAAATATTTTTTATTTCCATAAACTGTTGAAATACCATCATATAACAACCCAACCATGACTTAAGAGGCTTATTCCTCAACTCCATGTCACCCATTTTTACTAGGAATCCATTATCCAACCAACCCAAACCCATTGCTAACATTCCCCTAAGCATCATCCTTTTTTGAAGTTACTGGTTAGAATTTAAAATTTATAGTCATGACTCATTATCACTAAAGCTACAGAAGTATTCAAATTGAAAATAATAATCCAACGATGAATCACTAGGAATGTATCATCAGTCCCTACCTAACAAATTGTTCTTAATTACTTTTTTTATAATTAATATTGAAAAATGATCAAAAAAATAGTTTTAATTAAAAGTAAAAAAATCACTTTAACTGCTAAAATTCCCTATAAAGATCATAGATAGTGAATCAATTTTAGAGGATGGATTTTCGAAATATTATGATTTCACTAAAAAAATTATCTGGAATGAATTTTTAAGTTGTGATATTCCCATGATGTAAATAATGTCCACTCATTAAAAGTCATTTAATGACTCAATAATTCATTCAATTTATTATGCTCAGAGATACCTAATTAAACAAAGGTTCATTATAAACTAAATTTAAAACAAAAACAAGACCCAATACTACTCACATAGTTCTATCCTTAGCTTCCAAATTAAGTATCCTTCTTCAAATTATACTTTTCTTCCAAAACAACTATGAAAAAAATAAAATTTTAGATCAATTAGATACTTATGAAAACCATTTAAACTAAAAAAGTAATCATTTTTATACCATAAACGTTCTCATAATCATGATTCATCACCCCTTAAGTGACTTTCCACAAATGATAAAATGAGTATCTATTATAAATGAAGAAGTAATCCAAGGATATGGTAGATATAACCATCCATTTCATCTCGATGTATAGTCCCTATTTAATTTTTAACAAACTACTTGTACTTTGACTTATTATAAATATTTGAGATGTTGTAAGGGGATCTAGGATCATTTTACTGATGTCAAGTTGGTAACTAGGGAATATATATTTTGATATATCTTAATGAACACCTGGAGTCTTAATACTGAGTACTCAATGGTTGTAGGGGGTGAGCCTGTATCCCTATAGGGGACACCATGTGTCTAGTGATATCAAGGTGAGTACTCAAAGGGGTATATAACACTCAGTTTTGTCCATTCTAGTACTTTATTTCCCCTTACTACTATAAAATTTTTAATTTAAATTGAATAATTAATATTATAAATATAAAATATTGGGAGTGAATCATTCATTCTCTTTCCTTGGTGTGACATACCCCTCTTCATCACCTTCTTATTATTAATTATTTCCTCTCAAGATCTTGGTTCATATTTGGTTTAGTATAATACAAAATATCACCACTGGTGATTCTATTCTTCTACTTGAAACTTTCCGTCATTTTATTCACTATTTAATCATTTCATACTGATTATCATAATTTAATCTATATTTAAATGATTTTATCTAATTTCTATATTTCTAGATTTATATTATTTAATGTGAAATCAGTGGGTGAAATTTAATAAAGGGACTTATTTAAAGAAAATTCATGTGGTCCTTGTCACCCCATAATGTCAATGTTCATTCCCTGGTTTGTGTGATGTGTGGTCATGTCACCCATCAAAACTTAACCTAAAAATTAAAAATAAGTTGTTTCATTATCTATTTCACAGTTGGAAATCCTTTTTTTGAGCCTTAATTGGTTATTTATGATTTTCATGCCCAAAATATGAATATTAGGGGAGGCATTCCTTAAACATGTAGGTTGGTTGGTTCTAGTGTATACCTATAGAGTTTATGACATTGGGAGTTGTGACCTAGTTTACTATTAATGGTTCCCTCATTTGGTTCTTCGGAAATGGAAATATGATGAAGTTATTCTAGAATGGTGGTATCATTTGGATTGAATATGTTATGGATTGGGTTTGGGTGTGTGATTACGACAAACCTAATTTAATTCATGTTTTGTGGTTAGGTGAGTTTCTAACCATTGAAAACTGTAGTCTTTATATGTAATAACATACGTTTTATCTATATTGAATTATAAATTATGATATATGTGGTATATTAAATTTTAAATTTTAATATTTTGGTAACTCATTATGATTATTTATACTTAAATTTAATCCAGGAGTGATGGAAATTGGATTGGGAGTTGACTCCAAACTTGGATATGTACTTATGATAGGATGTATTATGTGATATGTGTGGGACTAGAATTCCTACCATGGATTGGCGAGTGATATTGGGTGACTATATGATATAGTTTGGGTGTTCATTCTAACTGTAGGAGTGTGAGATATCAAATTGTTGGTTATTTGTTATGGGTTGGTCATTCATGCTAACTAAGGCTAAGATAAGGGACGAGTCAGGTGCAATGCCAATTGTCACCCGATAGTTGATTGAATATGGGAAATCATGAATATAATAAGGTGAATTAACTGTAATGAATTAATTTTTCATAAATTAGACCTTTTAAGGTTCATATCAACAACCCATAGTTTATAATTGATATTTTACACATGAAATAAATGTGTTTTATTTTACTATATAGTGTTATACAAAAAAATCACATAAAGAAAACAAAAACTATTTTGTTTCATTAATAAATACTGTTACATGTATCAAAAAATAAACCTCTAAAAATTCCAAACATTGCAAGGTCACAGAAAATATAAATTAAGAAAAGTAGAATGTGAAAATATTAATCACTCCAATCTACTAGAATCATAGTCCCCATGGCTAAAACTATAGAAAAGAAAATAAATATTAGTAAACCAATCGACATAACAGAAAATAGAAATATGTATCCTTGAGAGGAATTGAGGTGAATAATTATTGAGGCAATGGATTAGTATTTATAAGGGGAAATGTGGCTGTTGGAATAGTA
This sequence comes from Viscum album, assembly GCA_963277665.1. Lineage (NCBI taxonomy): Eukaryota > Viridiplantae > Streptophyta > Magnoliopsida > Santalales > Viscaceae > Viscum > Viscum album. Next base: position 935,822,038 of record OY728129.1, on the reverse strand, counting down.
ACTAGACTATTGGGAATAGTAACCAGACCATTGGGAAAAATGACATGACCTTTGGAATAGTAATTTGAACTCAAAATATTAAAATGTAATATAAATAATATTTATGATGAGTAATTTAAGTAAATATAAATATTATATCATAAAATAAATAAATTATATGATTAAAAAAATCAATGAAAATATAAGCACGTTTTTATAAACTGAAATTTAAAGGGATTCAAAAAAATCCAATTTTTTAAATGAAAAATTAAAATTTCATAAATTATAAATTTATTTCAATATAAATAATATTATTTCTTAAATCAACATGTCAAAATTTTAGAAGGGCATTGTTTTTGGTAATTTTTTGAAATACTTCAATTTTCAGATTAATAATAAGAATAATTTTTTCATAACTGTGTATCTTAAATTACATTATTTATGTTGTAATAATGACCCAAATATTTTCTAAAATTGAGTAAAAAACATATTTAATTTTATAAATTAATCATTAAAATAAAATAAACATAATTTCTAAAAATAAAAATCATTTTCCAACATCTAAAGTCAAAAGTGTTCTCTAAAAATAACAATTTCCCCTTTTCCACATTCCTTTTTAATAAACTAATTAAAATTTAATTATAAAGGGGTTTAAAATCCTAAAACCATTCTATTATATTTATATATGATTTAAATTATAAAAAATTCACTGTTATAAGTTTTACCTTTAATATATTATTTTATCCGATGTTTTATTCTAAAAAACCCCCCTCCTCAAGTATCAATAACACCTCTCCCTCCACTAGGAAAACCAAACACCCACCCTTTATAAAGCCAAAGATATGCCCATATCCTATATCTTAATACTCTTATAATTCATCATCATATTCTAGAGTAACATCACTCCAATCATTTATGAATTATAGTTCTGTACAAGTGAATCAACCCCAAGATGAGGGTGGAGTAAAAGTGATAAAATAATGTGGGATTTATTGTAAGGGGATTCATGAACTAAGCCACCTCTCTCTAGGTTATCCAAATTTCACATCATTTTTAGTATGTATATTCCTATATTTTTTCTGAAATATCCTTTCATTACTTTTGCCTTATTTTTCTGGGATATACATGATTCCACCATAATTTATAATACACATACAAATATTTTCCAAAAATAATTTTCTCTCCAAAACATATATTTGACTCCTATTATGTGGTTTCTTCTTCACTCAATAATGATCTTGATTATGCCAAATATGTTTTTCACTTATTCATTTTGGAATCCCATGTTTATTCATGAAATTATGCTCTATATATTCTTGAAGAAACAAATTCCTTTTTATGACCTATTTCATGACTATGATTGTTATACATTCTATGTGTAATACATGATTGTATATATATTATGATGTGATGGATGAGACTTAAATTATATATACCTCTAATAAATGGGTTAATATGATTTATCTAATGATATAATGTGTTTTATGAATAAACATGATGCTATATTTTTTCATAATGATGATGTTATTATTATGAACATATGTTATGTGTAAACATGATGTTATCTTTGTTCACAACTATGTGAGATAGTTGACCTCTATGACATGATGGTTCATTTTTATGCATCACCACATTCAATGAAATTATAAAATGTTTCCCTCATGATGTTGAATTTGATCTTATTCTTATGATATGATGATGTTGATTATTCTCATACATGTATTTTTAATTCATACCCTTTATTCATCCCCATAATGGGATTCTAGATCACCCCTTTCTTTGATGTATATCATCAGATGATAACATGTACTAAAAAGAATATGAACCTTTTGAAGGATAAATAAAAAGGATTTATATAAATTTTTATGTTTTATTTTGTACAAGTAATATATGATACTAATTATCCCATGACACTAAACCTTTAAATCCTTGAATGTGTAAGTATTATGTTGTCTATAATTAATATGATTTAATAGTCATATAAGAAAATTAGTGTCTTTATGTCTAGTATTAGAGGGAGTTTTATTTTATTTAGGAATTTGAATTTGAAAAAATTAGTGAAATACATTAGTATAAGTCAAATTATAGCTAAGTATCCAATAATATTTGTTGTAGAAGAATTATAAACAGAGGGATCCCATAAGATATGATTTTAGAAATTATTTTTACATAGAAATAAATTATTTGGTCATGATTTTTTGAATTAAATTTTTATATTTTTTATTTTAGAAAATGTAAGGAACTAGGATAAACCGGGCCAATAATCCGAGTGATGTAAAATGAAATTGTTATCCAAAAAAATAACATGTAATCTACCAACCTGGATGCCACTAAACTATTTATCTGAGCAAGTGAGTTGTTTATATGACCACATGCACATCTCCCCATATGCCAGAGGCTTCCAACTAGAAGCGAGGGCCTAAGGTGTGATAATGGAGAGACTATTCCCTCATATCAGAGTAAGAAAACAATATAAATAGATTAGAATATTACACAATATAAAATAAACATATCCGAGAAGCAGTAAACATGTAAAATATTAAAACTATAATAATAAATGGAAATTCTGTAAATTCTTGAATAACTATGTCATACAATACAACACTGGTCACCCATTAGGTTGACCATATAGATTCAAGAGTGAAAAAGAAACTAAAAGTAAAAGTGTAGGGCCCTAATACTACCTATGAGTCAAACCACATACCTGGTCTCTAGAAACTGTTGAACTGCACTAGCACAATCAGAATAACTCATGAGTAGCTTTGCTAAAACTTGTAACTCTAGGTTTTAGTCCTATCCACCATGCAACTCATGACCACCCTGAAAAACATACATAAGGTCGACATGTACACTGAGGTTCATGTGTGGGGTTGATAAATAATCTCATTATGCTATCCCAAAAAGGATGTGTTGCTATAAGTGTTTGTAAAATCAACTACTTAGCCTCATTGATACACAACTAAGAAGGTATGAAAAAACAAACTTGAAACTACAATCGAACCCTGGGTCTGTAATCCCAGTCAACTGGTCAAGTTCCACCATGGATGTCCATATCTATATACATATACATCTATAGTCCCATTCCTATACATATATACATAAATATGAATATTTATGAGTATGTGAGTCAATAACACGAAACAGCATCAGCAGTAGATACTTGGTTCTATAATCCTGATTTCATGGATGTCCTATATTAGGGACTTGAGTTGGATGTCATTCCACTCGAACTATATACCAACAAGTTGATCTCTTGGTTCATAATCCCAATTGACATAAACCTGCTCAGATAACATTGGAAAAGTTTTTGAGCAAGCTATGTCACCACAAGGGGTATACTCTTCCTACACATGGGTTCACCCACACTCAACTCCAATCATTGAAACAAGGATATTGTATATCGATGATCAGTGCTCTGAAAGGTTACTACAACCAACTGTAGCCTATGCCAAGAAGTCACGTGTCAGACCCCAAGGGCTGGATTCAAGGAACTCATCCATGGAATTAATAATAGCATACACGTGTAGTCACAAATAACATCCATAAAAACCACACCGTGCAATAATGTGTCAGATCTCAATGAGCTGGATCCAAGGAACTCATCCAAGGCATCGTTATTGAGTCCCAAGAGCATATCGATGGAAACTTGGTAAATGCACTGGTTAGAGTCCTTGTAGAACTTCAACAGAACATCTCCTACACAAGTCCATGAAAGATGAATCCAAGGTGTAACAAGGCCCCTACGATTCCACAAAATCAAGACCCAAGGACCATACTAAATCTATGGAATCCACTACCGTGTCAAGATCCGAGGAGTAAAATCCAAGGAATATATAGATTCAACCATCCTTTGATTCATTCCAAGGGAATCCTACCATAAGGAATAGAAGTTTCCCTAATGTAGTATAATTCAACATCCCTCTTAGTACGTCCAAGGAATTCCTACAATAGGAATCCAAGTATCACTTAGGGCATATCAGTCAATATCCCTCTAAGTCTGTCCAAGGCATTACCACAACGAGAATCCAAGTATCACCCATGGTATACCGTAAACATCATGTAAGGCTCAATAGTCGAATACCTGCAAACACCTATGGTCATCCCAAAAAATGTATATAACCACACACATATATATATATATATATATGCATATCTAGGCTCAACAGACAAGTCCCAGGTAGCACCTTTGGGTATACTAGTAAATATCATAAATAACATGACTTAGAAAGTAGACCCTAGGTCAGAATGTTTGGGAATCCCAACAAGAAATACGTATCCTAGGATGATCATCCAGGCATCCCAACATAAATAAAGATTCCTTAGATCCAGCTCAGCAGCTACCAACCGGGCTGAACCTCTAGTAACCATCACTGCATCAACAATAACAATATCAAGGCATAAACAAATGAGTGAGGGTGGCCTAAAATCTCAACCTGAACCTCCAACCACAACCCCATTGGTTTACCAGTTCGGAAAGACTTGTAAGGTGATACCCAAGCACCATCTATACCCAATACCTATGTTCCATTAAGGACCATTCAAACAATTGGCACCTTCTTAGTCCCTCAAGTCAAACACTAAGAGGAATATTACATGGGATCCTCAAAGGTAAACATGATAGAAGGAATACTACTCAAGATCCTTAGATGTAAAAGGTCAAGGAGTAATTCTACATTAGATCCTCGAGTGATAATAAGATGAAGGCATCCTACAAGGGATCCTCAAAATGGAACATAGGTAAGGGATTCTAAAAGGGACCGCCTAGATTTGCATATAATAAAAAGAATCCCTTAGGCGATCCATGGTAACCAGAACAAACATAGAAAGATGGGATCCTTGATCACAATTTTCCTCATAGCATCTCAGGTCATAAGGGCACATCTCACAAGAGAGATGTACTCCAAAGAAAACCATGACAGCATTGGCAACATGATATATATCTCAACTCATCCCAGAATAATGTTTCAAACTAGGTTGGACGGAACACCTAACCTATCATTCACACATAATTGAATTTGATTACCAGAGGATGAACCCCTCTATTGAGTTGGAATCTCCAAAAGACCCATTAGGATTCCTCAAATTGCTCTATGAGTTTGACTACCATGATCTACGTGGAAAACTACTCAGAATGGACTACTCCCAAGTAATGAACCAATGTTTTATCAATGAAAATTCATTTCTTATAAATATTTCATATAATCACATGAAATCACAAAATAATGAACTACTAAGTACCATGTGAACTTTAAACATAATTTTGACACTTCTCTGTCTTGAATTTCGAAAATCTGATATACATGGTTGCGGTCCGTAAGATGTTTATAGTATAATGGAACAAACTTAATTTTTATAAATTAACAGTTACATACCCTTATGAATAGTAACATACCATTATGAATTGTATTATGACCCTTATGAATATTAAATCATCCAAAATAATACTAACCTCATCCATAAATGTATAAACGAAATTTAGGAATCTTATAAGTGATAATATGACCATAGTGAAAGTATTAGTATTATTCTAAGTCAAAAATAATTAAAATAAATAAATAATTAATTTAAAATAAAATTTATTTTCTTAAAATATGTTTATAAATTAATAATTTTACATCTTCTGGTTTTAACATAATTTTATAAGACCTTAGTTAATTTTTGTATGCATTATAAAATCAGTTATAGTTTTAAAATTTGTAGTTTTCAAGTAAATTATGATTTTAATAAAAAATTAAATTAATCATATATAGAAAATTATTTTTAAAAAAATTAGTTCATTTTTTTATTCTAGACGTTGAAAAATGGTTAGGTTGAATTTTTGGGATTTTTTCTAAAATACTTGAATTCTTGGTGAATAGTAAATTACATTAATTTACCGTATAAATACATTATAATTTAAATCCACTATTCCTAACATCATAAGTGATGTAAGTACACAAATATATAACTCAAATTATCTTATTTTTTAATGTAATCATCACTATTTATGGTCTTGGAGGAAATTAAAAAACTAAAGAATTAAATATTAAGAAAACCCTCCTCCCATCCTCTATAAAAACCACCCACACTCGCCTCTTCTCTTCACTCCTCTAAAACCTTTTGACTTACCGAAGTTCTACCCAAATTTCACCCCAAGATCATCCAACACGTCCAAAATATCTTGGTCTCCTCAAAATACCTAATACTCTCCACTTAAGAGGCTCTCAAAGGAGATAAACTCAAGAGGTAAATTCCTCTTTCCGATTCTTTTATTTTATTTCAAGTTCTTTTATTTTATTATTTATTTACTCAACACCATTAAACAAAATGGTATGATAAATCCAGTAACATACATGTAGTATAATATTACTACAATAATGGTATAGTTTATCATAATCGATCTCGTCCCCTTCTTTCATTCTATAAATGAAAATATCGTCCGAGATGTGTTGATTTATCACATTCGAGGACGACTGGTTTCGAATTTGCGTCACCATCTTCTAGACTGGTCATTAAACAATTATAATGGTTTAAAAAGAACATAATATATTTATTTTATCTTATTTTATGGTCTGTAATCATTTTTCACACATTATGTAAAATAATAATACAAAACAAGTTGATTATGAGCAAAATCACCAAATTAATCCATGTATTTATCATTAATGTTTTATATAATAATTCAACTTCAATACAAGTAACCAAATTTAATTTACAACAATTTAACATTATGGATGTTAAATAATAAAATGTATCACCAATTTTAGAAAACAATCCCCATTTTACATGATTCTCCATTCATGAAAATAAGTGAACGAATCGTAAAGACTACGAAAACAAACGAACCCAAACAATGAAATTGAACCACATAACCCATAAAAAATGTCATTAATTAACTTAAAAAGGTTATAATAAATATTTTACATATATAAGAGGTCATATAATTATTAATTAATTAAACTAATTTGATTATTCAGTTCATTAATATCAAGCGAAGAACACCATTAGACTTAAGGTAAGAGATCCTCGCTATTTCACTTTTATAAAAGAATCTCTTCTATGTTATTCCCTTTTAAGTGTAATTAAAAATGATGGGGTATAATTTATAACCACCCCTATACTGAATTAATTATGTATAAAATATTATAAACCCATTTTAATCTTTCCTAATTACACCTGATGCCATGCCGATATTCCATAAGAGATTCTTCCCGAACCTTCTATATTTTTTGGGTTGCTTTATCATTATTTTTATCCAAATAAAGTTTCTTTTTACGTTTGTAAAAATTATATACATACTATTTATATTCTCCAAACTCATGTTTTGTGATCCATCCCTCATTCAGTGTTGGGGACATACTTGTTTTTAGGTGATTCCTTCCTCAATACTTCTTCATAAGAAAACTTGTTTTAAGGGAACTTCCGAAATTCTTACCCGATTTGAAGTTCACTCTGTCCTATATTTTAAGACACCATTATATTTATAAAATCACTCTTTTAATTATAAAAAAAATTCTTGGTTCAATTCTATTTTTATATAAAATATTGTTCCCATTTCTATTTTAAAGGCTTTATAGTATTTTCCTTAAAACCACACAAAAATGTTTTAATGCTAAAATTTATTAAATACTTTTATTACATGTTGTAAATTATACATGACATAACTTACCATGATACATGAATATTTTCACTTATTAATTTCCATGTATATTTTAGTTCCTTTCTTTCCTGGACACTTTTACGATACAACCATTTTTATGCTTTATGATATGATTGTGGTACCCGATTCTTTCAATGGGTAACCCTTATGTTTACGTGAGATTGATTATGTATGTTTGTTTATGTGTAAAAAATATAAAAAAAAGTTAATATGGGTGTACCCTTATATCACCCCAATTAATATTTTAAATTGGAGGCTCATGAGACATTATGTGCGGAGGTCTTGGAAGTTAGCATTGGCTTGTGCTACCTTGAGCGGCGGTCTTGGCGGTTACCCTGGGCTTGTGCTACCATATGAAATAGTCTTGGAGGTTAGACTTGAATTGTGTTAAAATCATGTTTTATGGTTCCAAAACATTATTATGACTCTATATTTATATGATCCCATGTTTATATGTTATGGTTTCACATGTTCTATGCCTTTTTATATCATTATTCCATGCCTTCTAACCCATTTTCTAAAGACTTATTACTATGATTTTTCCCTTACTAGGCTTTTGGCTCATCACTTTGTTCATATTATCCCCAGGTTATCCTATAATTATTCATGATCACAATGAATTTTAGGAGACCAATTTGAAGATTAAATAAAAAAAATTTATTTCGTTCCACGTTTTCAGTTTTATGTACCAATTCTTCCAAGACCCTAGACTTTATGATCATTGGCTTGTACTCTAATGTAAAATTATGCATAAAATCATGAAATATTATATGTAAAAGTAAAAGGTCTCTACATATGGTATCAAAGGATGGTCTAGTAATTTTCTTAGGTTAGGAGTAGAGAAATTCAGTAAGACCCTTAATGACGAGACTGCGTATAAGAAAACATCCCTATATTTTGATAAGTTTATATTAAGTGGTTTATCAAGAAAATAAATCCATGTTTGAATAAAAATTGGTAGTGATGGATTTGGAAAAGTTGTATCTAGGGGTATAACCTGAAAACACCACTTTGACTAGACTCAAATGGGAACTGGTGCACGACTTCGGGCCTCAGTGCACTCTTGGTTTGACACTCCTAGGGGATATTCTTTGGTAAATTCATGAGATTGGTATAAACCATTATTAAGGGAATAAAAAAATATCCCATAAGATTATAATCTAAGAAATATATCAAGGATAACCTATATTCAAACCTAAGGAATCACAAGTTTGGATATACTTCTCCTTTACAATTTTTTCCTTTTATGTTCAAAGATTATTTTTTATGCTCAATAACTAAGTATTAAAGCCCTCTAATTGTACGTTTTTCTATTAGTTAATGGTGGGAAATATAAGATCAAATTCCAACTATCAATGTGATAGAGAATTTTAAGACTTCCCTAATGATATGTCAAATATGATGGGAGAGGGTGATCAAGAATTCATAACAGTACTTGCTGAACTGGCTAAAGTTATGAATAATAACTTGAATCATGTGGAACACCATCCTCCTACAATGAAAGAGAAAGTTACTGTTGAATATTTCATGTGGAAAAGGCCTACCATGTTTAGTGTATCTTATGATTCCTTCCTCACGAAACAGTGGATTATATCTATTTAAAGGATATTATCCATCCTCGAGTGCTCATAAGAAGAGAAAGTCATACTCGCAGTCTATCATTTTGATGGGGAAGCTAGTCAGTGGTGGACACTAATAAATAATACAAATCCCTGGGATGAAATTTATTCCAGGGATTGGGAAAGAATCAAGAGAATGTTTTCAATAAATATTTTCCACAAACCCTACATCTCAAGATGGAAAGAGAGTTCCTAGGACTCAAGGATAAGGAAGATGATTCCATTAGGGAATATGAAGAAAACATCACAAGGATTGCATGGTATGCCTCTAGATTTTTCTCGAACACTGAAAGTAAGGTGAATCACTTCTTTAGAAGACTAAAACCGAGTCTACGAAAAGCGCTTGCAATTCGAGACTTTGAAAATTGTGAGGAGATTGTCTGTTGCACCCTTAAGGCTGAAATGGATATCAGAGACTCTAAGTGGAATCGTGGGCCCAATGAAAAAAAGAGGAAAATAGAATCTAATGTGGGTGGTTTGACAAATAAATTCCATGATATAAAGAAGCTCTATTATCACAAATGTAAAAATTTTGGGAAGAATCATCCTGATAATTGTCGAAATGGAACCATGAATTGCTTCAAATGAGGAAAGTTGGGACATCTGGATAAAAAACACTGATTGAATATGAAGAACCCCACTAATGTAGGAGAAGAAAAGAAGGTTCAGATCCACACTCAACCTATATTGTAGTGTTACAACTATAAAAAACATGGGATTTATGAGAACAATTTCCCTATGCCAAGGGTTTTCAGAGGTAATCAACAAATACCTCCAAAGAAATAATGAAGGGATTATGTTATCACTACTGTTGAGGTGGAGCCAAAAAAAGATGTGGTGACAGGTACTCTAGTTATTAATAAAAGAATAGAGAACGTACTAATTGATTCTAGTTCTACACATTCTTTCATATCTTTCAAGTTTAGTATAACTATTCAAACACCACCTCAAAAATTTGGAGGAAAAGTTATCTGTGAGAATAACGAAGGGGTAAATTATTGCATCTATGGTTTATATCTCCTCCTAGGTAAATGTTTTCGACCAAATCTCCCAGAATATATTGTCATACTTCCTTTAGTGGAGTTTTATGTTATCTTCTGCATGGATTATCTATCTTTATACAAAGACAAAATCAAATGTCGGGAAAGGGAGATCACCCTTTACATCCCGAAGCATCCTCCAATTATTTACAAGTGTAAGGAGGAAGATTAATCTCCTTTAGAGTCATTGTCTCAAGTGTGGATATTAATTCTCTATGACCAAGCATGTATATATCAAATGATTGAGACAAAGGATTCTTGAAGACATGCCCATCATGAGGGATTACACTGATTTATTTCTTCAGGAGTTGTATGGTCTTCCTCCCGACTGAGAAGTTGAGTTCTTAATTGAAGTTATCCCTAGATATGTACATATATTAAATAAAAATTATAGAATATCCACCACAGAGATGGAAGATCTTAAGAAGTAGTTACAGGAGAATCTAAAGAAGGGTTTTATATTCCCTAGTACTTCACCATGGGGAGTGTCAATACCCTTCATCAAGAAGAAGGATGGTTCAATGCACCTATGCATTGATTATCGTGAGCTCAATAAAATCATGATAAAGAAAAATTATTCCCTACCTCAGATAGATGACTTTTCTAATCACTTTCATGGTGCCAGTTATTTATCTAAGGCGGACCTTCAGTCGAGGTATCACCAATTAATGGTGAGGAAAGAAGATACTCCCAAGACTGGCTTTCGAATGAGTTATGGAAACTATGAGTTCATAGTGATTCTCTTCAGACTCACTATTGATCCATCAATTTTCATGGATTTAATGAATAAAGTCTTTAGAGATTACCTTGAAAAATTTGTGGTAGTCTTTATTGATGATATTTTGATATACTCGAAGATAAAGGAGAAACATAAAGAGCATTTGAATACTGTGTTGAAGAATTTTCAAAGGGAGAATCTGTATGAAAAAGTACAATAAATTTGAGTTATAGATGGAGGAAGTATCATTCTTGGGGAATGTTATCACTAGCAAATGGATATCTATGGATCCTTCCAAGACAAAGGCAATTTAAGAGTGTCCCAGACCAACATCTGTAATGGAGATCTGTAACTTTCTGGGTCTAGCTAGGTATTATTGATGATTTGTGAAGAACTTACCAGGATTTAAAAACCAAATGACAAAGTAGAAATATAAGGTCATGAATTTGGTTTGGACTCAAGAATGTGAAATCTGTTTTAAGTAGTTGAAAAAGAGGCTTATCACTGCACCATTACTCACACTCTCAACAAGTGGAGAACTCTTTGTGGTGTGAAGTTATGCTTCAAAGAATGTATTAGGCTGTGTGCTGAGGAAAAATGATAATGTGACAACCTACACCTCAAGGAAGCAAGAAATCCAAGAGAAAAACTGTCTTATGCATGATCTAGGGTTGGCAGCTTTGATCTTTGCGTTAAAAACATAGAAGTATTATCTCATTGTTGAGAAGTGTGAGATATATATTGTTCACAAGAGTCTCAAATATATATTCATGCAAAAAGAACTTAATATAAGATATCAAAGATGGATAGTTCTCATCAAGTATTATGACTTCTCAATCCAATACCATCCTAATAAGGAGAACTAGGTGGCAGATGCTCTAAGTAGAAAGGATCTTGGATCTTTATCGATTATTAGAATTGGAAAGTATCCAATCTTCTTAGATTTGTAGAGGATAGAAATGGGAATCATTAAGGAAAGAAATTCATCAATCCTTTCTCAAATTATTTCTCAACCATCCTCATGGAGAAAACAAAGGATTCTCAAATAAAAGAGGTGGAAATTAAGAAAAAGGTGGGTGCCATTTAAAATGGAAAATCCTCAGAGTCCAAGATTGATGAGGAAGGAGTAGTAAGATTTGGGTCATGATTATATGTACCATCTAATCCAGAGATAAAGAAGAATATTCTGAATGACACATATAGATCAACCTTTTCTATCCCTCTAGAGAGCATGAAGATGTATCAAGATCTCTGAGAGAACATTTGGTGGGACAATATGCAGAAGGAGACTGCTGAATATACATCAGAGTTCCAATATTTCGACAACTAAAAGCTGAAAGAAAAAATTCAAAGGATATGATAAACCACTACCTATACCAACATAGAAGTGGGAGAACATCACCATGGACTTTTCACGAGACTTATAAGGAAATCCATAGGAAATAATGCTATATGGGTCATTGTGTACTGTCTTACAAAGATATATCACTTTATCACAATTCGAGAGGAATTATCGTTATATCAAATGACATGGATATACATCAAAGAGGTGGTAAGAATGAATGGAGTAACACTATCTATTATATTCAATTGAGATCCGAGATTCACCTAGATGTTCTGGAAAAGTGTTCAACTTGATATAAGACCTAAACTAAACATAAGTGCGGCCTATCACCTTCAAACTATTGACCAATATGAGTGGACTATTCCGACACTCGAAGATATGTTGAGATCATGTTCTATGGAATTCAAAATAGGATGGGACTAACATCTTTCACTGGTTGAATTCTCATACAACAAGAGTTTCCAATCGAGCATCCAAATGACACCATATGAAGCCATTTATGGGAAAATGTGTAGAACACCAGTGTGTTGGGATGAATTCAGTGAACGTAAACTTATAGGGCTTGAAATGGTCAAAGAAATGGTATAGAAGGTGAAAACCATTCAGCGGTACCTCAAGGTATTCCAAAGACTACAAAAGAGTTATGCAGAAAATCGTTGATGAGACCTTGAGTTCAAAGTTGTAGACATGGTATTTCTCCACATATATCCTTGGAAGATGTTCATGAGATTTGGTAAAAAAGGAAAGCTAAGTCCCAGGTACATCAACCCCCTTTAGATTTCTGACCGTATCAAGGTTGTGGCCTATCGACTAGCACTTCCACCTACCTTGTCCAAAGTACACGATGTCTTTCATGTATCCCTCTTAAAGAAGTACATACTATACCCTTCACATGTACTCTCTTAATAGGTGGTATAGTTAGAGAATGATATTTCTTATGAGGAACAGCGAGTAATGATCTCAGATTAGAGAGATAAAGTTCTACATTACAAGACTACTCACCTGGTCAAAGTACTATGGCGGAACCATAAGTACAAAGAGGAAACATTGGGACCGGAGGAGGAAATGAGGGAAAAGTACCGACACCTATTTATTCCTTAGAATGTAAACCAAAATTTCAAGGGTAAAATTTCATAAGGGGGAATAATGTAACAACCCAATGTTTTATCAATGGAAATTCCTTTCTTATAAAAAATGTCATATAATCAGGTGAAATCACAACACAATGTACTACTAAGTACTATGTGAACTTTAAACACAATTTTGTCACTACTATGCTTTGAATTTTTAAAATCTGACATATACTGTTGTGATCAGTAAGATGATTTGTGTCTAATGGAATAAAAATATTTTATTTTGTGAATAGTAACCAACCCTTATGAATAGTAACATATCCTTATGAATAGTAATATGACTCTTTGGAATAGTAAATCATCTAAAAAAAATATTAACCTCATCCATGAATGTATAAATAATGTTTATGAATCTTATAAGTGATATTATTACCATAGAAAAAGTATAAGTATTTTTGTAATTCATAAAAAAATTATTACAATTAATTAATTAACATAAATGAAAATTTATTTTTCTAAAAGGTTTTCATAAATTAATAATTTTATGCCTTTTGGTTTTAGGATAATTTTATAAGACCTTATGTAATTTTTGAATGCATTATAAAGTCAGTCATAGTTTTAAAATATGTATTTTTCATGTAAATTGTGTTTTTAATTAAAAATTAAATTAATCATATTTAGATAATAATTTTTAAAAAATGGAGTTAATTTTTGTATTCTATACATTGAAAAATAGTTTGGGTGAATGTTTTGTATTTTTATGAAATACTTGAATTTTTTGTGAATAGTAAAATACATTAATTTACCATATAAATAAATTATAATTTAAATCCACTATTCCTGACATAATAAGTGATGTAAGCACCCAAATGCTGAACTCACATGCTCTTATTACTATTTATTTCATGTAATCTCCATTATTTCTTGATTTTTAGGGAAATTAATAAACCAAGGAATTAAATATTAAGAAAACCCTCCTCTCCTCCACTATAAAAACTACCCACAGTCCCCTCTTCTATTCACTCCTCTGAAACCCTATTCCTTACCTATGTTAAACCCAAATCACTCCCCAATCTCCTCCTATATGTCTAAAAGCACTTTTTCTCCTCAAAAGACCAAATCCTCTCCCCTAAAGAGGCTCTCAAAGTAGATAAACTCATGAGGTAAATTGCTCTTTCTAATTCATTTATTTTCTTGTTAATTTCCTCATCTCACTTCATCCAAATGGTATGATTACTCCAGTAATAAACATTTATTGTAATTATATTATTGTTGGTGCCAAAATATTGAATGAAAATAAGGGGAGAAAAAGAAGCCCTGCACGCTGCCTCGCGAAGCTCCGACGCGGAGCTCCCCCTAGCACTGCGGCTGCTGCGAAGACCCTGAGGTGGTACCGCTCTGTGAACCGCCTGATGTTTGTGAGCCCACCGCGAAGCACAGGAGGCGGTAACGCTCCGAAAATTCCCAGACGTTCGCAAGTCCGCCGTGAAGCACAGGAGGCGGTAAGGCTCTGCGAACGCCCAGACGTTCGCGAGCCCGCAGCGAAGACCCAGAGGTGGCAATGCTCCGTGAACGCACTGACGTTTGCGAGCCCGTCACGAAGCACCCGCCGCCCCTTCGCGCCGCGCGAGCTCTGCTTCGCGGCGCCCCTTGCCTATAAATACTGGGCTCCCCCTGAGTCATGGGGACAGACAATCCGACCTTTCGGCTTCTCAACCCCCGAATCGCGAAGCACCGTTCGCGAAGCACCCACCACCCCTTCACAGCACCTTGCTTCGTGAGGAACCTCTGCTTCATGAGGCAGTGCTCCGCGAACACTATTCCACTTCATTAAGAACCTCCCATTCACACCCCTTCCCCATGCTAAGGCCAAGGCACTCCACTTCGCGAAGCACACCCCTTTGTTTGGAAATTCCTCTTCCCGTGCGACCCTCCAGGTTTGCACGATGTGATTTCAAAGTCCCATGGACAACACCACTCGTAGCGTTGTTTCGCCTAATGCTTCTTCGTATAGGCACTCTAACAGCTATTGATCTTTCGCATAGCCACGATAACGTGGACCCCTCTAAGGTTCATTCTACGACCCCCCTTGACCACGGCCTTACTGGTACCTTCCCTCCCCCAAGGAGCAGAGGGTACCAGTCATGTAAGTCCTAGGGGTGCAGAGTGAACCCAACTCATCCAAGATGCAGGACGTTAAACTACCAAGAACCTCATCCTCAACACATGGCGTTAAACTGTGATCCGACCCCGCGCCTCGCACGCAGGGTCCCCCCGTCTCAGACATTCTTTATGCTGCTCGTCTCCACAGAGATGGTATCACACCCTGCACATGGGATGATATCCTCCTTATCAGAGCAGTGTATGTCCATGGGAGAAGGGCAACCACCCTGGTGTAAGCCCCCGATCCTCTCTTGCGGAAGGTAGCACCCATGCACCTCTGTACTTCCCCACTGCCAAGGCCAGTGGAGGGTGCGATAGGGAATGAGGAACCTTCCATATTTGGTCCCAAATCCCTCTCCCGCTATGCTTTGCCACACTTTGGGCCTCCATCCTGGAGTAAGTCCCAGCACCATGAGCCGCCTAACGCGTAAGCCCCTCTTTGCTTCTCACGGACGCATCCTTCATGATGTGATCATCAGGTCTCTACTTCCTCTTGTTTCTCACACCGAGCACGACTCACTTGGGCTTAGATTAAGCATCATTGATGGCAATGCCCTCATCCAGTATGACGTTAAACTGTATTCCCTCATCCAGTATGACGTTAAACTGTATGCCCCCGTCAAGCATGACGTTAAATTGCACCTCCATTTGAACTATGAGGTCTTTGATCCATGTCAAAGCATGGTACATAGGAAGCCTCGATGAGGTTCAATCCCACCACCCGTCATTTCTTCACGTCAGGTTCCAACTTCGTCCAGCATGACGTTAAACGACATTCCAGTCCGACGGCAACCCGTTGTGATTAAGCCAAACTACGAGGACTTTGATCCATGTCAAGGCACGGTACGTAGGAAGCCTCTCTGAGGTTCATTCCCATCTCCCACCGAACCAAGGTCCTTTCTTCATGTCGGTTCACCGACACCCACCATTTCATCCCGAACTATGAGGACTTTGATCCATGTCAAGGCATGGTGCGTAGGAAGCCTCACGAGGTTCAATCTCACCACTAGTGGATGCACAGGTTCACCTCCATGTCGGTTCGCCGATAAAGCCCTTTGAACTACAAGGTCTTTGATCCATGTCAAGGCATGGTACATAGGAAGCCTTCACGAGGTCCAAGCCCACCGCCACCTGGACCCCTAGTCCTTCTTCACATTGGCCTTCCGATGTCCAACCTAAACTACATGGTCTTTGATCCATGTCAAGGCATGGTACGTAGGAAGACCCCATAAGGTTCAAGTCCATCACCCAGTCGTTCCGACCTCACTCACGTCGGTTCACCCCATCCCGCATGACGTTAAACTGTATTCTACATTCCATTTGAACTACGTGGTCTTTGATCCATGTCAAGGCATGGTACGTAGGAACCCTCCACGAGGTTCAATCCCATCACCAGTGGACCCCCGTGTTCACCTTCACATCGGTATGCTGATGATACCCATTGGGCCAAGGTCCACCTTCACGTCGGTTCACCGGCACCATCCCGAACTACGCGGACTTTGATTCCCTACCACGGGGATACGTAGGAGGTCTACTCGAGGCTCAAGACCAACTTCACTGTTTCGCTTGCGATGGTTCCATTTCATCCCCCTCCACTTCATTCATCCATCCTGATTCTCACACGGGCTGCCACATCTCTGTGAGATCACACCACTCCACTCCCCTCCACAGCATCCGGGAAGATTCCCACGAGCTGACCCCGATATCGGCATCCCTTCAAGGGGGATTCCTCAATATGATCCACTCCAGCTAGTGTTATGATCAGGCCGATCCGTCTCTGATGGACATTAAACCCGCGGCATACCCTGTGTTAAACATAGGAAGCTAAGGAAAACCTCAGATACATGCCTATGCCATATAATTCCCAATGCCTAATGTGGGATGCCTCGGGCTTCTATGCCCTCGAGAAGCCCTATAACAAGGGAAAAAAGATAGAAACTCCAATTCCCCAGCATTCAGACACGCTATTGATGCCTCGATGTGACTAATCCCTCGACTGAAGGTTTTTTCCATGACCGAACCCTTTGGAATGTCCTGACAGAAGCAGTGTAATTAACCAGCATCCATGGAAACATGGAACTGGGAAGAGTTTCACGAACAACGTATTAAATCTACGAGGGAGACCCGGACTAGGTGACTAGTTCCTAGGAGGAATCCATAGAAGGAATAACTGACATCCCATTATCCCGGTTTTGATCAAGGAGCAGACATCCCTGAACAAGGAACGAATGCCGCCCGTCTTTGGAAATCGGGAATGCGAGGCAACAGCAGCGCGTCCTCCACAGAAGGATGTGTGCGCCCCAGCGAAAGCGTCGGAAACAGAAATGTTGAACCCAAAATGAAATTCTTCACCTCAATTTGGAGATTAGTAGCGTTCGAGACACCAGTATATTGACATGTCATCGGGTCCAGATATCCAGCGTCGGGTCTCGCCAAGAAAATAGTGGGCCCGGCGTGAAACTCACTGGAAGTTGGGGCGGTAGAATGAGGGGCATTCTGTTCTACAATGTGTTGGTGTGGATCCCTCTTACCAACCATGGAGGATGGAATGGCGCTGGGGCACTGGTTGTCAATCCTTTTCCTCGCAGTGCTGATGAGTTGATCTCCCTATTTCCCAGGAACCAGGTTGCTGCTTTGGAAACACGAACACCGCCCGCTCGCCTATGCAGGGGAGGGGGCAACAAAAACACAACCACTCTGCATGGCTCCATTGCCGCCACAACGACCTCTACATCCATGATTACGGGACACCCACTTCCCCTCTCCCCGTTAGAGATCATCCAACGAAGGGTGATCAACAACCTTGTACATAGGTACAAGGAAGAAGGGTTCATCCCGATGCGGGACATGGACCGCCTGGACCTGGAGGCATCCAGACCCCTCCATCAACGCCACCCTCAAAGGCCGCGCAGGGAGCCCCTTCACCCCGCCCGAACGTTCAATCATTTCGGGAGCCTGTCCCCGAAACGCCTCGATGACTCCTTGCCTTAAGATGATGAGGCGGGTGATGTCCATCTCAGCCCAGTCAGAGTCCTGATCCAAGGGATCCAGGCAAGGGCTCCCATCTGGCCATGTCAGCGCCACTGTCCGGCTTCGCTAGAGGAGCAGGTAGCCTATGCCCCTGCACCACCTGCGCTAGCTTGTCTGACCCAACGTTGGCGTCGGGCCCGAGTCGAGGAAGCTCGTCAAGGGGCGTCGACGTCAACAGCTACTATGGACCGAGCCACCACTAGCATGCATCATGGAGTCCCTGCATGAACTGATCAGGGGCACTCCTTCACCCGATCAGGACTGAGGCCCCAACCGCCCCGTGGGCAGGTCAGGTTGGCTCTTGGGGTTGCTGGCCCGAGTGGTGATCGCCCTGAACCAATTTGTGGTGGTGTCACTCCGTACAGAGGGCCTCCCCATGCCACCATTCCACAGAGCATGGGCCTTCCCCGCTCCGAAGATTTTCATGGAGGTATGCCTTGTGCTACCCCCATCCCGAAGGAAGACCTGCCCCATGGTAGTGACGCTCGGCGCGGAAGCCTCTCCCGCGCCCACCATACAGGGTATGGAGTCCCTCCTCCATCCACCGATCGTCGATGTGAAGGCACTTCCCATCCGGTCCCTCTCCAATATGGGGGTCCTCCCTACGTCCTCTCTGTAACTGGCGAAGGTCATCCTCGCCCCGGCAACCCGAGGAGTGAAGGTCAGCCTCGCTCCGCCCGCACCGACCATGGAGGTCCCCCCCATGCTCCTGTCGGTGCCAACAGAGGTTCCGCCCACGTGCGAGCTATACATGGAGGTCCTCCCCATGTAACCTTAGACATTTTCCCCGGTGCCCCTCACACCCCCGCTATCTCAAGTGGGAGCCCTCTCCGCCATGGCACCAGCACCGCTCCGAGACTACATGTTGAGAATCAACCTTGTCCCGAAGAGCCATCTAGGGACAGGAGAGCAGGTCGCCGCCGCCACAAGAAGAGTCCTGGGAAGGCCCAAGTGGAGGTCAAACCATCCCGTTTCTCTGATTCTGAAGTGGAATGCTACTTAGCGATGGAACCTTCTCCCTACTCCTCCATGTCAAGGACTGGGGCAGGAACAAGGTGCATCAGCCTCGTTCAGCTAGAATGAAAAGTCCACCTGATTCTTGCCTCTCTCCGCAGGTACATATAGGAGGAATAAATTGTAGAAATTTCACAGGTTCTGACCATGAAATCACCACTGTCATCACCAGAAGCTCCCTCTACCTCTACCAGAGATCACAGAGAGCTATTTTGGGGACCAACGACGATAGAGCAACGACGTGACCCCTCGTTGGCGAACACAATTCCTGCACCAGAATCTGTGGAAACCAGCCCATCGTATCGTGATATCGTGGTCAGGTCACCTCACTCTTCAAGGAATTTCCCAGAATTCGGACGCCAGTTAGCTCGTTCTCCGTATTCTCCGCCGCCAAGTTTACTGTCCCAGCGGTCCGCATCGGTACCGCTACCAGTCCCTTAGTCGCCTCCAGTTAACAAGTGGGGCAATATGAGGCCAGACCCTGAGTCCGAGCCCAGGAGCTTCTAGAACATTCTCGCAGCGGATCACTACCCGGAGAAGTTCTGGCCGACGGCAGTGCCGAACTTTTGCGTACCGGAGTCCCTTACCCCAGAGGAAGTGGGGTGCTTCTGTCGAACCCTATGGGTGACACACCTCCGCCTTCGTTATGAGCAGGTAGTGTACCCCAGGAGTCAAGAGCACCTTGAAGAAATTGGCGAGCAATGCCCCATGATTGATTTGGACGCACTCCCTGTGGCCCAGCACCCTGAGTCACCAGGCCGCCAGAGCACCCTTCAACGGAAATGCGTTCAGTGTTTCAAAGTACTCCGCAGAGTCATCAGGGAAGCTACCCCCCATGTACATGTTCGTGGCTGGTGACATGATGCCGCTCTCCTATTCAGCCCTATCCGACGACAACCGGATTCGTTATGCAACATTGAAGACATACCCTCAAGGAGGGTCGCGGTCCACATGGATGACGTGGTGGACAAGGAGGGCGAGCTTGAATTTCTCGATGGAGACTTACCCCCTGATAGTGTACCGCCATTGCTGGACCTGGCAGGGAGGGTTACCCATCAGTAGAGGAACCTTCTAGGCCTCCCTGTACCCACCGAGTCGTAGGTACATAGTCGAAATGCTGGTAAGGTTAAGGAGCACGTCGGAACTGTCAAGCACTCTGACCCGTCCGCATCTGTAAAAAAGACATATAAAGATCCTGAGAAGGCCCCGTTCCGCCAGCATCTTACTAAACAGAAGTGGATGGTTGATGAACTTTTGGATGAGCATGCTCCAGAGCGGTGACCCGACTATGGTAATCCCAAGCCAGGGCAGCAGGGGCAGGAACAATTTTTCCCCGACGAGATGCCTTCGAGCATCCCTGATCATGCTTCTTCCATGGACAGGGTAGAAGCCGGAACCCATGGCAAGAGGGAGAGATATGTCTCTCCAAACCCTCCTGAACGACAGGGTAATCCAAGGAATCTAGCCCTGGTTCCCACAGCCACCCCACAGGTCATTCTGACAGTCACTCCACGAGCTGCTGAAGCCATCTAACATGTCGAAGAACCCGAAAATGCACTTGTGATTAGGTATCCACGTCAAGACAGGGATCCCCACCCAGATGATCTTATAGCAGCACTCATCTCCCGCTCCGAAGCATTGGAAACACGGTAGGTGGTAGTCCCCCCAGATGGAAAGCCATATCCCATGTTGGTGGATGATATGCCCGCACCCCCAGGTTTTGGGAACCCCACTTTCTCGTCCTTCAATGTGACAGGGGACCCGCCGCAGCACTTGGCCCATTTTTCTTCTAGGTGTGTCCCCATGCTAGGGACTCCGACCCAGCAAGAAGCCGCCAAGCTCTGATGTTTCGTGCAAACATTGGAGGGCCCCGCATTCATCTGGTACAACCATCTCCCTATCGAATCAGTGACCGGTTGAGAGGATCTCCACCAGAAGTTCTTATACCAATTCAGCCCCACCACGCAAAAGACCAGCATCACAGACCTCTTCAAGTGCAAACAATGCCCTGATGAGAAAGTCATAGACTTTATCACCCGGTGGAAGGGACATACATACTCCCTCGATATGCCACTAAATCAGGAGAAATTACTGACAATGTGTGTAGGGAACGTTAAAACGGAGCTGGTTCCTTCCCTGATCACCCAGAACTACCCTGGAGGGTACCCGGATTTCTCAGATAATGCTCAGCGCCTCGAGGAGGCTCTTCAACAGGCTAGTCCGACACGTTTATTTCCCCTTGTGATCCCAGCTAGGAGGGCTGCCAGGGCCGAACCCGCTGTGGTGGCCCAA
The DNA here is from genome assembly GCA_963277665.1 of Viscum album. NCBI lineage: Eukaryota > Viridiplantae > Streptophyta > Magnoliopsida > Santalales > Viscaceae > Viscum > Viscum album. The sequence continues at coordinate 935,800,126 of OY728129.1, read as the reverse complement.
ATAGAAGCCCCCAGACAGCTAGAATTACTGCCAGCGGCACCGACACTGCAACCCCATAGAGGTACTCTACCTCAAGCATAGGATCCTGCCCAGCAGCGACCACCTTTGAATCGACAGGTTCCCCCACGCAATGCGCCACCACCCCCTAGGCGAAATAATCAGGCATTGACTCCTTCGAAACCCCCCCCAGGCCCCTCGTCAGGGCCAGGCTCCCAGGGCCCCCTATCTAGAAAGAAGGCACCAAACTTATTCGTTCAATCAGAATCAGGTCCCTGGATACTTCCGAAGTGCTCTAGAGCAAGGGATTGTTTTCCTACCCGAGTGCAGAAGGCCGGAAGAGGAGAATCTCACCGATCACCCCAACCACTATCCCTATCATCGGATTCTGGGGCACACCCTCAAGCAATGCTATGTGTTTAAATATTGGCTTGAAGACCAGGTCGACAAAAACATAGTTAGGTTGGGCCTGGCCCTGACACAAGTAGCGGGTGTCTTCGTAAGGTCAGATACCAGTAGCGACAGCGAAGGTGAGTGTACGTAGGTTCCCAGCCGTGAGTCCCCAAAATACGACGACTGGATGGCTCGAAAGACCATTTCCCATGCCCATGGTATCATTCGGGCACGCCTAAATCAGCCGGAGCCTTCGGAGGAAGTAGCCGGCACCTCTACATCGTCATCACAACCGACCTCCTCCCAAAAGGGCAAGCAGTGACGACGCAAGAAAAAGCAACGTGCTCCACCACTGCCATCATCATCCCACACTCTTGGCGACTTTATACCCTCGAAAATGGGGATTTCTCCCAGAATTCACCCGGTGGTGGAAGGTTCGTCGAGCGACAGCCATGGGTATGTTTCAGTTAACACCGTGGAGCTGGTAAAGCCCTATATGGCTCCCGACGAGGGGGAATGCCCGATGAACCCCCCCCCCCCAATGTTCCCAGCCGACGTTAACATCAGTGGAACCACAACCACGTCGGTCGTCGAGGCACGTCAGCAGGAACTTTCAGTTAGGTCGTGCATGCTACTAAAACCAGACAGCAGGCTCAGCACAAAGATCAGCACGCGCAACCTCATTTGATGCCCTCAGATATACCTCCACTGCTGTTTGTGCTACTAGATCAGGCAGAGCTACCTCTTCCGTATCGTGGTCAGTCTTTCCCGGCTATAGGACAATCTCAATTGTCCGGTCCTAATCTGGTGGCAACTCTCCAGGATTCAACTAGTAGGAAGCAGGATGTACATAGTACTTGCCAACCGCTGGTTCAACCGGCAGGACCTACTATACCTCTAACTGCAGAACGACCTCCTGTAAGCAGAGGCTCACACTTGGCATGAAAGTATGATGTCCTGAAGCACCTGGCCAGCATTCCAGCAAGGCATTCTATCCTTGAGTCCCTTCGCCTATCGTCTGAAATTCGCGAAGCACTTGCCGAGTCCCTAAGGAGCCCCCTTTAGTTTGAGACGGAGGTAGCAGCTGCAGAAGCCTTCAACACTGAGGCAATTGAGAACACCGAATGCCAGGCAGTTATCTCGTTCTCCGTTGAAGATGAGGACCCTCCCATACAGGGGCATATTCGCCTATGGTACATCACTGGCCACTTCAATGGCGTGGAAGTCCGCCGCTGCCTCATTGACATGGGTTCCGAGATCAACCTAATCTTGACTCGAACACTGCGAAAGATGGGTCTTTCTAAAGATGATTTAACTCCATCCGACCTCAGAATCCAGGGATACGACAGGTCCGAGCAATCCCCAGTCAGCAAGATCCGCCTGAAGACCCAGTTCAGTGGCCAAATTACCTGCACTGAGTTCATGGTTGTCTCCCAGGATACCTCATAGATCGCATTGATGGGCAGGCCATGGCTCCATCTGCATGAAGCAGTCCCTTCGTCATATCACCAATGCCTCAAATTCTCCCTCAATGGTTGAGTAGGCATGCTCCAAGGAGATGCGTCTCCTTTCGCCTCTTGTGAATCCCGCTATCTAGATGCCGATTATTACATGTGCAAGGATAAGAAAATCCTAGAAAGTGGGGATGAACCCGCCCTGTTCACAAGTGATTCATGGTAAGGCCTGGATGACGCCTACATCTTCCCGATCCATCGATTGGAGGCCACGACCCCCGACATGGGGTAATGTTTTGTTGTTTCAGGTACGAAAGGAAGGCATGTTCCTATGTACTAGCGACGATGTAAAATCACCTCGTACTCCTACACCAACCAGGATTAGGTGATCCCAGAGCCTCCAACCCCTGTGAGGTATCAAAATGTCAAGATTATGACAAAGTCAGTATGTAATACGTGTCTCTTCCGTCGGGCTAGAATCAACCGACTCAGGCCGACGCGTCACCACTGCTTTGATGTCATCAAATATGGCCCCTTAGGCCGAAGGCCAGATGGGATATGATCTATTGACTTTATTGATATGGTCTCAGTGACGTATGAGTCTCCTAATATGATGACCACTGCTACCCAAGCCACCACCAGCTGCCCGCTAGGGTTTGATAGCTCAGAAGCATCTCCCCTTGCTGGAAATCCCTCCACGGGTGGAGAGGAAGATCTGAAGGATGCTCCCCCCGCCTTTGAGAAAGGCGTCTCTACCATGGTTGATGAACTGGTACAGGTGAAACTTGGTAGTGAGGTAGATCCAAGTCCCACATTGATCAGTGCAGCCATGTCCCCCAAGGATCAGCAGTGGTACGTAGACGTTCTCAAGCAACAACATGATATGTTTGCCTGGAGTTACGGTGAGATGCCAGGAATATATCCTTAGGTAGCCGTTCACCGCCTGGGCCTCCCATCAAACCATCATGGGTTTAAGCAGCCTCCAAAGAAGATGCACCCTTCTCACGGTGCTACGGTTGACGCCGAAGTTGACAATCTTATCAAATCAAACTTCGTCATGGAAGTCCAGTACCCCGAGTGGCTTGCCATCATTATGCTAGTCAGGAATAAGAACAGGCAGATCAGAGTCTGCATCGACTTCCACGACCTCAATCGCCACTGCCCAGAGGATGAATTTCCCATCCCGGTGACCAAGTTATTGATTGATGCCATGACCAGGTTCCAAGCCCTCTCTTTCTTGGATGGGTATTCTGGGTACAACCAGATATGGATGGCCCTCGAGGAAGAGGATTCTACCGACATCAGGGCTCCCCAAGGAACATTTTGTTACCAGGTTATGCCCTTCGACCTGAAAAAATGTTGTGCCACTTATCAGACGGCCATGCATCGCATATTCAGTCCGATTCTCGGGATGCTGGTGGAATGCTACGTGGATGATCTAGTGGTCAAATCACGTCAGTACTAGAAGAATCTCAAAGACTATGAGAAAGTGTTTAGTTTCCTCCGTTCCCGCCACCTGAAGATTAACCCATTGAAGTGTGTCTTCGGGGTCACCTCTGGGAAGTTTCTTGGCATTGTTGTTAGATACCGGGGCATTGAGATCGACCTAGAGAAGATCAAGGCCATCAGCCAAATGCCTCCCCCGAGCAATATTCGGGAATTTCAAGGTCTCCAAGGCCACTTAGCCTATATACACCAATTCATCGCTAATCTGGCTAGAAAGTGCAAGAACTTTTCTCGGATCATATAAAAGGTGCCACCTATGAATGGGATGAAGAGTGTCGGACCGCCTTTGAGGAAATCAAGCAGTATCTTCTCCAAGCTCTGATTTTGATGCCACCTGTCTCCAGAAAGCCACTGGTCTTTTACGTGATCTCCTTGGAATGGTCCCTCGACGCACTTCTCGCCCATAAGAATAACGAGGGTATGGAGAATAGTATCTACCATCTCAGCCGCATGCTTCTAGATACAGAGATCCAATACTTCCCTATCGAAAAGAGCTTCCTTGCACTCGTTTTTTCCGTACAGAAGTTGCAGCATTACCTGCAGCACCATGAGGTACAATTGGTCTCTCAGGTAGACCCACTGATGTACATCCTGAACTGCCCCATGTTGACAGGCCGACTAGCGTGGTGGGCGGTGATCCTCCAGTAGTTAGACATCAGGTTCGTGCCTTATAAGGCCATCGAGGGACAGGAATTGGCAGACTTTTTAGCTACCCATCCAACCTCCGTGGATCAATCCCTGTACCTGGATTTTCCTGATGAGATGATCCTCTCAGTCGATTTTTCCGTCTCATGTTGGCAAATGCACTTCGACGGTGCCTCCCAGATCCCCACTGGTAGGAGGCTCAATGATCCTAAGCTCAACAGAGTGGGCCTAGGTATTGTCTTCATCACCCCGGCGCAAGCCGTACTGCCATAATCATTCTTGTTGTCATAAGGCTATAGCAACAATGAGGCAGAGTACGCGGCTCTCATCACCAGCCTCGAGTTGTCCCTCTAGATCGACGTGCCCCATCTACATGTGAAAGGAGATTCCGAGCTGGTAATCAAGCATGTTAATGGTGACTATGTCATTAGGAATCCAGAGCTTGTTCCATTTTTGGAGTGCAACCTCCGTCTAATGGCTCAGTTCTCCTCTCGGACAGAGGTCACCCTTGTCCCTCGGTCATAGAACGGTCGAGCTGATGCTTTGGCCGGCTTAGCTGCGTCTCTCGCAGAACCCGAACAAGATCATTTGATCATACATGTGGCACACCGGAGAGTCATTGCCCCCATCACCCAAGAGGACAATGACGACCTGTGGGTAAGTCATCATACCACTGTACCTTCTACGTTAGGATTCCCAGGTTCGTTAGACACAGTGGTTGAGGCCACTCCCGACTGGAGGTCACCTTTTGTTGAGTATCTCCAAAATTGTTGCCTCCCGGACGACCGGGCCGAGCGTGAGATAATCCGACGCCGCCCGCTGCAATTTACCCTCCAGAGTGGTCCCAGTCTTGAGAAAATCCTCTATAAGAGGAGATTCGTTGGCGTTCTCCTCCACTGCATTTAAGGAGTCGATATTTCTCAGGTTATGAAAGAGGTTCATGCTGGTTCCTGCGGTGCCCACCAGGCTGGGCCCAAGCTGTCCCATCAAATCCAGAGGTTAAGGTACTTCTGGCCCTCTATGATCTATGATTGTATCGAGTTTTCCAAGAGATGCCATGCATGGAATGTTCATGCCAACTTCCTGCATCGGCCACTAGAGCCTCTTCACTACCCCAAGTACTCTTGGACATTTGCGGTGTGGGGACTCGATGTAGTGGGACCATATCCACCGGCGACAGCTTGCCAGTGTAGGTTCATCCTTACTGCTACAGATTTCTTCTTCAAGTGGGCAGAGGCAGTTCCACTTAAAGAGGTCAAGGCCCATTCCATCATCAACTTTGTGAGCTCCAATATCATCCACTGGTTTGGGGTCCCTCATGCTGTCCTCACTGATAATGGCACTAACATCCAAGAGGCTGAGCTAAAAATATTTTATTCCAAGTACAATATCCTTTCAAACCATACCTCCTGATATCATGCATAGGCAAACCTACAGATCGAGGCATTCAACAAAACCCTCTCTAACATTCTGCAGAAAATGGTTGGCCAGAACTAGAAAATTTGGACGAACAAGCTCCCCAATGCCCTCTGGGCTTATTGGACAATGACTCGCAATTCCACCCAAGTGACCCCATATTCCCTAGTGTATGGGGCTGAGGCCTTCCTACCCATTTAGATCCAGTTGCCATCATTACGCACTACAGTCTATGACCAGTAGGCACCAGATGAGGTGTCCGAAATCCGTCTTGCTGAATTGGAAGCACTGGATGAGAACATGCTTCGTGCCCTGCACAATCTGGAAAGGCATCAGAATAAGATAGCAAGGGCCTTCAACAAGAAGGTTCACCTTTGCCCTTTTCTACAGGGCGACCTAGTGTTGGCCCTTCAAGAACCAATGATCCCTGGTAGGAAACCGCCCAAGCTAGAGCCCAAATGGGATGGGCCTTACGTCATCCATAAGGTTTACCCCAACAGAGCATACTCCTTGGCGACCACGAATGGTTAGTGAATAACTCCTCCCACCAACGCCAAGTTCCTTAAGCAGTACTTTGCCTAAGAAAAAATGGTCCTGTATGACTTTAAACGGCACCGTCATCCTGTAAGATGATAAACTGCAAAATGGTCCAAGCTCTATGACCATAAACTAAGATCTCCCTCATCCTCACTGCAAGACGTTAAACTGCAAGCCAGTCAGGCCTTCCTGACCAAGGTTCAGCCTCGGGTCACTTGGCCTCCTCGGCCCCCCAGCCCTCGTCCTCACTACAAGATGCTAAACTGCAAGCCATTAAGGCCTTCCTGAATGCGGCTCAGCCTCAGGCCCCTTGGCTTTCGTCAACTCTTGCTCTCTTATGGGATTGTATGGTGTGGTGTGGGATACGTCCCCATTTACATTGGGTTGCCCGACGTACCATACATATCCCCAAATGAGACGCATCTCTCATCCAGCACGACATTAAACTGCTCTTCAAGAACTATGTAAGGCTTGATTCCCATCCTAATAAGATACGTAGGAACACTTGGACGCCTCGTCTTGAGCCCAACCCCGAGATCTTCTCTTCCACTTCCCCCTGGGTATAGTTTCCTTGGAGGATCCTTGCATGACGAGGATTACTCTTTCTTAGCCCTGCTCATATAAGGATTATAAGGGTCTCACTATATCCCCACAACCGTTCTTCTATCCTCCGACGTCCTCACCGCATGATGTTAAACTGCATGGACTTCAAGAACAACGTATGGCTTGATTACCATACTAATGGGATACGTAGGAACGCTCGGACGTTTCGTCTGTTGGCCCAGCCCAAAATCCAAAAATCTTCCCCTCGGGTCAAGACATACGGCAGGGTGCACACTTTCGCCCCAACTCACGTCGAGCAAGCCTTGACCTGGCTGCACATCCCCTGGAGATGTTCACCTATTTCGTGGATGGATATAACTTTGCTTCACCCACTCCTTGACTGGGATTCCATCATCTTTCACACCCAGAGGGACCCCCAAGAATGGTATGGATACAACTCCCAAGGGCTCTCCTACCGATATGGGCTAACTCCCCCAAGGGTTTCCAAGCAACAAGCCGATACAAGTCCCGCATTGCGAATTTGGTCAACAGTCGATGTCATTTTGTTACTCCTATATCAGGTCACCATAGTAACACCATGTTTTGAACATGGTCAACAGTGTATTGGATCTTCAGGTCCACCCCAAGATGTCCCAAACATCGAGTGCCGTGATTTGTTCTTCCCCATCCTGAAACGACAAACTTCCCTCCGGGTGGCGCCAACGGTCGGGCCCATGGCCCCGATTCTCTTATAAGGGATATACAACGTGGTGTAGGATTATGTCCTCTTTCACATCGGGTTACTTGCCATGCCATACACCTCCCCAGATGAGATACAATTATCTCTTTCCCCGTCCTCATTGCAAGACGATAAACTGAAAATTGGGCAGGCCTTCCTGACTGAGGCTCAGCCTCAGGCCCCTTGGCCTCTCCAGGCCCACGACCCCCATCCTTGCTATAAGACGTTAAACTACAAGTTAGTCAGGCCATTCTGAATGAGGCCCAGCCTCAGGCCCCCCTCACCGAGGCCTACCCTCTATCCCCTTGGCCTTTTCGGGCCCCTTGGCCCAGATTATTTCCTACAGAACTGTGCGGTATGGTGTGGGATTATATTCTCATTACCCGCCATGATGTACACCTCCTTTTTAGGATATTCTAACCCCTAGGTATCGATTCAGAACTACGTGTGGCTTGATTCCCATCCTTATGGGATACGTAGGATCACCTGAATGTCTAGGCTTCGGGTCCAACCCCATCTCTTAGGAATCTCTATCCCACCACGGATCATTGGCCTACTCTTCCTCCACGAGGGGATTATGTGGTGTGGTGTGGGATTATTCTCTTATTCACGTCGGTCTTGTAATGACCACGCCATGTACCTCTCCTTCCTGAGCTGTTTCGTCGACCCTTTATGACGGTTCACCAATGTGCCTAAGGGTAATCCGGTTTATTACCTGGAATGTCAGACTTTACTCGGACACATCCGCACCCGCTTTCCAGGCTTTGTGTATCCCTTCGTCAGGGATTCCATCATCTTTCACACCCGGAGGGACCCCCAAGAATGGCCTCGATACAATGCCCAAGGGCTCTCCTACCGTTACAGGCCAACTCCCCCGAGGGTTTCGGACAACAAATCAATAATAATCCCGCGTTGCGAATATGGTCAGCGGTCGATGCTCGTTTTTTGTTCCCACCTCAGGCTAACGTGATATGGAGACTATTTTTCCTCCACGGTTAATGGTTATCCTCCATCGCCATGCAAACCACATTAAGCCCAAAATGTCGGTTATGCATTTCACATCCTTCTCCATTATCATCATGTCCAAGTGGAGTTTCTAAACTCTTGGTACTATTCCTCTGTGCACGTCTGCGCACTGGGTGAACAAAGCCGTGTCAAAGGCGTCTTTCGGGGCTCTTCACCAACTTCCCCTCAAAGGATGTTTCGGGTATTGCGATAAGGATATTCCCCCTTGTTTCCCACACCGATTTTAACTCACGTGGGCTTAGGGATCGGGCCACGGTCTGCGCTTACCTGGAAAGTTGTCATCACCCCTGGTCCGAGCTCTAAGACCTTAAACTAAGATCTCCCAAGAACTACGTCTGGCTTGATTCCTGTCCTCAGGGGATAAGTAGGAACACACAGACCTCCTGTCTTTGGGTCCAGTTTGGGCTTAGTGTCCTACCTTCAAGACCCTGACTACAGGATTATATGGTGTGGTGTAGGATTATGTCCTCATTCATGTCGGTTGTGTCACACGACACCATACACATTCCACACCTAGAATCGTCTCTGCTACGTCTGCACTTCATGACGTTAAAATGCATTCTTGGTCTTATCACACGACCCTAAACTGTGACATTATTGTCCTGGATGCCCGAAAAAATACGGAACTGCTTTGTTATAACCTTATTATAGAGGACATCACGTTGGGTATTGGTCACGTGCTATGCCATTTTTCAATGCCTATCACGGCTTGATTCTTGTGGCAACACCAGATCTTGTTACCCTAGGCCCGTCTCTTCAAAAAAAAAACCACTCATCTTAAAGGAAAAACAAGATTTATCAAATTATGCTTCTTTTAGTGCAAGGGCCACGTCCGCACTCCCCTTTTTTCCCTGGAACTGGTACCTTACAATGCCACCCTTCATAACTTTGTATGGCTTGATTCCCATCCTCATGGGATACGTAGGAGCACCCGAGAACTTCCCCGCGGGCCCAACCAAACTTTCGTGTTTGGTCCCCTGATGTGAGCACTCCCCAGAGAACGCATGGTGAGTAGGGCTTATGTCCTCATCCACATTGAGTTTTCATAAGTACCCGTCACGTGCCTCCTGTGCTTCCACCAATGGTCCAAATTCTATGACCCTAAACTAAGATCTCCCTATAGAAAAGGACTCTGCTCCCTCTATCTAATACACCTAGTTGTCGTGTTTAGATGTGTTTTGACAAAGAGCCCGAAATGTGGACTTTCATAGGGACATTCCCCTCGTCCAATGACCAAGCTTCGTGAGCTCGCTATTTGGATCCTCATCCTCTTCCACATCCAAAAGGACCCTCAGATGACATGGATGATTGGATTAAGGGCTCTCCATGAATGCTGGACCTAAGGGCCCTCCAATCGTTTTGGGAAAACATCCCTACGGATCTCTAACAACATTTGTGACATGGTCCCATGTTTCGAACATGGTCAACAGTCGACCCCCATTTGTCTATACCCATTCTAGTCTAATGCAATATCGATGATGCCTTTCTGCCATAGTTAACAGTTATCCTCTATCGTCACGCTACCATCATTGTGATCCAAATCTTGAGTGTCATGATTCACACATTTCCACTTCCTCATGTTCAAGTGGAATTCCAACAAACCCGGCTCTATCTCTTCATGCATCTAGGTGCGCCACGTGGTCGTGTTAGTATCATGGTTCCGGTATTCACCAAGAATCCCTTCACCCTAACCTTCCATTTCTATGTCGGGAAAGTCCCACCACTACTTCTTTTTTCCCACATCGAGCATGACTCATGTGGGCTTAGTAGTTTTGGCAGGATGTGTACCAACACGGCCAGGCTTCTCATCGTCCCGCGTGATAATAAAATGTGCTCTTAGAACTATGTATGGCTTGATTCCCATCCTCATGGGGTACGTAGGAATGGCCGACCACTCTACTTCGGGCCCATCTTAATCCTCACTCTTGGTCCCTCGACCTGGAGAGTTTCCTCCGGGGGTATGTGGTGTGATTTGGACTCCATGTCCTCATTGATGTTGGTTCCATATCTACCACACCATATGATCCCTGGGCTCTTCTCTTTTACTCAACATCCTATCATATGATGTTAAACTACAGGAGTCTATATGTCCTCAATGCATGACACTAAGCTGCGGCTCTACCCTGAACAAGTTCATGATGCCCCATGTTAATCATGGGATGCACCAGAGCCTCTTCCAGAGAGGATTTCACCTTTCAGTGTTGGTCTATGACTACATTGTGCATCCAGAACTACGTGTGCCTTGATTCCCATCCTCATGGGATACGTAGAGACACCCTGGTATTTTTTCTAGGGTCCATCCCATAGGTATCATTAATCCTATCTTTCACCTTTCCGGCCCCCTGGACAGACCCCTCGTTAGAGAATCCCTGTCCCAAAGAAGGAAGGATTCATAACCAAACTGAAGTTCCCATATGGCATACTCCCACCACGGTGGTGTAGTTACATGAGTGTTGGATTCTGTTCGGACAAACCATCACTTCATATTCCACTCTTTGCGTGCCCCTTATTCGGACCCTCGTCCCCTTTCATGTCTGAAGGGACCCCCTAACGGCCTGGTCCCATGCCGCATCGGCTCACCTACCGTCCTGGGCCAACGGTCCAGAAGACTGGTCATGTTTGGAAGGACCCCCTAACAGTATGGATGCTCGAACTAGGGTCTGCCTACTGTCTTGGGCCAACATCCCGAAGGATTGATCGACAACATTTGTGATCGGGTCCCGTGTTTCAAACATGGTCAACGGTCGACCCTCATTTGTTGTCGTCATTTTAGGCTAACACAGTAAGGATATCGTTTCTCTGCCACGGTTAACGATTGTCCTTTATTTTCATCCCACCCCCACAGTGTTATGAATCTTGGGTATCATGATTCACACTTTCCATTTCCGTCTGTTTGGACCGATTTCAATGCCCCTGGTGTTGCACCATTCGTGCATGAGAGCACCGTGATGAAATGGTAATTCAGCTGTTTTGAGATCTTCCTTCTCCGGCCAGGCCTCTCCCATATTTTGGAAATCCAGACTAGTTATCTAAACCCAGGATGCCTGAAGCTTGGTTTCCACTCCTATGTTGGGTGGGACGATGAGGCAAGTATATCCTGTTTCTCACATCAGGCTTGACCCATGTGAGCTTGGGGAATTGTCGCCGGACGTCCCACAAACATTGTAGTGATGTAATGAACCGATGAAAACAGTGGAAATCATACATGCTATGACATTTAAAACAATGAAGAAAAAATTGAAGCACGAAAGTACCATTAAAAGGTTTGTAATTTTTTACAGTACCCGGGGGTTGACTCCCCCCATGGATGGGTTGACCCCGTCAAAAGAGAATTTCAGCTCCACCACCATTCGGCTTGTGTCTTCCAAGAATTGATGCCGCTAACTCAGCTCCCGCTCCTCCTCATTAGCGGCGGGGTGCTGTTCTTTAGCCTTGGCCCTGGCCCTCTCTATGCCAGCCTGAATGGCAGCCATCTTTCTAGAAGCCTGCCTCATATGCTCTTCTACCTCTACCAGCTGGGCCTTCAACCGCGAGATCAGCTCAGATTGTGTATTAAGAGAGGTTGAGTGCTCATCCGCATGGGCCTACAGCTGTTGGACCTCGCTTTCAGCCTCCTGGAGCTTTTTGATGTTTGTCGCCTTCCTCCACTACCAGCCCACGCTGAGCCTGTGATCATACTCCCAGATCTTCTCGGCGATGAGATCTCAGATGAGCACATGATAACATTGGGCATCCACTCCCCCAGCACACAGTTCGCACAGCCACGAGTGATGTCTATCCATTTCGTTCAGCCATAACTCTTGGGGGGTGTCCTTGATGAAGTGCGTGATTATCTTCCATGATCTGCAGTGAACTATGCTGTTGTATTCCTTATCGGAGGCCATTTCATCCATGTCTGCATGATTGGCAGGCTCGTACGCAGGATACGCCCGCAGGAAGTCCTCGGCTGGATCTACATCTGGTGTTGAATTCGGCACGACATCTGGCGCCGGAGCAGGTGTGACGAGACTTGGGTCAGCTAATTGATCCTCTTCATTGGGCTCTACCCCAATAACCTTGGGCACGACCCTACTGGTGGTCCCGCCGATGATACTGTGTGTTGCAGCTCAGGGAGATGGGGGGACTATCTCCACCATCACCGGCATTCCCCTAGGAGGGATGCCGCCAGACATCCCAACCAGCCTTGCCGCAGAAGCCCATGCCAGTCGAAGAATTGTACGACAGAGAGGGACATAAACGTTAGTTGGCACAATCTACATATGACAAAAATGAATCCAGTAGAGTAAACTTACGGAGATTGATCTCCTGGTGCTGCTCTTGAGTTTATGCTAATGGGACCCTGAGGCGTGGCCCTCTGTATACTGTTGGAAGGTATGGAGATTCTGGGGGATCCACGTCGGGTGCTCTGATCCCACCCTATGAAGAACTGGATGCAGCCGTGGGTGCGGGTTCTGAAGGTCCTACATCATCACCCACCAAGGGGCGAGAGTGAGGCCTGTGTACAAGTTCTTCCTGCATAGTTCAAGCATCAGTAAGAAATCCATGTTGGCCTGAGAACGGACCATGAGGAAAGAAGCTCAGAATTCTACCTCGAGAACCTCTACGAAATTATCAGAATCTGAGTCTTGGTCTCTGACTTCGCCCTCCTCCAATGGGCTCCCTCTGCCAGCCTCATCCTCCCGAGAGGAGTCCTTGGATTCTTCCAGCTGGGGGAAGCGCTCCCTCAGATCGGTGGCAGACAGCTATGACAGAACCGTCCGATCCAATAGTACCCTCACCCAGTCTATCATTGGGTGTGGGACACCACTAGAGTGAACGTAGTCCTCCAACTCGACCAAATATTGCTCTGCCGCCACCAGAGATGCCGCAAAACCGACCCGGACTGGGCCTATGCCTGGAAGAACCATCTCGCGATGGTTCAGGAGTTCCCACACCTCGGGGCGACTAAGGTTTTGCTGGTTAACATCCCAAATGTCCCAAGCCTCCGGGAAAACGGCATCCTCTGGCATGTCAATATGACGCAACCGCTTCCCTGGAGCCTGAGCAGATATCTTGCGGAATCCCCTCGGCGGCCGCCCCTCCGGATGTCCCTGCTCTTCTGGGATCATCGGATCTGCCGCTGCTGCCACACCCTCGGCCGGTGCGGGTCTCTCCACCATGGAAGACCCGCCACCGTGAGAGGCCCTTGCAGCCCTCTGACCCCGACCCCGGGATAGAGGAGGCCGACTGTTACCAACCTGAATAGTTGGCTGCCTCAGCATCTCCCCCGGATAACCTGCCTCTCAGCTAATGGAATACTCCCTCAGCAATCCGAAAGAGGCATTGGATGGAGGCAATTCAATTCACATCTTCCCATCTTCCATTGTGAACATGAGCCACAGCTGCCTCATCACACACGGGTGCTCCTCGTGACGCACCTCCTAATAGACCTGCGGGGTCAGCCACTGGAGGCACCAAAACTGCCTCGCAAACCGATGCTAGGTGTAAGGATCATAGAGCAGCTCAAGATCCACTCGTTCCACCAAAACTCTTCCTTGAATGGCCATGAGATAAGACCAATGCTCTTCCGTTCCCTGCCCATCATCAATGAGTACCCCTGTCGGCAATGGAAATGGGTGGAAGTTAAACTCATCCACCCTACACACCCGGTTCAGCACCATCGACATGGTTAGTTTGAATGGAAATCTCCCAGCCGCCTTCAGAATGGAGGGGCGGAAGTTTGATCCCGGCAGAGAGATAGGGTTTGGATACTCATAAATCCCCCTGATGTGCGCCGCAATCCACCCATACAGAAGGTGGAAGGGCCTTCATATCCTTGGCAGCTTCTTGCCCTCGCTAACATGCCGCAACATCCTGTACAGCTTGGTGAGCATTGGAATCCCCAGATTGACCTGCTGTCCCATGGACATCATAGACACCATGATAAACGAGCTGGTCTGCACCCCCATGCTGGTATCCCTCACCGGTAGGATCCAACCGCAGATAATGGTCGCGATGAATGTCTCCAGCCTGACTATCGGCAGCTATTCAGCACCGTCACTAAAACCCCAAGTCTTCCATTGGCTGTCCTCCAAGACCCGCCCATACGAGTGCTCCTTGCCCCGTTGAGCCGCCTTCGGACAAGATCGTGGCCTCGGAGGGAACTCTCGATTCTCCGGGAAATTCAGGAACCGCTCGAACCACTTCTTAAAGTAGACATCTCTCACTGCTTCCTTGTCCTCTCCGGGGACCAATGCCATCAGTACCGACACTTGTCGCGACATCTGATCCATATCCTCCCATGTGCTCATGATGGGGAGGAACTCATCATACATGGCCCCCAAGATCGGGATCCCCGAAATCTGATGGACATCCCACAGACTGATGCCCACCTCCCCATGGTGCAAGTGAAAAGTATTGGTCCGAGATGACCATCTGCTCAGCAGCTCCGACATCAACTGTTTCGGTTGGAAAATGTGGAATTGGGAGGCCCATGCCACCTCATAAAAACCCACTCTCCTAAGCTCAGTCTCAAACTCCTCACATGAGGCACCTACCCAGTAGGCCCATGCCCAGTCGTTGGTGAAGTTGTTCCCTGGTGCAGGTCCCACTCATCGGACCACCCCTTCTTCGAATATTGAAAAGCCGCCTTCAGAATTGTACGGTACGTAAGAGGGGACATCTCCGGTTGCAGTGGCTTCCTGTCAATATTGTTCACATGGTTGTAGAGACAGTCAGAGGTGATGGGTGTGAAGTCCTCCCATGCATGACCATCAGCCGCCCTGAACCCATGGCGCTGACATGGCGTGCTCCTGAACTAGTAAGCTGGTTCATCCCTACTCGCCTCAGGGATAAAGACGTCATCTCTTAGCCCTAAGCCATACAAGGGGAGATTCTTGCACTACCGATAGTTTTTCTGACCATCTGATACCAGTTCTATCAAAGAAGTATGGTCCGAGTGGCTTCAGACCATCTCCCCAAATCCCAGACAGTTAGCCATCTCATCCCTCTGGGCGACATCTGCAAGCACCCCCAATACAGCTTCTCGATGGGCCATTTCTGTTTCGGCAGTCGGAAAAAAAAAATTCGGGTTGGATCGTGAAGATCTCTCATGAAGCTTGGGCGTAAAACCAATCCATGGAGTCTGTCCTAGGCCGACAAAACGAAGTTCACTTGGTGCGGTCGCAGAGTAGGAGACTCGCAGTTCGCCGCGAAGGTCGATTCGTGGAGAGCAGACGCGGAGTACACGGAGCTTCACGAAGTCGAGAGTGCAGCAGGACAAAAGTCGCGAGAAGACAAAAGAGAGGTCAACCCCCCTATTTATAGGCGGTGACCCCAGAGCTTCGCGGAGCGTCCGGACCGTGCGACCACTGTCAGCATCGCGCGCCCCTTCACGAGGCCGCATCGTGAAACACTGATAATTTTGGCAATTTTCCCTCATACTCCGACCCTTCATCCCTCCACGGCTCCAAGTCTGAGGGGGGGGGGGATTTTTTGGCGCCAAAATATTAAACGAAACAAAGGGAAGAAAAAGAAGCCCTGCACACTGCCTCGCAAAGCTCCGATGGGGAGCTCCCACAAGCACCGCGACCACTATGAAGACCCTGAGGTGGTACCAATCCATGAATCCCCAGACGTTCATGATCCCTCCATGAAGCACAGGAGGTGGTAACACTCCGCGAACGACGTGACATTCCCGAGACCGCCGCGAAGCACAGGAGGTGGTAACTCTCCGCGAATGCCCTAACGTTCGCGAGCCCGCCGTGAAGACCTTGAGGTGGTAACACTCTGCAAACACCCTGACATTCGCTAGCCTTCCGCGAAGACCCTGAGGCGGTAATGCTCTGCGAACTCCCTGACGTTCGTAATCCTTCCATGAAGACCATGAGGCGGTACCACTCCGCGAACGCCCTGACATTCGCAAGCCCATCGCAAAGCACCCGCCGCCCCTTCGCACCGCATAATTTCGGCTTCGCGGTGCCCCTTGCCTATAAATACTAGGCTCCCCATGAGTCCATAGGACAGACAATCCGAACTTTTGGCTTCTCAAGCCCCGAATCACGAAGCACCCTTCGCCCCAGGAATCATGAGCTCCACGAGGTATTTTTGCTTCGCGAGATTCCTTTACCTAGTCTTGTTTTGAGACCCTCTTTCGAGAGGGATGCCCTTTGCGAAGCCTAAGGGCAATCACAAAGGACAGGGATTCCCAAAGGGACCCGAGAAGCCACGGAGTGTTTACGCTTCGCAAAGCACTCATCTTGTACTAGTGATCCCCATGCCAAGGTAGGGTCGCTATACATCGTGAAGTACACTGCTTCACAGCACCTTGCTTCGCGAGGCACCTCTTCTTCGCGAGGCAGTGCTCCACGAACACTATTCCACTTCGCGAAGCACCTCCCATTCACACGCCAGCCCCATGCTGAGGCCAAGGAACTCAACTTCACGAAGCAAACCCCTTTGTTTGGCAATTCCTCTTCCCGTGCAACCCTCCAGGTTTGCAAGATGTGATTTCAAAGTCCCATGGAAAATTCCACTCGTAGAATTGCTTCACCTAATTCTTCTTCACATAGGCACACTAACATCTATTGATCCTTCACATAGCCACACTAACGTGGACCCCTCGATGGTTTGTTCTATGACCCCCTTGACTACGACCATACTGGTACCTTCCCTCCCCCAAGGAGAAGAGGGTACCGGTCATGTAAGTCCTAGGGGTGCAGAGTGAACCCGCCTCGTTTGAGCTGCAGGACGTTAAACTGCCAAGCACCTCTTCCTTAACACATGACGTTAAACTGTGATCCGACCCCATGCCTCGCACGTAGGGTCCCCCCCATCTCAGACATTCTTTATGCTGCTCGTCTCAACAGAGATGGGATCACCCCCTCCATAGGGGATGATATCCTCCTTATCGGAGCAGCGTATGTCCACGGAAGAAGGGCAACCACCCTGGTGTAATCCCCCAAGCCTCTCTTGCGGAAGGTAGCACCCATTTACCTCCGTACTTCCCCACTGCCGAGGCCAGTGGAGGGTGCGATAGGGAACGAGGAACCTTCCATCTTTGGTCCCAAATCCCTCTCCTGCTGCGCTTTGCCGCACATTGGGCCTCCATCCTGGAGTAAGTCCCAGCACCACGAGCCTCCTAATGCATAAGCCCCTCTTCGCTTCTCACGGACGCATCCTTCATGACGTAATCGTCAGGTCTCTGCTGCTTCTTGTTTCTCACACCGAGCACGACTCACATGGGCTTAGAGTAAGCATCGATCATGGAAATGCCCTCATCTAGCATGACATTAAACTATATGCCCTCGTCCAGCATGACGTTAAACTGTATGCCCCCATACATCATGACGTTAAAATGCACATCCATTCAAACTATGAGGTCTTTGATCCATGTCAAGGCATGGTAAGTAGGAAGCCTCCATGAGGTTCAAGCCCCCCACCCATCATTTCTTCACGTCAGGTTCCACCTTCATCCAGCATGACGTTAAACGACATTCCAGTCCGACGGCAAGCCGTTGTGACCAACCCGATCTACGAGGACTTTGATCCATGTCATGGCACGATACGTAGGAAGCCGACCTGAGGTTCAAGCCCATCTCCCACCGGACCAAGGTCCTTTCTTCATGTCAGTTCGCCGACACCCACCATTTCTTCCCGAACTACGAGGACTTTGATCCATGTCAAGGCATGGTACGTAGGAAGCCTCACAAAGTTCAAGCCCACCACTAGTGGACCCATGGGTTCACCTCCATGTCAGTTCTCCGACGAAGCCCTTTGAACTACGAGGTATTTGATCCATGTCAAGGCATGGTACGAAGGAAGCCTTCATGAGGTTCAAGCCCACTGCCACCTAGACCCCTGGTCCTTCTTCACGTCAGCCTTCCGACGTCCAACCTGAACTACGTGGTCTTTGATCCATGTCAAGGCATGGTACGCAGGAAGCCCCCATAAGGTTTAAGTCCATCACCCGGTCGTTCTGACCTCACTCACGTCGGTTCACCCGTCCCGCATGACGTTAAACTGTATTCGACATTCCATTTGAACTACAGGGTCTTTGATCAATGTCAAGTAATGGTACGTATGAAGCCCCCACGAGGTTCAACCCCATCACCAGT
The DNA here is from genome assembly GCA_963277665.1 of Viscum album. Lineage (NCBI taxonomy): Eukaryota > Viridiplantae > Streptophyta > Magnoliopsida > Santalales > Viscaceae > Viscum > Viscum album. Next base: position 935,781,776 of record OY728129.1, on the reverse strand, counting down.
GGAACCCCGAGTTCACCTTCACATCGGTCTGCTGACGATACCCATCAGGCCAAGGTCCACCTTCATGTCGGTTCACCGACACCATCCCGAACTACGCGGACTTTGATTCTTTGCCATGGGGATACGTAGGAGGTCTCCTCGAGGCTCAAGACCAACTTCATTGTCACCCTTGCGATGGTTCCATTTCATCCCCCTCCACTCCATTCATCCATCCTGATTCTCACACGGGCCGCCACATCCCGGTGAGATCATGCCACTCCACTCCCCTCCACAGCATCCGGGAAGCTTCCCATGAGCTGACCCCGATATCGACATCCCTTCAGGGGGGATTCCTCAATCTGATCCACTCCATATAGTGTTCTACCAGGCTGATCCATCTACACTGGACGTTAAACCTGCGGCATACCTTGTGTTAAACATAGGAAGCTGAGGAAAATCTCAGATATATGCCTATGGCATATAATTCCCCATGCACGATGTGGGATGCCTTAGGCTTCCATGCCCTCGAGAAGCCCTATGACAAGGGACAAAAGATATACACGCCAATTCCCCAGCGTTCAGACATGCTACTGATTCCTCGACGCGACTACTCCCCCGACTGAAGGTTGCTTCCCTGACCGGACCATTTGGAATGTCCTGAAAGAATTAGTGTAATTAACCGGCGTCCATGGAAACATGGAACTGGGAAGAGTTTCACGAACAACGTATTAAATCTATGAGGGAGACCCAGACTAGGTGACGAGTTCCGAGGATGAATCCACGGAAGGACGAACCGACATCCCATCATCCCAGTTTCGATTAAGGAGTAGACGTCCCTGAACAAGGAATGGATGTTGCCCGCCTTTGGAAAGTGGGAATGCGGGGAAATAGTAGCACGTCCTCCACCGACGGATGCATGCGCCTAGGTGAAAGCGTCAGAAACAATTATTCTAATGGGATATTTTATCATAATCTCTCCCTTCCCATCTTTTAATTATATAAATGAAAATAACTTTCAAGATGTGTTGATTTATCACATTCAAGGACGAATGGTTTTCAATTTTCATTAACATCTTCTAGTCATACAATGGAACCATTTTAATTATTGAAAAAGATAATAATATATGTATTTTATCTTATTTGATGTTATTGAATCCTTTTTCACACATTATGTAAATAATAATATAAAACAAGTTAATTATGAGCAAAATTGCCAAATTAATCCAAGAAATTATCATTAATGTTTTATATAATGATTCAACTTCACTCCAAGGAACCAAATTAAATTTACAGACATGTAACCTTATTGATTCTGAATAATAAAATATAATAACAATTCTGGAAAGCCATCCCCATTTTACAAGACTCTCCGTTCATGGAAATAAGTAAACTGATCGTAAAGACCAAGAAAACCAACGGACCCGAACAATGAAATTGAACCAATTAACCCATCAAAAAGGGAAGTAATGAACTTAAAAACGTTATATTAAATATTTTACATATATAATAGGTTTTTTAATTATTAATTAATGAACATAATTTGATTATTCAGGTCATTAATATAAAGTGATGGACACTATCAAACTTAAGGCAATGGATCCTCTCTATTTCACTTTAATTCATGAATCTCCTCTATGTTATACCCTTTTAAGTGTAATTACTAATGATTGGGTATGATTTAACACCTACATTATATTTCCCTAATTATTTATAAAATATTATAAAACCCTTTCTCTCACATCAATCCTTCCTAAGTACACCCGATGTCATGCCGATATTCCATAATGGATTCTACCCGAACCTCCTATATTTTTTGGGTTGCTCTCTATTTTTTTTATACAAATGAAGTTTTATTTTATTTTTGTGTACAACTTCTAAATACTATATATATTCTCAAAACTCATGTTTCAAGATTCACCCCTCATTATCTTTTTGTGATATACATTTTTAAGTGATTCCCTCCTCATTACTTCTCGACTAGTAAACTTTTTTAAGGGAACGTCCTGAATTATTACCCGATTTCAAGTTCACTCTTTCATATTTTGTAAGACACCATATTAATTATAAAATATTTCTTTTTATTATGAAAACCTTATAGGTTCACTTTTGGTTTTATATAAAATATTTTTCCCTTTTCTATTTTAAATGCTCAATAATATTTTCCTTAAAACCACACAAAAATGTTATAGTGCTAAAATTTATTAAATAAATTTCTTACATGTTTTCACTTATACATGACATAACATACCATCATACAAGACTATTTTACCTTATTAATTTCCATTTAAATTTTAGTTCCTTTCTTTCATGGAAACTTCAACGATACGCCAATTTTTTATGTTTTATGACAGGATTGTGTCACCCAATTTCTTCCATGGGTAACCCGTATATTTATGTGAGATTGATTATGTATGATTCATTATATTGAAAAAATGTAAATGAAAAGTTAATATAGGTGCTCCTAGATAGCACCCCAATGCATTCAATAAAGTTGAGTCTCATGAGATGTTATGTGCGACAGTCTTGGCAGTTAGTCTAGGCTTGGGCTACCATGTGCGATGGTCTTGGTGGTTAGCCTTGGCTTGTGCTACCATAGGCAACGATCTTGGAAGTTAGATATGACTCATGCTATACTCATGTTTTATATTGCTTCCACATTATTATGAATCCATGTTTATATTATCCCATGTTTATATGTTATGTTTTCACGTGTTCCATGCCTTTTGATATCATTATGACATACCTTCAAACCCTTGTTCCAAAGCATTATTACTATGATTTATCAATTGATAGGCCTATAAATCATCCATTTTTCTTGTTATCCCCATGTTATTAGATGAATATGTTTGAGCAAAATGGAATTTTTGTGCTCAATTTGAAGATTAAATAACGAATTTTTTTATTTAGTTCCATGTTATCTATTTTATGTACCTAGTCTTCCAAGAAACTAGGATTTACAATCCTTGTCTTGTACTCTGATGTATAATTATGCCTAAAATTATGTATTGTTATATGTAAAAGGATATCTTCACTATATCATGGGTCCAATTTCTACTATGGAGCAATAAAACATGAAAAACCCTCCAAGGGTTGAAAAAGGGAAGTACACGATGTGTCACCCTCTATACACTGAGTGTACTCCAAACACACCACATGAGTTTGTACTCCCACTGACCTAGGTGTCTAAAATCCCCAGGGTACACGATATGTGAAATGGGTACACAGTGTGTACCCAACATGGGGTAAAAGCCCATTTCCCTCAACCGTCCTGGCAATCTACATGCCTATGTCGTGTACTTCTACACAGTGTGCCACCCACACATGGTCTGACTATGTACTTTACATAGCCATCTATCCCTACACGGGTTCACCTGGTTGGGTACTTGACTACATGGACGAGTACCAGTACACAACTTGTACTCTTTAAAATCCATCTTCCTTGAACAAGAAGAACACACATCATGCCACCATGTACGACACATAGTGTAACCCAATTTTTCAAAACGAAATAACCTTAGATCGCCAAAAACCCCCATTTTCACCCCCCAAATCAATAGATATGGCCACTAAGGGCCTCATACAATGACAAAAGGGATTTAAATTTAGAAAAAATAAAATCTATAGGGGTATAAAGCTAAAACATAAATGGGCCTACCTTCTATAGGAAACCACATAATCTTCATTCTATTTCGCTATCCACAGCTTCCGCACGACGATCCAACACATCGAGGGCTTCACAACAACTCCTACTTCTCTACATATAACTATTTCTACATTCCTATAATTTTTTCTAACTTAGTTTTTGGAAAGGGGGAATCTTTAGGGTGTGAATGGGAAGGAAGAATGAAGGAAAAGAAGAAAATAAATAGAAAATAAAGAAAATAAAAAAATAAAAAGAAATGAAAATGTGGCCCGAGCAGGTCCTGATGGCCAACTCGAGTTTCTGTCTCACATAGGGTAAAATCCTAATTCTGGACTCAATGGAGAATGTATAATCTCAATCCAACACTCTGTTCCAAATATAAGGCCGAACAAACCTGCGAAAAAAATTATTATTTAATTTATTAATTATTAAATATTAATTATTCTCCTAAAATTCAAACTACTCAAATTTTATACAAAGTCTTTTCTTAGTGTAAGTACTGTATTCTTAGACCAGGGGATTGGTCAAAAAATTATTTGAGATTATAAACCTGGGTAGAATACCATTTTACCCCTTTACAAGAATCTACCATAAAAAATTCACATTTTCTCTCAAAACTACAGTCCAAAAAAATATAGGACCTTACAAAAACTCTACCATAAACCATCTCATCTCTGAGAAGCCTAGTGAGAAGAATAGAAACCCTATTCTCAACCCATGAATCTATAAAACCAAGATATTTGGTCTATCCAACAACCAGCCTCAAAACATCAACAAACATCTCTTACATCGAAGACATTTAACAATGATCGATCTGGTACTCTTCACCATAGAAATACCCCTATCATTGTCTCAGAAGAAAATAATGTGCTCAAGTGCCCACAAGAAAATCCCAAGTTTGAATAAAAATGAGGATCACCACCCTCAAATGTTCAATGGTGAACTCCCCACCATAAGGCTTACCTTACACCACTCCTAGAGCATAACATCAATAGGTTTTTTCATCCACCGGGGAAGAACATTTAGAAAAAAAATCTCGGTGTAGGGATAATGTTATCTTAACATACTAAAGATGAATCAAGATAGATAATGATCATCTCCAATAAAAGTACACTATGATTCTACCAAGGGGCGTGTACAACTCCCTCTGAGCCACGTTCACCATCCTATCAAAATATAACCAAGATTCAGACAAGGGTCAACCATATCATGATACTCGATTCATTTTACAATGTAACCACTACCACATAAGGATATTCCGGCATAACTTTTGGGATCTAGTCCCATGAAAAGGCTTGAAACAACAGTCCTAGACTCACACCTAGACACTCACCGATTTAGATTCAAACGATACCACATGAAACTAGTGTATCCTTTATCACCTGACTCATACTCTAGCAATATTTCCATAACACAACCCAGCTGTTCGTGCTACATGACACATCAGTTTCATTAATACATATTTTCCCTTGAAAATACTCTTCAAAACAAAGAACCTTACATGTGACATGATTTATTCTATGAATTCCCCTCACCCGGCATCATTTTAGTCATGAGAATCTACCCATGCTATCCCTACATTAGCAACAATTGAAACACTGGTCGGCCACACGAGGAACCCAAATAGTCTTACCCATCAAATCCAGTCTCAAAAAACAATCAATCAATGTGATTCATCAAAATATAAAGGCATCAACATTCATATAATGTGAAACTTGAGATACTATTGTTCCTCGATTAGAAAATGAGCATAAAACCAAGATCACAGCCTAAAAAGGCATCAGAAAACATAGGCCAACCTCTCATGAAGGATACCCTCTAACAAAACTAACATTGACCTACATGGGTCCAAGTATAAACCAAGGACCTTCGGTTATCCCACCATGACCTATGGAACAAGCCTCACAACAGGGTCACAAGGTCTAACCACCTTTCCCAAAATATCAAATCCTCTCAAAATAAGGTAAAGATCAAAACGAGCTATGAGGGTCAAATATAAAAAAACGACCTGAAAGGGCCTAAATCCCCACCAAGAATCCATAAAAGGAATTACTCCCTATAGGTCATGATACCAACACAAAATAGAAACTAAACTGACACTCATCAGTCATCTATATACATAAATAACCCTGGAGGTCTAGTTCATAAGAAAATTCTATGTTTCCATAATAATTGAACTCAATGATCCAAATAGATTATTATAGACCTAACAAACAACACCCTAAAAGGGGTTCAATAAAAAGGTATCATGTTCCATATCGACCTACTAGGTCACTACACCTCTCGTGCATGATAACTGAGTCATTATCCTCACAAAAAAATTCCTCAACATAGATCCACATAACCTTATATTATAACAAAATATATATGTAAGCTGGACCAACTGAATAGGCCTTAATTGGTTGATGAAATCACACACTAGAAGTCCTATATAATATGAATCCAACATGCCAAAAATTAAGCATGAGACACCACTTGAATTTTCCATCCAAGAGTCAAAACCCATCCCTAGTCTCTTGTTAATGTCCATGATCTAGATATCCATAGTAAATCAAAACATCCACACAACATGTGCATCACTCAAGTTGAAAATCATATACAACTGTAACATCGCAGGTCAAAAAAACAATCCCATACCATGGAAACCCAGAATTTATATTAGAAGAAATGTTCTTGATGCACCAGTCTGATATCCATCACAAGTTATGATACATTACTAATACTCATATATACCATATACCAAATAGTAAAGGACATGAAAAGAACTGACTCTAATACAACTTCGTAACATCCCGACCTGAATGACACTAAACTAGTGCTCATAGGAGATTAGTTATAAGGCCTCAAGAATGCCTCCCCATACACCAGTGACTTCTGACTAGGAGCAAGGTAATAGAGTGTGATAGTGGGGAGACTATGCCCCCATATCAGAGTAATAAAATACTGGAAATAGATAAGTATCTTACATAGTAGACATTAAACAGAGTTCAAAAGTAGTAAACAACTAAAATAGAAAATGCTGTAATAATAAATAATTTTTTTTTTAAAATCTTGATCAACTATTTCATTCAATAAAACACCAGTCACCAAACAGGATGATCATAAAGATACATGAGTGAAAAATAAACTGAAAGTAAAATTATAAGGATATACTACTAACAATGAGATAGATGACATACTCGTTCTCCAGACACTATCAAACTGCACTAGCTTGATCCGAAGAACTTAAGAGTATCTCTACGCGAACATGAAACACTACAACTCAGCCCCATTCATTACACAACTCATTTTGAACATGAACCAAATACATAAGGTCTACACATACACCAAGGTGAATGTGCATGGGTGAGAAATAGTCTCATTAGGCCACTCTAATAAGAAACCTATAAATGTGATACTATAACTACATTCAAAAGAAACTGCTCAGCCTCGCTGAGACAAAACTAAAAGATAATAAAATATAAACATGATACCATAGTCAAAACTTGGGTTCATAATCCCAGTCAACTAGGCAAGTTACACCATGGATGTCCATATCTATATATGTTTACATGTATAGTCCCATACCTATACATAAATACATAAATATGAATATTCATGAGTATGTGAATCAATAACATGAAACCAAATTAGTAGTCAATCCTTGGGTACGTAATCTTAATCACCTAGAAATCCTGTGAAAGGCCATTGAGATTGACATTGTGCCACTAAATACATGTGAAATCAATTCAATCTTTTGGTCCGTAATCCCTGTCAACATAAACATGCTTCGGCGAATGTTGAAAAACTCTCTGAGCAAGCTACCTTACCATAAGAGATAATATTTATACAACTGAGTTCACTGGTACCCACCTACAATCACTAAAATAAGGACACCGTATATCAATGGTCAATCCTATGAAAGGTCATTGTAACCAACTATGGAATATTCTATGAAATCAAGTGTCAGACCTCTAGGGCGGGATCAAGGAACTAGTCGAAGGCATTGACATCGGCCTACACCATTTAATCATGAATAACATCCTTTATGACCACATCGTATAATCAAGTGTCATACCACGAAGTCCATATTCAAGGAAATCATCAATGGTATCCTCATTGAGTCCCAAGAGTGTCTCACCAGATACTCAGTAAAGTCACTTGTTGGAGTCCTAAGAGCATGTCAACAGAACATTTCATATGTGAGTCTAGTAAAGCCTAATCGAAGGGGTATCATGGACTAAGGAATCCCACAGAATCAAGACCCATGGAGCATACTCAATCTAGGGAGTCCACTACCACATCATGATCCAAGGAGCAATATCCATGGGATCTATAGAATCCACTGGCCTATGAGTCATTCCAAGGCATTACTACCATAGAGAATAGAATTATCACTCATGGAATATAATCCAACAACCCTATGAGTTCATCCAAGGAATTCCTAGAATGAGAATCCAAGTATCAATCCGAGAAATACTTGTCAACAACCCTATGAGTCTATCCAAGGAATTATATTTATGGGAATCCAAGTCTCACCGATGGAATACCATAAAAATCATGTAAGGATCAATAGCTGGATACCAGGAGACACCTTTTTTCATCCTAAAAAAATCTATCTCTCTCTATATATATCCAAGCTTAGTAACCAAGTCCCAGGTAGTACCTCTAGGTATATTAGTAAATATCCTAAATAACATGGTTCAGAAGCCGGATCCTAGGTAAGCACATCTGGGATCCCAAGAAGCAATATGGATTCCCAGAAGAACGTCTGAGTGCCCAACAGAAAGAAAGATGCCTTTCATCCGGCTCAACAACCCCCAACCAGGAAGAAACTTTGGTAACCATCTCTACGTTAGTAATAACAATGTTAAAGCATAAAAAATGAGTGTGGTTGGACCGAACGCCCAACACAGCACTCCATCCATAGCCCCTTAGGCTTACCAATTATGCACAAGTTCTACGGTGACACTAAAACACCATCTCTACCCAAACCTATTGTATAGTTCCAGGTTGGTCAAACAATGGGCACCTGCTGGGCCCCTCATGTTAAACACTAAGAGGAATCCAACTTGGTGTCCTTGAAGGTAAACATGATCAAAGGAATCCTAATCATTATCCTTAGCTCTAAAAGGTAAATGATGAATCCTACATGGGATCCTAGAATGACAAGAAAACCAAAGCATCCTACAAGGGATCCTCAAAACAACATACATGTAGGGGATCCTACAAGGGACTGCCTAGATCAGAAAATAATAAAAGTAATCCCTCATGGTATTCTTGATAACTAGAAAGAACATAGAGGCATCCTATATTAGATCCCTGATAAAAACAGTTCTCACGACCTCTCAGGATAGAAGGGAACATCTCAAAAGAGAGACATCCTAAAAGGAAAACAACAAAGGAATCGACCATAGAAGATTTATCACAACTAATCTCAGAATAAATTCTCAAACTAGGTTTTTAGGAAAACCTATCCTATCATTAATTACAGGTATCCCACTTTAGAGAAAACAAAATTGGGGTACTTGACGAAGATTCAATTCATTTAGTTAGAATCCCCAAAACACCTATGTGTAATACTCAAATAGTTCTACAAGTTTCACCATTGCGATATATGTGTAAAAATACTCAAAATGGACTACTCCTCAGCCCAATTTTTATTCAAGGGAAAGAAAACATGAAAACCCCTCAAATTGTTGAAGAATGGCAGCAGATGGCGTGTCACCCTTGGTACACGACGTGTATTCCCAATGCACTGCACGAGCATGTACTATCACTAGCCTAGGAATGTAAAATACCTAGGGTACATGGTGTGTACCCAATATGAGGTACATGCTCGTGTCCCTCAATGGACTATCCATATACTTGGCTTGGCCATGTACTTCCTCATGGCATGCCACCCACACGGGGTCAGACCATGTACTCTATATGACCATTTACCCCTACATGTGTTCACCTAGACGGGTGCTTAGCTTCACGACCGAGTACCAGTACACAACATGTACTCCTTAAAATTCATCTTACCTAAACTAGAAGAAGACATGATGTTTCACCCTGGACTACACACCTTGTAACCAAGATTTCCTGAATTGAAATCCTTCGGATCACCCGAAACCCCCCCTTTTCCCCCCAAATCAATAGATCCATCAAATTAGGGCCCTATACAAGAGAAAACCGATTTAAATTTAGAAAATGAAAAATATATTGGGATATATAGAGAAAACATAAATGGTCCTACCTTTGGGTAGTGACCGCTGAAGCTTCGTTCGATTTTGTGGTCCATGACTGTCACATGATGATCCAGCGCATCGAGGGCATCGTGGTGGATCCTCCCTCTCTTACTCTCTCTATTTATCTATATATCTATTCCTTTTCTCATTTAGGTCACATGAAGGGGGAATCTATAGGGAATGTGCAAGAAGAAAGAAGGAAATAAAATAATAAAATAAAAAGAAAATAAATAAAATAAGAAAAGGAAAATAAAAGAAAAAGGGGCCTAAGTCGGCCTAGAAGTGAAACTTGAGTTTGTGACTTAGCTTGGATAAACTCCCCATTTGATACTCAGTGGAAAAGATAAAATATTAACCTAACACTCCAGTCAAAAGATATGTCCGAATGAATATGTGCAAACAATTTAATACTTAATTTATTAAATATTAAATATTAAATATTCTGCTAAAATTAGAACAACTCTGACTTCCACCATACATGTGGATTATAGTGAACACCATATTATTGGTCCAAGGAAATGGTAAAAAAAAATTATCTAAGATCAAATTCTAGGGAAACATCTATTTTACCCATTTGAAAGAATCTTCCAGTAAAAATGTAAATTAATGCTCAAAACCGCCATATGGAAAAACAATGGTCCATATATCCCCAATGCCATGGGAGGTGGAGTTCAAAAACTTTTTCTTATGATTATTTAACTATTGAAAACTATGAACAATAACCTAAAACACTTGGAATTTTTGACTTATCCTAAGATGGGGCAAGAATATATCGAGACTTTTATAAAGAAACGACCACTAAAATTCAATGGTCCTTCTAATCCACTTGTCATTGAACAGTGGGTTAACTCAATAGAGAATGTATTTTCAATTCACTGATGTTCTATGAAGTGGAAGCCAACTTTCTCTATATATCATTTAGATGAAGTGAATGATCAATACTGGACATTGATTAAGAAAATCAATATGAAGTATGAAATGTAAGAGATGGAGTGGGAAGACTTTAAGAAAATATTTATTGACAAGTATTTCCCTCAATCTCTTCAAACAAAAATGGAGAGATCATTCTTAGAGATGAATAAAAAGGAAGTAAAATAAATCATGGTTTATGAGGAAAAATTCATAAGGCTTTCTAGATACACTTTGGGATATGTTATCAATAATTATAGAAAAATAGATAGAATCTTTAGTGGACTAAAACCACACCTTTTAAAATATCTTGCTAGCAAAGACATTGAGAACTACAAAGAAGTAGTTCGATATTCCCCCAAAGTGGATATAGGTTTTGGAGAGTGATTCTATGGCTATGGATATAAGAATATAAGAATAGATTTTCAAGATAGTGGGTTAAATGAAAAAGGTGGAAAGAGGTTCCAAACACCCACATGTCAAAAATATGGGCAGAAATATCATGGAATTTTCCTCAAAGGGATGGGAAAATGCTTCACGTGTGGGAGATTAGTATTACAATATTATGAAAGTTAAAGAGGCATGAAAATTCCAACCAACATGATGGAAGAAAGGAAGACATCTTCGAATTTAACATGCATGGTTCATTGCTTTAACTATAGAGATAAAGGAAAATATGAAAGCCAGTTCACTACCCCACTGGCCCTTGAGTGTAATTGGGGTCTATAACCACCAAAGCCAAAAGATAATGAGAATGTTTTTGCAATCACCACTGTTGAAGCAGAGTGTGAAAATTATGTCGTGAAAGGTACACTCACTATTCACTCAAGAATGGAAAATGTTTTATTTTATTATAGTTATACGCCTTCCATCGTATCTTGAACTTTTCTAGAACTATTGAATTGAAGCCCCAGAATCATGATGTAGAGATATCTGTAAAAATACCAAGTGGTGTAATCATTGAAACCCATGTGTTTCAATATTATTCAATTATTATATATAGGATGATTATTCCAGAAAATATCCTAATAATTCATTTGGTGGAATTATTTTCTATACTAGGCATGGATTATCTCTCATTATATAGATCACACATCAACTTCTAAGAAAATGAAATAAATTTTCATATTTTAAACTATCCCATGATCCTATAAAAATTCATGGATGATCATGAATCTCATTTATAAAATTCATAACCATTGAAGGTTTTAATAAAATAGGAATTAGAATACTTTGTATCGAAGGTTTATTTAAATAAGTTATAAACTTGGTGGAAATTCCTATTATGAGGGAATAAAATGATGTATAACCTAAAGAGTTACCTAGGATTACCCTAGACCATGAGGTAGATTTATCAATATATCCTACAAACTGAGCCACTCAAATCTAAAAATACCCCTAATAGAGAGCCCCTATCAAACTAGAGGATTTAAATAAGCAGATACAAGGGAATTTGGACAAATGGTTCATATGACCTAGTGCTTCAACTTTGGGAGTACTAGTGATCATTGTGAAGAAAAATTACAGATCAATGTGGATGTTTATAGATTATCAAGATCTTAACAAGATCACTATAAAGAACAAGTATCACATACCAAGGATTTTTTACTTCTTTGGTAAACTTATAAGAGGTCAGTACTCTTCAGAGGTGCATAATCGTTTAGAATATCATCAGCTGAAGGTGAGGAATGAAGATATTCAGAATATGAACATCTGTAAAAGGTATAGAGACTATGAGTTCTTTGTGATTCACTTCAAACTTACTAATTCCTATTCAATATTCAGGGATGAGGTGAATAGAGTCTTTAGAAACTATGTAGACAAATTTTTGGAATTTTTTTCAAGGATATTCTCATTTATTCCAATAGTATGGAGGTACATAAAGAACACCTAAGGAATATGATTGTGGCATTAAATAAGGAGAAAATGTATTCTAGGTTCAGAAAGTGCAACTTTTAGATTTATTAAGTCATATTATTGAGGCACAGGATCATATGTGATTGAGTTTATATAGACCCTTCAACGACAAAGCCACTTGAGGAATGAACTGACCCACTAGTGTCACAGAAATCTATAGATTTCTTAGCTTTATTGGGTAATACCTATATATTTTGGGAAATTTCCAATGATTATATATCACACTAAATAAGTTAACATATAAATTGGTAAAGTAAGTTTGTATGAATTAATTTATGGAAGGATTTAAGGAACTAAAGAATAGGACAATCACAACACCAATACTAACACTACCATCAAGTTAAGAAGGTTGTATGATATACATTAATGATTCTATTGGTTAGAGTAGATACCCAAGAGGGAGGTGAATTGAGTTCCAATTTAAAATTTATGTTAAAACATTTATAGTTAAGAAAACCCCCTATTTTAAAAATGGCATATGTAACACCCCAAGCTTTCACGATACACTTCTCTTTCAATAATGCACTAGCTTGCATTGTATGGAAGTTCGAGATTCTAACACACCGTGACTAATCAAAGTAGCAGTTATGAATAGTAATATCCACTTTTTGAAATTATATAAATTTTATATTTCAAAATGGACTTCATTTTTGTATTCAGAATATCGAAATTATCCTATGATGATTTTTTGGTATTTTTCTGAGAACTTCCATTTTTTTATGAATAGTGAAAAATACTTAAAAATAACTTTTTTAATCAAAATAATATATAGTGATAGATTATAATATTGAGTTGTTTTAAAGTATAATTAGAATATATTTTTACCATTTTATCCAATGGTGGTCATTATAATTAATTTCACTTTGAAATTGGACATAAACAATTGTCAATCTTTTGATATATATTGTTTCTTAAAAACACGCTATTTGTTGTGACAGTGGGAATTAATAATAAAATTAATTAATGCAACTTATATGTTTGGAATTTTTTAAAATAGAAATAAATTTTTAATTCAGAATATAAATTATAGCTTAGTGTGAAATTTTGGCATTGTTCTGAAAAAATTCAATTTTTGATGAATAGTGAAACCACTAAGTGGTAGTTAAAAAACTGATTTTTTGTTTAATTGAAACATTGCCAATTCTGTGATTTGATTTTCAAAAATCCGACATACATGGCTGTCATTAGGAAGTAAAATGTGGTTCAATGGGATAAAAATAATTATTGGGGAATAGTAATTTTTAAGATTAATTAATCGCGATTAAAGGCAATTAGTGAAATTTAATGTAAAAATGATATTATAAAAATATGAAAATACCTTTACACTTGTTCTACCCCTATTGGATGAGTCATGGACGACCAAGAAAATCCATGGGACAACTTGGGGACCCCATGGATCCACTTTGGTAGGAAAATGACATTAAAAACATTTTATTTAATGTTAAAATAAAAATGTCACAAACATGAGTTGTTTTACTAAAACAATTTTTAAATGGGGTTATACAAGTCATAATTTTGACTATAAATATTAATTAGAAAGATAAAACGATTTACTACATCAGGATATTTTTTTTATAATTTTTAGACATTAAATAAATTAAATTATTTATGACACCATGATGATGAAGCGATTACCTCATTAATTAACGATTTAAATAAAATAAAAAGATAATCTAAAATAAAAGGCTTAAACATGTCAAAAACCCATTGGATGAGTATATTTATAACCCTTATCACCTTATCCTATAAATATATCATTTCGGGACCTTTATAATCTGAAAAGCATTTCATAATAAAGTAACATTTCAATCTTTCCAAGAGTGCCCCTTCCCTCCTCTTATAAAAGGCCCCACCACTACCACCTTATTCAAACCTTCAAAGCCTTTTGGATCGGCCAAAATCTTCCCAAATACTCTCTCAACTTCCCTATCTTACTCCTAGAAGCCTCACTTTGGGCATAATTCTTCCCAAGGAAGCCTTTGGCTCAAATCAAAAAGAGTTACCCGATTTTAAGGTAATGTCTTCCCAAATGTTGTTTTGTTCTATTTTGCTTCTCCAACCCCCTAAACTCTTTTTATTATTTTCTTTTTTAACAAGAACAGTATATTAAATATACTAGGATATTTTTATAAGAAGTATTCGAGCTACACTTACACACACCTACATCTAATGGTTAAAGAACATACTGTTTCTGTGGATGGCGAATTTCTGCCTCACGAAACAATGATTGTTCAACACTCATATAACACCTTAAAATGTGGACATTAAGATGTCACTATATTTATATATGATATATAATATGTTTATGTTTTCCTTAAGCTTCTGTATTTTTCATTTATGACATACCTATATGGTTTCCATTATGGGTAAACGCGATATTTTCATTTTAGGAAGTGCGGACTACCGCCCCCTCAAAGTGATTTGAATCGTTAATGCCATATGTGGGATGTATAAAGGATGGAGTAAATGGTATTATACATTATATTATACTGGAATTATATTATACCTTTATATAATTATAACTTCATTCCATTAAATACGAAATAGAAATGAAAGTAGCGTTCATGCATACGTACGGCTTACCGTCTCCATGAACGGTGCATTTCATTTATTGCCTATAAATGTTATGTAATATTATAAATGAATGTATATAATTGATATATATGATGTATATGATATCTAAATCATGATTATAATTATGGATATAATGTATATTTTACCACATGAACAACCTATAATTTTAAGAATTTTATTTTTGACTCAAGTACCAAAGATCGACAAAATGACCGTTATTAACATAAATAATTACATAATGTTCATAACATGTTAATAAGTGATATAAAAGGAATAATAAACTTTAAAAATGTTCTTAAGAAATTATAAATTAACACTATTTTATTATTCAGGAGATCAAAGAACGATCGAGTGAATTCGGACACGAGGTAAGGGAATTTCTTAACCCAATTTCCAATCTTTGGGTTAATATCATACTTTCAAATTATGTCATGATATTATTATGTCCTATCTTTTATTTTTACTTTCTTTATGTGTACTTATAGTAAATACTCATAATACATATATTTTATTTTAAAAATGATCTTTTTAAGGACTTCGTCTCAATCTTCTTTCATTGAGGCATATTTGGTTTTATACACAACTATCATTTATACGGTGTATAAACCCCTTTGAATATTACTTTTATTCAGAAGGAATATTTTTATACGAAGCATATTACTAAACGAAAAAAAGGAATGTTTTTCTTGTCGTACGTATGCGGCGACAATGACTTCTCCGCCGTCGTGACCATTATTTGAGTTTCAGATTCCTCTACAAGCCATAACTTTTTTTAAAATGAAAAATAAATACAAAGTTTTAATTTTCATTAATTTTGGTATTGAAAATGGTTTTGATAAGGTTTTTATTATATCAATGTGTTGTATTGATATCTTATGATTGAAATGTGGAAATGTTATGTTCCCTTTATGCATGTTTTATGTGATACGATTATGTAATGGTTTATGATATGTTTAAACATATTAATATAAGGAATGAATTGGACTTAATAAGTGACGGGTGGAGCCCGCTATAGCTCCTCGATGCATCGACAGGTCTCATGAGACAAACTAGTGTCTTGGCACGAGGCCTTGAAAATATTATTTGTAGTCTTGGCACGAGGCCTTGGCTACGTGGTTATGATAGTCTGGCATTATGCATTCTATCATTATGAAAGTGGTTATTGATATTGCATGTGATTATTAGACCAGTAGAATATCCATGTCAATAAGTAAATGGCATTATCTCATTTTACTTTCGCTATATTATGTTGAAGTTCAAGTTTTAAAGGCTTTTGTTTTATTTATACATTGCCTTAAATGTTTGTATTTATTTATGAAAGCTTCTGCTATTTTTTTATCCTTACTGATCATCTGATCTCACCCCTTTCAGTGTTTTATTTTTCCCAGGATGTGAAGAAATATTTTATGACTGACCTACAGGGATAGTCTAAAGAGAATAGAAGTGTGGACTATGGACACTATGTATTTGTGATTTTTTCACTTTATGATGTAATGTAACATTTATGAATGTATCTAGTGTTTCCAAGGCTAATAAACTAATCGGTATTTTGAGACTTGATCTTTTGTGATCATGACAATGTTATGCAATAATGCACTGACTCTGGGTAACTGGGGTCGGGGCGTTACAACCCAATTAATTAAGGCAGTAGAAATGTAAATGTTCAATTGGTCAACATGTTTCTCAAAGGGTGATTAGTCCTTAGATAAATTAGTGTAGAACACTAATTTATATTTTGAAATGATTTTAATGAATTAAACAAATAAACACACTAAAAAAACTAATTATCAAAGTGTATGGAAAAACAGTTTAATGTTTTAGAAAATATAAGTAGCGGATAAAACAGAACAGAGTAATTGAAGATTGGAACAACAATGTAAACAAGAGGTTCAATCTCAAGCAGAGACTTAATCCTCTCCAATTGGTGATCACCTGCCACCAAGATGTTTATATAAATATACTTTTGATTGAAACCCTGGATCAAGGTTTACAACAGCACACCAGTCTGTCCAGGTCATACTTGACCTCAACCATAGTTATTCATGGGAAACAAAAGAAATAAGTGTTTGAGTTTGAGGACAGTTTTATATCCTCCGATTATGCTTAGGAGACGGTGTGTGTAATACAAATAAATATCCAAACTTCTCAAATATAAAGTATAAAACAAAACAGAGTTAAGGATGAGAATAGAGATAAGAATTCTCTATGTGTTGTGAAGTAAGGATCTAGACTCAATAAATGTTGAGAAATTGGTATTTGAGTCTTCATCTAGAAGATGTCTTCAGAATAGAGTGTCACAGTTTCTGTAATCCAGCATTGAGGAATGAAAATGTTCAGATCTTTAATGTCTCGATGTATACTGAAGCCCTTTTTGGGGAAGGTTTCTTGTTACAATCTTCTTGTAATCTCAAGCACTTAGTTTTTCTCTTTTAATATTCCCCCAGTCTGTGTCTCAACATGTACTAATACTATCATATCTTTAATGTGAATGATGAGGTCCATTTATACTCTTGGATCCTCAATGCATAAGAATCTTCACACGTCCATGTACCTCATACTTGTCTAAATTTGTCCTATAGTCAACATTAAATAATGTCAGAAACATTAATTTTTCTACATCTAACCGTTAGAAATAAATTTGAATTAATAAAATGGAAACAATTTTTTATATCAATTTGTGAGTCTTCTTCAGTCTGTCAGCTTTGGTTTGATAACATCGGTCTATCATATTCGGTGTGTCATCTTCGGTGTGTCGACTTCAGTCTGTCATACTTCTACCTGTCGTACTTCGGTGTGTCAACTTCGTTATGATGAACTTCAATCTATCTTACTTCAGTTAGTCATCTTCAGTTTCAGTGTGTCATCTTTAGTTTCAGTGTTTCCTCTTTGGTTTTGGTGTGTCGAATTCGGTTTCAGTGTGCTATATTCAGTTTTGGTGTGTCGAATTCAGTTTCGGTGTGTCATCTTCGGTTTCGGTGTGTCGACTTCGGTTTCGGTGTGTCAACTTCAGTGAGTCATCCTTCGGTCTGTCGAACTTCGGTCTTAGGGAATCCAAGATATATTGGGAAGATTCTGTCATGCATATACCATTATAATATGTATTTTTACTCAAATTATATGTAAAAATATACTTGTAAACCTATTGATTCATGACTTATAAGCAATTGACTTATTAAAGTATATGTTGCTGTATGAAAAAATTGATTCACATAGAGATATTAAAATTTCTTGAAAGAGTAGAATCTTTATATTGAAATAATTTTTGATTATGAAAACTACAATGACATGGAGGGTCCAACAATCTCAACCTTTTTGATAATCACAAATTATGGAATACATGCAAATATATAGAATAAAGACAGCTTTAACCTAGCTAAATGTAATTTTCCAATATAACTAAAGTTTGGAATTGCTAGAATTTATTTTAAAAAAATCTCCCCCTCACTAAATGGAATAAAGAGATTATATTCTATACATATTGTATATTCCATCCTTATTTTCTCCCCCTTTTAGGATTAACAAAAAGAGAAAAGAAGTAAGGAGAAATAAGTGAAATGAAAAATAACATAAGAATTTGCATTCAAAGTCATAAGAGTACAACACAAACAAAAAGACCAAGTCCCTATCAAAAAGAAACAATCCATCATGAAGGATTTGGATGAAGAGTAGCTTGACCTTTATCTAAAGGATCCAATGGAGAAGAATAAGGGTTGGGAGTGGTCGAGGATGGAGGTGATATGATTACAGCACCAGGAAGATCAAGACATCTAGGAATAGTAGTTGAAATAGTAGGCCTTCTCTCTGACAACACACGTCTGGGAGACTACTCAGTAATTATTGGTCAATTATGAGTAAGTGCTTGAGAGACAATCACTGGAGAAGGAGGCCGAGAGGCAGTACCAATTGAAGTAGCTGGAGGGACTACAATAGCCTCGACCTGAACATGTAGATAAGGATTGAGTAGTTTGATGAAGTCATTAATGATTTCTTCTCCATATTGCATTTATTCTCAAAGTCATTATTATACTCCATAAATTTACTCAGTAAAGGGGTAAACTCTTTTAGTAGATGAACTTTTCTTTTGAATTCTTCTGTGACTGGGGGAATTCAAATATTTTCTGCTAGAAACTTGAAACTGTTGATGAGGACATGCTTGGTATATATCTTAGTGAATTACTTATCCACTTTTTCTGGAATTTCTTTTTGAGCTGAAGAGGCTTCATTGGTGCTCTATCTGACCATATTGTACACAAGATCTGTATTCCAATGTACTTTTTCAAGGGTTAACCTTATCTGAAACAATCTAAAGTTCTTGAATCTCTTCAATCATCATAACCTTGAGAGACTCCAAATCAGCAACAACACTTCTTCCACTCCTAGAACTAGATGGGTTAGTCAACATTTTTCCATTCTCATCGCTCAACTTTTTCAAATCTACACTGATTAGATAAGTTACCAAGTTCCAAAGAACTTCCATAACACCACTAAAGGTGGTCTTGAAGTCAGAGGTTATGTAATTCAACTCATTTATCATCATTCTTACTTCTTCTCTCAGCAAAGTGTTGTGTCTAATAATAGTTTCAGCTGTAGTAATAAGATTCAGTTGAATCTCATGAATCACAATTCTTTTAATATTTGTTGAATCATCATTCGAGATACTTATTGGGGTGGAGGCTTCATTTTTGGATCCCTTTGAAGCGATCACAGACTCACATATCACATTCTTAAAATTTTCCAAATCAGCCTTGTTGACCTAATCACTAGGTACTGACTGAGCAATTGGGTCTACTACTAAGTATACAACTATTGGAATCAGTTCAGTAGGTTTTGTTTCAGCATGGACTAGAGGAAAAAGAGGAGGAGGTACCATTTATTCATCAAAGTCATATTCTAAACTGAAAAGAATGTAGACTGGATTACTATTACACACTCTAGCACAGGTCCAATCTCTTGGCTCAATGGTATCAATTCTCACCCTTCTTCCCTGAGGCTCAGGAATAACATCAATATCATTAATTTATTCATCCTGGTCTCTGGCCATAACACGTTTTCTGGGGACATGAACCAACCGAACTTCAGGTTCTGCCTGAGCTCCAGCTTCTTTAGCTTCACCAGGTACTTCCTCAATTTGAGGCAGTGGAACTAAATCTTATTCTTCTTAGCCATCATCCATAATATCATTAAATTACTTAATGATCTCTTAGTTTTCAGCATTGGGATGAAGTGATCTATCCTCATGTCCAGAATCTCTATGATAATCAGCCTGTTGATCAGTAGGCTCAATTCCACCACCAGCTCTATGAACAGATTCCTCACTGGATCTGTCAAGCACTTGTTGTCCTACTTTTAAAGCGTCACTCACATGCTCAACACGTTCCACATCATCACTATTGTCACCATCATCATCATCATCATCATCAGATTTTTCATTTGATTTCCTAACATAACCTTCAACTATAGTAACTTCAGTTTCTTCCTCCTCTTCATCATTAAGAATAGTTTCTCTTGAGGGAAATTCCATAGGTGGACTAGTAGGTCCAAAAGTCATATTCTTGGGACATTCAGTGATATTAGGATCACTCCTATCATCAAAAGGAGATCCTTATTCTCTAGGAACTTCAGCCTCAACTTCCTCATCAGAATAGATAGGGACTTCTCCAGGTTTGAGACCAGGGTAAACTTGGTCGTTTGGTCTATAAGGATGGTCAATCGAATTGAACTCCCCATAAAACCTTTCTTCATATCCTACCCAGCATCTCTTCCATGGGTTCCAAAAGATTTTCAACCTTTTACAAATTTCTTTCTGAAGACAAAAACCACTACAACCAGTTATAATTTCATCTCCATCTTCAACATAGTCTAATTTCTTCAACATGGTAGATATCATTCACGGATAGTATAAGTAGGTTGCTTTCTTAGATGGCTTAATCAAATCAGAAATATGTACCATAAGATATCTGCATAGATTCACCTTTATTCCATGTTTCAACAAAAATATCAAGAATACATCCTGATATTTCACAATAGAGAAATCCCCCTTCCTTGGGGATATTTGATGCTATATAAACTTAAAAAGTAATCTCACTTCTCCTTCAAATTCATTTGCAACAGTCCTGCTGGATTCTTCATTTCTAGATATCTCCTTCAGAGCATTTTAATATGAAAAAAATTGATGAATGTGGAATATTTCTAGGATAGTCAGCATAGACACCTTCATGAGGTACCTCTAAGCATTCAACCCATTCCTTCGAAGAGTAAACCACTTCCTTTAATTTTACCACATATCTCATTTTTACTGCCCCGAATTCATCCACTGTTATACTCAAATGATGATATAATTCGTGAAAAAGATGGGGATAATATGGTCTTTTATTGTTGTTAAACCAAATGAGACACCCTTGAGATTCTAGTACCTTTAGAAAAAAATATTTACTTGACATAAGACCCTTAGAAGACATTTCCTTTTCAGCTGTAACTACTTTGATCTCTATGTTTGGTTTCACAGTACCACTGGTTTCACCCTTCTGATGCTTAACAGGAGGATATTTGCGAGGTTCTTCCATTACGCGCTTAGTCCTTTCCATAGCAAAGATTCAGATTCTAATTTTTGTTGAGAGGTCGAAAGTTGAGAGAGAGAGAGAGAGTGACTAAATGTAGAAGTCTTTACGGCTATGAAAGAAGGTGAAAGGTTGGGATGGATTGGAATTAATATATCATTTAGGGATTTTAAATAAAAAAACAGAAAATTTAAATGTGGCAAGTTGAAGGAGATAAAACTGTGTCATTTCACTTAAAGAAGAAGAAATTTACAAAACATCCCTTATGTATATCGTTGTCAACGAATCAGTTTTAAGAAGACTGATTTCACAAAAATCGCTTCCACAAAAACTAGTTTCACAAAATTTGATTTCACAAAAATCGGTTTCACAAAAATCAGTTACTGAATTATCATTCCTAGTTCATGTCTGATGTAATTAATTCTCTCAGAATTTAAGGGTTCAGTGAATATATCAGCAAGCTGATGTTCAGTTACAATAAACTCAAGAGTTATATCAACTTTTTGATAATGATCTCTCAAAAAGTGTTGTCTTACATCAATATTCTTTGTTCTAGAGTGAGATATTGAATTTCAAGAAATGTTAATTGCACTTGTGTTGTCACAGCTAATGGAGAAATGTTTTAATTGATATCTATAGTCTAGTAAAGTGTGTTTCATTCACAAAATTTTTACACAACAACTACCAGTAGCAATGTATTCTCCTTCAGCAGTAGATAATGCAACAGAATTCTATTTTTTACTGCACCATGATACTAGTGATTTGCCTAACATGTGACATGTCCTAGAGGTTCTTTTTTTTATCTAGCTTACAACCATCAAAGTCATCATCTCAATAGATTTTTAAATCAAATGGTTTTCCTCTTGGGTAAAATAGTCCTAATTTGGGAGTATATTTGAGATATATGAAAATCCTATTAACAGCATTTAAATGAGATTCTTTGAGATTAGCTTGAAAGTGATCACACATGCATACACTGAACATAATATTAGGTCTTCTAGCACTAAGGTAGAGAAGACTCCCTACCATACCTCTGTAGTTGATTTGATCCACTGATTCTCCAGCTTCAACAATATCCAACTTACAAGTAGTAATCGTTGGTGTATCACTACCATTACTACCATCCAAACCAAAACGTTTTAGAATATATTTAGTATATTTACTTTGATTTAAAAAAATACCATCTTTATTTTGAAAAATATGAAATCCCAAGAAAAATTTAAGTTCTCCCATTAAACTCATTACAAATTCATTTTTCTTTATTTTTGAAAAAACAATACCTAAAGAATTTTTAGAAGTTCCAAAAATTATATAATCTATATAAATTTGTATTATCAAAACATCTTTGGAAATCCTTCTTATAAACAAAGAAGGATCTTATAATCCTTTAGTAAAACTTTTTGATATAAGAAAGGAACTAAGTCTATCATACCAAGATCTTGGACCTTGATTTAAAGAATATAAAGCTTTATAAAGTTAGAAAACACAGTTTGAAAAATGGGGATTTGTAATGCTAAGGGGCTGTTCAAAAAATACATCCTCAACTATATATCCAATTAGAAAATTAGTTTTGACATCCATTTGATAAATTTTGAAATTCCGATGAGCTCCATAAGCAAGTAGTATCTTAATAGCCTTTAACCTAGCTATAGGGGCCAAGGTCTCCTCATAGTCTATTCCTTCCTCTTGACTTTAACCTATTTCAACTAACCTATATTTTTTTCAAACTATATTACCAGACTCATCAACTTTGTTTCTAAAGACCCATTTAGTTCCTATTGTCAAAGTGTCCTTAGGCCATTGAACTAGTTCCCAGACTTTGTTTATTTCAAATTGATTTAATTATTCTTGCATATCCATTACCCAAAATTCATCATTGATAGCATGATTAATATTTTTGGGTTCAATCTGTGAAAGAAAAGATTGATATTCAATTTGTTTTCTCAGATAAGCTCTAGTTTGTGTTCCTAGATTTAGATCACCTACTACAACATCTAAAGGATGATTCTTGAGAGTTCTAATACCCTTAGAAAGAGTTGAACTAGACTCCTCAAGATTGTCTATTTGTTCAGACTCAACAGGTGCAGATTCTAGAAGATTTCCAGAATTGGTTACTTTTATAGGAGATTCACTATCATAATCATTAATGTTCAGAATTGACATATCTTCCTCCAAATATTCAAGAGTGGTTTTGGGTTCATGTGGATCAGTCTCAACAAATTTGACATGAACTGACTCTTCCAAACATTTTGTCTACTTATTGAATACTCTACAGGCTTTACTTGAGATTGAGTAACGTAGCAGAATTCCTTCATCACTCTTGGAGGTAAACCTGTCAATATTTTCCTTAGTGTTAAGGATAAAGATTTTGCAACCAAAAACTCTGAATTAGTTAACCTTATGATTCTTATTGTTCCAAAGTTCATAGGGGGTCTTCTTAAGAATAGGTCTAATCAGACTCTATTAATGGTATAACAAGCTGTATTTACAGCTTCAGCCCAAAAATGAATAGGTAAATTATATTCACTAAGCATAGTCCAAGAAATTTCTTATAGGGTCCTATTTCTTCATTCGACAACTCCGTTTTGTTGAGGTGTTCTAGGAGCAGAGAAATTGTAGCTATAGCCATTGTGTGAGAAATAGGATTCAAACTCTTGATTTTCAAACTCACAACCATGATCACTTCTTAAGGTCTTAATTTTATGTCTACTAATATTTTCAACAGACTTGGAGTATTTGATAATGTAAGAACAAGCTTCACTTTTGTGATATAGAAAGTATACCCAAGTGTACCTAGAAAAATCATCTACATGAACATAATGATATTGCCTCCCATTTAAACTTGAAACTCTTGAAGGTCTAATAAAATCCATGTGAACCAAATCAAGTGGTTGAGAAGTAGAAACTTCTTTCTTTTGTTTTAAAGAAACTTTGCGTTGCTTTCCCTTTTGAAAGGGATTGCACACTTTGTTTTGTGGGAATTATAGTTTAGGTAAGTCTCTAACTAAACCTTTCCTAGTCAGTTTCCTCAGAGAGTGCACATTGTAGTGTCCTAGTATTCTGTGCCATAGCTAGGATTCCTTATGAAAATAATTTAAGTAAGAAACATTTTTCTTAGCTAAAGAATTTAAGTCAACAACATAAACATTTTCATTTCTGAGAGGAGTAAATATTAAATCATTTTTGGATTTAAAAACATTACACCCATCATTTTTAAATTTGACATTGAAACAATCATCACACAAATGAGAGATGCTAAGTAAATAGTACTTTAATCCATCAACAAAAAGTATTTTGGAAATTAATACTGTATTAGGGTTACCAATTTGGCATAAGCCAACTAATTTTACTTTATCATTATCAACAAAAGTTATGTGTCCACCATCAACCTTGATTAGGCTCCTAAAGCATGAGTAGTCTCCTGTCATATGTCTTGAACATCCACTATCCAAGTACCATAGAGTCTTACAGGAACTCTTTAGGCAAAATCCCTTCAAAACGGATTATACATGGGTTAACTTTGGTACCCATATTTTCCTGGGTCCTGAGAGGTTAGCAAGTAAAACTTTGGGAACCCATACTTGTCTCACAGATTTCCTATAATCAGCAGATAAATTTTGAGACATAAACCCTTTTTTTGGTTCTTTTGAGAATTGTTTTCATGAAATGGTCCATAGATTGAACTAGCTGAGAATTGTCCAGATTTTCTAACAAATTTTGTTTTAATGATTCGTCTCTTTCATGGTTGATATCCTCGACCAGTTGTATATTTTGGGGCAATCTGTTTTCCTAGAAACTAAGTCAAGGTATCTCTACCTGCATTAAACTTCTCAAGGTCTCTTCTTAATTGCTCATTGGATAACATAAGTTTAGTGTTTTCCTTTAAGAGTTGGGAAAGTTTTTCTTTTTCAATATCCAGAATTGACTTACAATTTCCATTTAAAGCATGCTGTCTATTTTATGATTTATATTTTTCCTTGAGCTAATTAAAGGTATCCTAAAGCATTTAACAATATTCAAATAGTTCATCCTTATTCATATCATCATCATTATGTGAACCACTCTTACTCCCAGAATAATAGGCATTATGTATAGGAGAGTTAAGTGTTACCTCAGATGTTTCTTTCATGAAACATAAGTTGGCATGATTGTTCAGATCACCATTAGAAGCATCAGATCCACTAGAGATGTCTTCTGATGCACTCTAGGTATCTTTTATAGCCTTTTATAGACTTTTCTCTTATCTTCATATTTCTTCTTGAATTTTATCTTGGGATAGTCTGCCTTCACATCATCATTTTGTTTTCACTCAAAGTAGATTATTTCATTTGAGTTGTCATTCCATTTTCTATCTTTCTTCTATTGTCCTTTACTATCATACTTTCCCTTATAGTTTAACCTCCTAAATAATCTATTATTTCGGTAGAACTTTTTGAATCTCCTTAAATTTGAGTCATCTCCTCGTCACTATCTGAATCTGACTCTTCACTAGTGGAGCTGTCTATAGGAACTTGAACTTTTTATTTGTTTTTTCTCTTTGGGGTAGTATTCTTGAATGCTACTGATTTCTTCCTTGGTTCCTAAAATACTTCTTCATTCACCTTAAGTTCTTCCTCATACATCATAAGCTTTTCTATTAGTTCCTTGACTGGTAGCCTGCTTATGTAACAAGATTCTCAGATGGAAATAGAATTTCCCCTCCATCTGTTCGGTAGGCATCGAAGTAGTCTCATGATTTGTTCCTTGTTGTCCAATGGGTTTCCAAGAAGACTCATATTTCTCAATATATCATTGAACCTGAGATACATTCTAGAGATAGGTTCATCAGGCTTCATTTTAAAATTATCATATTTAATAGTGTATTTATTTAGACTGATTTCATTAACATTAGTTGTCACCTCATGGGAAATGGCTACAGTTTCCCAAATTTCATATACAGTTTTACAAGAATATATTCTGTTGAATTCATCATCACCTGGAGAAAAATAAAAGGCATTAATTTCTTTACAGTTATTATTACTTATAGCTTTGGTCAACTAAGACCATGTGTCTCTAGAAGTAGAAGACAATGTTTGTTTCTCTTCAATTGTATCCTAGATTTCAGGTCCCATACTCTATAGATACATTCTCATTTTTAATTTCCACTTAGCATAGTTATTACCATTAAATAAAGGTGTCCTATTAGTATAATCACCCTCAACTGTAGTATCCATAGTTCCTTAGAATTTAAAGAACTAAAAATTTAGATATGATATAAATTTTATGATCTTTAAGATACAACTAAAATCACAGTTGAAAATAAATTTAAAATCTTGAAAATAAATAATCCTCTGATACCAAAGGTTGGTCGGAGTGGATACTCAAGAGGGGGGGGGGGAATTGAGTTCCAATTTAAATTTTTTGTTACAAACATTATTGTTAAGAAAACCCCCAATTCAAAAATGGCCTAGTTAATTAATGCAGTAGAAATGTAAATGTTCAATTGGTCAACAAGTTTCTCAAAGGGTGATTAGTCCTTAGATAAATCAGTGTAGAACACTAATTCAACTTTGGAAATGATTTTAATGAATTAAATAAATACACAAACTATCCAAAACTAATTATCAAAGTCTAAGCAAAAACAGTTTTATGTTTTAGCCAATATAATCAGCGGATAAAATAAAATAGAGTAATTGAAGATTGGAACAACAATGCAAACAAGAGGTTCAGTGTCAAGAAGAGACTTAATCCTCTCCACTTGGTGATCAGCTACCACCAAGCTATTTATATAAATAAAATTTTGATCCACACCCTGGATCGGGGTTTACAACAGCACACCAGGATGTCCAGGTCACACTTGACCTCTACCACAGTTATTCGTGGGAAACAAATGAAATAAGTGATTGAGTATGATGATAGTTTTATATCTTGCAGTGATTCTCAGGAGATAGTGTGTGTAATAAAAATAAATATACACACTACTCAAATAGAAAGTATAAAAAATAACAGAGTTAAGGATGAGAATAGAGTTAATAATTCTATATGTGTTGTGATGTAAGGCTCTAGACTAAGTGAATGTTGAGAAATTGGTATTTGAGTCTTCTTTTAGAAGTTGTATTCAGAAAAGAGTATTGTAGTTTCTGTAATCTAGCTTCGAGGAATGAAAAGGTTTAGATCTTTAATGTCTCAGTGCATACTGAAGCCCCTTTAGGAGAAGGTTTCTTGTTACAGTCTTCATGTAATCTCAAGCGCTTAGTTATTCTCTTTTTGTATTCGCATAGTCTGTGTCTCAGCGTGTATTTCTACTATCATATCTTTAACGTGAAATATGAGGTCCATTTATACTCTAGGATCCTCTACACATAAGGATCTTCACGCGTACATGTACCTCGTACTTTTCTTCAGATTTTCTTATAGACAACATTAAATAATGTCAGAAACATTAATTTGTCTATATATGACCATTAGAAATAAATTTGAATTAATAAAATGGAAACAGTTATTTATATCAATAGGTGAGTCATCTTCGGTGTATCGGCTTTGGTATGATAACATCGATCTATCATCTTCGGTGTGTCATCTTTAGTGAGTCGACTTCATTCTGTCAAACTTCGGTCTGTCGTACTTCGGTGTGTCAACTTCAGTCTGTCGAACTTCGGTCTGTCTTACTTAAGTCTGTCATCTTTGGTTTCAGTGTGTCATCTTTGGTTTTGGGGTGTCATCTTAGGTTTCAGTTTGTCAATTTCGGTTTTGGTGTGTCATCTTCAGTTTTGGTGTGTCGACTTCGGTTTCGGTGTGTCAACATCGGTGAGTCATCCTTCGATCTGTCAAACTTCTGTCTTAGGGAATCCATGAAAGATTGTGAAGAGTCTGTCTTGTATATACCATTACAAGATGAATTTTTAATCAATATATATGTAAAAATACACTTATAAACATATTGATTCTTGACTTATAATAAATTAACTTATTAAAGTATATGTTTATGTATGAAAAAATTGATTCACATAGAGATATTATATTTTCTTGAAAGAGTAGAATCTGTATATTAAGATAATTTGTGATTATGAAAACTAAAATTTCATGGAGGCTCTAACAATCTCCCCCCTTTTGATAATCACAAATTATGGCATACATGAAAATATATAGAATAAAGATAGATTTAACATATCTGAATGTAATTTTCCAATATAACTAAAGTTTGGCATTCCTAGAATTTATTTAAAAAAAATACCCCCTCACTAAATAGACCAAGGAGAGTATATACCATCTTTATTTTATATTCCATACTTTTTTTCTCCCCCTTTTTGGATTCAAAAAAATAGAAAAGAAGTAAGGAGAAATAAGAGAAAAGAAAAATAACATAATAATTTGCATTCAAAGTCATAAGAGTACAAGAAAAAAAGGCCAAGTCCCTATCAAAAAGAAATAATCAATCATGAAGGATTTGGATATAGAGGAGATTGGACTTTGTCTGAAGGATCCAATGGAGAAGAAGAAGGGTTGAGAGTGGTAGAGGATGGATGTGATCTAATTACAACACCAGGAAGAGAAAGACCTGTAGGAACAGTAGCCTCAAGTGTAGGCCTTC